>JAPWDM010000008.1:42362854-42931567 GCA_035578155.1 Brachynemurus nebulosus | reverse complement strand
AAATCAGCTGTCTGCTTGAATATTATTCGTATTGTTGCTATTGGGGCAATTGAATTACTCATTTTCGAGGCACCTCATACTATCAAAGTGGAGTCAAATTTTGGGCAAATTTTTTTTCTGACCCGACCTTTAAGGGGGTGGTGGGGGGCGGAAAAGCAATAAAACTTTTCCAAACCGGTTTTAAATAATGTTTGGGTCAATTATCTACGACATATCCAAAATTCAGCTTCCTAGGATGGTTTGGTGGGAGTAGAGGGGGGAAAACTATTTTCGCTGGATCTAACAGGCCCCCAGCCCCCCAGAATTAACGTAGAGGGTTGAAATTTGGTGTGTTGATAAAGTTCGTACCTAGGTTGTGCTTTTTGGAGGTTTTAATATTTTACCCCCACCCCCCTCATTTTTAAGCTACAATTTCATGCATTTTCGACGTTTTCGAAGTTTGTACCATTCGCACAGGTCACCCGAATAAACCTAGAGGGCTGAAATTTTGTATTCGGATTGAGTTAGCATCAAGGGGGTGCCTTTTGGGGGTCTCGACTTTTAACCCCTACGCCCACCATTTTTATACCCAAAAGAACATGATTTTTCTTGTTTTTTAACAGTTTCGTTCGGGTCAAAATCTCCCCAAATAAACCTAGAGGGCTGAAATTTTGTATTCGGATTGAGTTAGCATCAAGGGGGTGCCTTTTGGGGGTCTCGACTTTTAACCCCTACGCCCACCATTTTTATACCCAAAAGAACATGATTTTTCTTGTTTTTTAACAGTTTCGTTCGGGTCAAAATCTCCCCAAATAAACCTAGAGGGCTGAAATTTGGTGTACAGGTTAAGCTAATAGCCAGACACTGTTTTTTGGAGGTTTCAACTTTTAACCCTTACCCCCACGATTTTTACGCCAATATTTCCTTAATTTTTTTGCTTGTTTTCTAACACGTCTAGAGACTCCATAAGGAAACCTAGAGGGCTGAAATTTTGTACGTGTATTCAGTTAGTATCCAGCTAGTACCTTGTAGGGAGTCCGCATCACTTTTCCCCCCCACTTCTCTCATTTTTACATCGGAATTGAATGCTATTGTTAAATGTGTTTTAAAAGCATTATGTTTATTAGCGAATTTCCAAAACTGGAAATTCAGCTTTTACGCCAGGTGTCATGGTGCGACCTAAGCCCGAGACCATATCAGAAATATGTTTTGAGGTCCCTAGAATACGAAATGATATTCACTAAAATTTATATATATATATATATATATATATATATATATATATATATATATATATATATATATATATATATATATATATATATATATATATATATATATATATATATGTATCCGCGCGATAACTCTCGAACGAAACGTTTAATGCTTATGAAATTTTGTGTGCGAATTCGATTTCCAAATCGTTGGATGAGTTCGTTAGCCAGACACGTCGGATGCCCAGAAGTAGGTTTTCCGGGCGTTTTTTGTCAACAAAATGAGTTTTTTGCCAGAATTAAGCAATTTTTCAAATTTTTTTTTACACCAAGCCCTAGTAAAAGGTAAAATTCATAAAAAATGTTTTTATACCGTTGCTCTAAATTGCTTACTTTTCGAGAAAAACTAGGAAATATGTCGTTCTCCATTTCACTCGCACTCGCATTCTTTTTTTTCTGTCTCATTTTTTACGAGCTAAATTCGAAAAAATCCGCTTTTTAAGTAGCATGTCATGATTTTTTTTAATTCAATTTAACGATTCGGCTATATTCTTTTTCTTTGTCAGTTAAATGTTTTTATAATGTATCTCTATTCCATTTTTTTTTAGATAAAAGATCACGGCGCAGTTTTTTATGTGATATGATCAGAATTTAGATGATGTTTACACCTTCCTAAAATTAATAAGAGCTTGCTACAATCGCATAAAAATTACGTTAAATCATATTCAAACAATAATATTTTTACGTAATTTTCTATCCAAATTTGCACATTCAGTTTTTTTTTTCTTTTGACAACAAAACAAATAATTTTAAATTTTGACAAGTTGTATCATACATTTTTGAAAATATTAAATATTTATTTTTTTAAGGCAAAAATGTATTAAAGATCTGAAATTTGTTTAACAAAAACCATACATCTGCTCGTTTTACCTTAAAAATCTCGGAAAATAGAATATTTTTCAATAATTAACTCAGAAAAAGCATATATGAGGTAATTTTCATGATATTTTTTTGAAAATTTCAAAATAGTAGGGTTACAATGTTTTTTTTTTTAATTATTTTGTAGAATTTGGTAAACACACATCGTAAAAAGTACTCGCCTTGAAAAAATCAAACAAGTATTTAAAAAAAAAAACTATTTCTTAAAGAAAATATTAAAATTATGTACAAATGCCGTCCTGACCAACTGATATATTGGAACCGATTTTGAGCAGCTGGATTTACTACAGGCAAAAGCTCATAGTGAATACACACATTTTTTAACATCCTTTTGAATTTTGTAATTCAATCATTACAAATAAAATCTAAATAAAAAAAAATCTATATGACCTGTTTTTTCTCAATTTTCTAGCATCAAATCTAGCGATAATTAACTAGCGAGTGATTGTATTGACCACACATTTTAATGTAAAATATATTAATTTGAACCGGCTTCAAAATAACGTTTCGATTTTAACAATAAAAATATTTAAAAAAGTGTTTAAGTTCTGGCAAGATTGTCAAAAAGGGACTGAAATATTTTTAGATATTGATATATAGAAAAAATATTAATGTGTTAAGTACTTACTAGACTTATAAACTTTCATTTTCGTATACGCTTTCGGTTTCGGATATTTAATTATTTCGGATATCGGTAGTTTTAGTTACGGTTACGAATATCCATAACATCCCTAATGTAAATGTTTGTCAATCCAACTTCATCGAGAGAAAGTTAATTAGGTATTTACGATTTTCGGAAGAACACGTATATAAATTTTATAAGTACGTATTATCATATAAACACATTTGGTTTGCAATTTTTTAATAATTAGTTTTACGCTACTGAAATTATCTATCCATTTGAAAATTGGGATCCAGTGATGTACATTGACACTACAAAAGTGTGGGTGAAAAATTTCATTTTCACTTTTACTGAAATTATGTCATAAATTCATATTTTCAGAATTTATTCATTTGACAGAAAAATTCTAAATTATTAAAAAAGCCAAATAATTAATAACAATTAAAATAAAAAAAAAAAAACAGAAAACATTTATTTATATTTGCATTTTTATAAAACATGTAGGTATTATATTTTATATGCACTTTAACTAAAATGTCAAATTTCACACCTTGTTAATTTTCAATTTCACTCATAATGTGCTTAAAAATCAAAACTTAAAGTTTATAACATTCACAATCCGTGTAGAGTGTCCATACGTCTTGGTTTTCCCGGATTTGTCACGGTTCTAGCTCCGTTGCTCCGGTGTCCCGACAGACTTTTTCAAGACGTCGGTCGATTTGTTTCGGTTTTTCAAACTACTAATTTTTCATCATCTAATAAGTACACAATTTTTCATTTTAAATAATGAATAGTTCAGTATCATATTAAAAGATCAACAGTAGATTCATTTACAACCAAACCTAAAAATATTTAAAAAAAATTAATTACTAATTAAATTTTCCAAGTTTTTTCGATTTTACCTTAAACACGAACTTCCAAAAAAACATTTTCTTTTCTTAACTTTCCATCATATATGTATCTACATAAATAAATTGTAATATTATTTTGCTTGCTTTTATGATACTGAAGGTACTGATTCCTGAACAATTAAAAATTAAAATGACTGGAATTTTATTCGAACTTTTAAATAAAGTAGTTAACTAACGCGCTAGATAGATAGCGCCAGAATACAGAAATTGCCAACATTTAAATGTTCATGTTTCACATTAATACAAAATAAAATACATTAATACAAAATAAAATTGTCTAAGAAGCTCACTTTCATAAGAAATTTTATAAAAATTTAAAAAATATATATTTCCTAGAACAGGGGGCGATTTATTTTAAAAAAAAATTAATATTTTAAATAAAGAGCCATTAATAGGTATTCTATACATATAATACAAATGTAACGAGACCGTTTCTGTATAGGGAATATTTTTTAAAAATTGTGCAGATACTGTAAATAGTTATCGATGTAGATATCAAAACAGCGATTTTTTAAATTTTTGTCTGTCTGTCTGTCTGTCTGTCTGTTCGTCTGTTCACGCATCACACAAAAACTACTGGATGGATTTTAATGAAATTTGGTGTGCCGACAACTTATTACCCGGATCAACATCTAAGATACTTTCTACTTCGAGAAAATGTCTCATTCCCACGGGAAAATGGAAAAACCATGTTGAGCATGTGCATACAGTACGCAAAAACTATTGAACGGATTTTGATGCAATTTGGTGTGATGATAACTTATTACCTGAGTCAGCATCTCAGATACTTTTTATTTCGGGAAAGTGGCTCATTCCCACAGGAAAGTAAAAAAACTTTTTGAGCATGTGCACATATTACGCGAAAACTATTGAACGGATTTTTATGAAATCTGGTGTAGTGATAACTTATTACCTGCGTCAACATTTAGGATACTTTTTATTACGGGAAAATATTTCCTTCCTTCAGGAAAATTCAAAAATTATTTTGCTTATGTGCATGTATACTTAAAACTATTGTTCTATGCGAATGCTTTATAATTACTATACTTATATACTTGTCATTTATTAAATTAAATTTACCATAATACAAAATTTCTGGAGACTAACTCTATTTTAAATTAATTTAGAAATTTCGAAAATTTAAGTGCCTATATATCCGAAAAATTCATTTTGGATGAAACTTGTTATATTTATAGGATAGATACTAGTTTGGGATGCAAATATAATAAAACAATAAAACGTTGGAAGTCCAAAAATTTTGTATGAGTTCTACAGTCAGACACGTCCAATTCCAAGAACTTCAAAAAAATGAGTTTTTTGCAAACAATTTGCCAAAATTTAAAAGTTTTTCCAATTTTTTTTACATTGTGGAAAGAACCAAGAAAGACACAGAAAATACATTTTGAACCATTATTCTAGGTAAGCGGGTTTTCGAAAAAAAGTAACTTTTATGATTGGAAATTCGCTATGTTATGCAGATGCTGCGACAGGGGTATTAATATTTAAAAATAAAACACAAAGGCAATTGGCGGATAAGCATGGATAGAAATGCCCTCGTACGAATTGTGTTGGCTTTTTCCCTGTTAACTGCTATCGGCACAAAATTGAAATTTACTGAGATTCAACCGGACACTCATCATCAGTTTTGAAACCACCAAAATTACAAATCGCTTGTGGACTTTCAATTATATTTCGCTTGTAGACACTCAATACCGAAGATGAAAGGAAAAATTCGACTTCCGTGATGGGGCTCCGCTGCTCACGGCGTTTTTTTTTTTTATAAAATTCAAAGTACACTATGTTCAGTCTATTTATTGCATATAAATTAATAATTTAACTGGTCATGCCACAATTCTGTAAGTAGGTACTTTGCTCCAACTTGCAGGAATAGATTTTCGAACTACATTCTGTTTTTGTATCCTGGAGCGAATCATTTCTAATAATTCATTAAAGACATATGGAGTCGTCCTCAAATACTCAAAGTACTTATCATGATCAATGTTTTTCAACTCCATTATTAAAGTGTTGCTAGCTCCTTGAGCAAGCCTCTGGCTTTCTGTAAAAATTAGATGAACCCAGAATCGGCGTTGGTTGAAAAAATATAACATCTTTTTTTCATGCGAGGGTGTACATATGCTGTAAGTAAAGCTCGTCTTCTACATTCTCTCTGCCATGGTAGTAGAGGAGTCCTCTGCGATTCAATAATTTCTTTAATAAATAACAACGAAAGTGTGGTTGATTCCATGATTTCCTAAAACAAAAATAATACATTAAAATAGGTATATTGAACAGCCAAATTATATTCAATAAATTTCTGTAATTATTAATAAAATTATTAAAGACAAGTACATACACCGCTCCTACAGAAACAGAATTTCCGATTTTTTATACCCCAGTTCCCCATGGAGTATATTTTAACGGAAAAGTATGCAAAATTTTTTTCATAATTACCATAATCACATAAAAAAAGTCACAACTCATGCAAAAATATTGAAAATAATTACAAATATAATAAACGGCAATATTATTTTTTAATAAAAAATGTTTAATTATATGATAAATTATAAAAAAAATGAAAATACTAAATTTAAAAATTTCCGTTTTTTTATGTGCATGGGGAACAGTGTATAATTAAAATGGAACAGAAATTACATATTTCCGTTTGAACTATTCACGTTAAAAAATAATGAAAGAATTGTCTACTTACTAAATTACTTTATAATTACTTTAAAAATAC
Source organism: Brachynemurus nebulosus (assembly GCA_035578155.1). Taxonomy (NCBI): domain Eukaryota; kingdom Metazoa; phylum Arthropoda; class Insecta; order Neuroptera; family Myrmeleontidae; genus Brachynemurus; species Brachynemurus nebulosus. Next base: position 42,925,165 of record JAPWDM010000008.1, on the reverse strand, counting down.
CATTTAATCAATTAATTAATTGATAAAAATCAGTAATATTCACAGAAGTTTTAATATTTCTGTATAAAAATACTTTATAAATGGCTGACGAACGCTTCCGTTTAAATTTAACGCAAAATCCGCCCTTTCTGCCGTTCCGTTCTGGTTTTCCGTTTTCTGTTTTCCGTATTCCGTTAAATTACAGCGCCATGTACTGGTACCCTGACTTCTGAAATCCATAAAATCACAAATAAATAACTTTAATTTTAGAGTATCAGTAAACTTAATAGGAAAGGAAATTTTAGAATGAATTTAAAAATAAATTTAAAGAATGTTACATTTAATTAATCAATTTCTGAAAATTTTATGCTCATCTGAAAAGTGAGTTTGAGAAAAATGTGTGACATGTTGGAAAATCAAGTCCGAAATAAATCTAAAAAAAAAAATGATGGAAATAGTTAAAATTAAACCTGAGCCTATTTCAGAAGATAATAGTAATGAGGCAGTGATATACAAATGAGGTGTTAGGGAGTTCAGATTATTCTATGCTTTGCTTACACAACCCACAATTATTGAAACGGAACATTAAAATGAACGTTCTACAAGACCCAAAAGGCCGAAAATAATGAAAATGAGGAACAATCAAATTTAACAGATATCAACATAATAGAACAAGAAGATCCTGCATTACCGCAATTATTTACAATTGAAAAACATCGAACAACTAACCAAACTAGCAAAAAATTATTTGAGTGTGATGTGTGCCTAAAAATATTCGTTTATGCTTGTCAGTTAAGAACACACCATAGATTCACACGGGGCGAAAAGCCATACGAGTGTAAAGTGTGTTACAAAAGATTTAACGAATCAAATACTTTGAAAATACATTCAGTAATACATACCGGTGAAAACGCATGTCAGTGTAATACATGTTCTAAAACTTTTAGCACACTAAGTATCACTTTTAAAATTACACAATAGAATTCATACCGGCGAGAACCCATATCAATGTAGTGTGTGCTCTAAAACTTTTAGTAGTTGCGCAAATTTGAGTAAACATATAAAAATTCACACGGGCCAAAAACCATTTCGATGTAACCTGTGCGAAAATGTCAAAAAACTTTCGCTCAGTCGTCACAATTAACAGTGCATAGTAGAACTCATACGGGCGAAAGACCATACATATGTAAGATATGTTTGAAAGGTTTTCGTATCGTGAAATGGTCTTGACTCGGTCAGGGGTTGTTGATTCGGTCACCCATGTCGCGATTGGTAAAAACATTTGTTATTTAGACACCAGATAACCTAACCTTTCACAATTGGTCTCGTTTTCATCGTTCATAAATACTCTAAGCAGCTGTAAATGTCTTTCAATTCTGATTGGTTTGTCTAAAATATAATACCAGGTTGACCAAATAACCTAAAAACAGCGACGAAATATTTTTGTCTGGTTAAGGCATACGTTATCGGTGTAATATCGAAACGAGACGGTTTTATTCGATTCTAAATTTAATCGGTATCGATATTTCGGTAGGTGTATAATCGTATTCTTAACAACAACAAAAAAATTCGGCGTAAACAAATTCTATTGTTGACTCGGTCACTTCCATTTTTGGTGAGAAATCTTGTTTCTTTTAAATTTAAGTATTCGTTTGATGGATATAACATAGGCTAATTTCAAAAATGCATCACTGCTTGCATGAGGCAGAGTCAAAAGTTCAAAAATGCATCAGACGCATCACAACGAAAAATCAAAAGTTCATTTTTGCATCTGATGCGTCAAAACAATGCATCAAGAAATTTGGTGATGCGTGTCCAAGATGCTTGTCATGTGTAGAATTATAACTACTTGCCATATTATGTAGGTATTAACACCAACAGGAATAATTCCGAAAAAGAAACTTTTGAAAAAGATTAATGTATTTACCTTTGATTAAAATTGTTTAAACTATTTGAATACATCTTGCACTCAAAATAGGTATGTAATATGTTTTATTCAAATAATTTCAATATTTTTTATTTCAAGTAAGTTCAAGTTGAAATTCAAAGATAATATACCTATACAAGGACTGTATTACTATATTATCTATAGTCCATCATGCTACATTGGCTACATTGTGTGTCTATTATGCTACATGCATCATGATGCCAATATCCCATTCAAAAATATCTAATGTGCATCAAATTTCAAGAGAGCATCAGCATCGCATCATGCAGTATTAGACGCATCAGAAACGTTATGATGCTGCATCGATGCGGTAAAGTTTACATTTTTGAACTTACCCATAATTTAAGATGTTAAAATAGGCCTATGTTATTTTATTGCATCATACTAATTTGTAAAACACTATCCCTTTCTCTATATTAACCAATAAAATATCTTACTGTTTGTATATGGTGTGTCACTGATTTTTTTTCCATATTTCTTTTACATCTGACTTTGCAAGCTTTGGAACGAATCACCAACTGTTGTAAACAAGCTTTGGTGTCTAAATATGTGCCCGAATTCGGGCTGAAAAGGCTAGATTTGACGTTATAATGGAATTTAAGTAGGTGACCGATTCAACATTTTACCATGTTGACTCGGTCCCTTTTATTTATTTTTTATTATTTTTATTTACCCACGCAAATAGGTTAAAGGGTCAGGGATATAATAAAGGAAGCATAGAACATGAGATAGAAACGTACTTATTGATGTATTCAACAGCAGAAAGGAGTTATAGCTAAAAATAGTAAAAATTTGACCGAGTCAAGACTATTTCACGGTATATGTTCAAAAATGTTCGTTCAGTTTGCTTAGTTAAATGTTCCAAAAGGACATACAAACCATCGTGCCGAGGGTAAAAATAAAAGAAACCGCCCTTAACACCATATATCAATGGCAGACACGATGATATAATTTAAGGGAGCTTTCTTATTCTTCTAATTTTCAAAATTCATTTTCAAGAAAAGTCAGCACCATCTGAACTCTTCTTTAATTTTTCCTTATTCGCACAGTAGTAAACTACAGCTCAACTCTTTTTTATGCGGTCTTTTTTTGTGTGATTTTTTTTATGCGGTTTGTAAAAAATGGCCATTAAAATGCATAATGTGAATCAAAATCACGAAACAGTAAGAAACTTAAACAATTACTATAATAACTTTCTTTGATAAAAATACTTTTTAACGGCTTTTAAGCATTTAATCAATATATTGCATAAGAACATAAGTTATTGTACCATTTAATTTTGTTAAAGATGTATTTTTCAAAATTTTCTAAAATTGAAATAAAATGTTTCTACCTGTAAATTAATGCTTTATCTTGTTTATAGAAGAAACTTCTAAGGAAATTTCTAAGCTTTGAGCATTTTGAGTGATGCTTTTTCGATGAAACTTTTTTTATGTGGTCCCGGTCAACCGCATAAAAAAAGTTTTTTGTACAATCTAGATCAAACTGTACTTTTTATAGCTATTTATGATATTTTTGAATATATTTTTTTTGTACGATTTTTTTTATGCGGTCCCATCTACCGCACAAAAAAGGGATCAACTGTATATAACATATTAGTATCAATGACGATGAAATCATATGTCGAAATTCCCACCAGCTCCCTAGCTATTATTGGAAAATGGAGAAAAATATTTAAGCGCTGGTAGCTAGTAATTTGAATCAAATTCTACTTTATTTTTGACTATTATATCGGTATTTATGGTTGAAGAAAAGTATTTTGAAGGATAAAAGGAAAACAATTAAAACTACAAATTCAAGAGCCTGTTGAAAATATTTAATACTTCATAAAGCTCCAGTTCCACCAATATGATCTGCCTGAATGGTTATAAAACTACAAGGTAATTATGTTATTGTATATTTGACATAAGAGGAAGACGAAAAATTAACTTTCTTAGAACCATTAAATTTCTTTTGTTGATTTTTATTGTTCAGGAATTTATTATTGACTTCATTTTGAGTATGGATCAAGTAGTAAAATAAAATTTTATATTTGTTTGAGCAGTTCATATCCAAGTTTATGTTGGTAGGGCCGGGGTTTAATACTTAAGTATAATTTATAAATATAAATATATAATAAATTATTTATTTAATAGAAATTTACGTTTTTTTATATCCTTTATGACAGGGGTCGGCAACCCGCGGTCCGCGGCCGTTTCAAGTTTTTATGCGGCCCGCCAAGCAATACAATTTTTCGAACAATTTGCTCTGCTTATGCAGAGTTGAGCACACTCTGTACTTTTTTTGTTCTTCGATGTTATGTATAACATGTAGAGATAGCATAACAAGAAAGTACTCCTGTCGCAGCATCCTGCGTAATATAGCATTTTGCGTTTACAAAAATTAGTTTTCTCGGAAACTACATAATATAGAATTATTGTTCAAAAATCGTTTCTATGTGATTTTTTCTCCTCTTTCCAACGGTGTAAGAAAATATGGCAAAAACTTGAGAAAATTTTCGCAAAAAACTTAATTTTTCCACAATTTTTTAAGCAAAAATATTTAAATGTCTAAAAAACCGTTCCGGGTTTCGGACGTATCTGACTTTTTGGACTTCCACCATTTTCACCAAATTTCGTAAAAACAAAATGTTTCGTTCGAGAGTCATCGCGCGGATATAAATCTTAGTGAATGTCATTTTCGGCTTCTAGAGACTCCAAAACAAATTATTTCTATCATAGTTCGGGGCTTAAGTCGCATCAAGACAGTGGCTCTAATAACTGAATTTCCGATTCGAAAATTTACTAAAAAAACCTATCTAGGCTACATACTACACTACAAAAATATCTGACTGTGCGGCCCGCTAAAAATTATTTTTTAAAAAATGGCCTGCCATCCAAAATAACTTGCCGACCCCTCCTTTACGAGATTCGTGACTTCTCTTATCTTGACTTCTCCTATCTCGAGTTATTTAGGAATTGGGCTAATTTAGATAGTATTAATTCTGTACAAATTAAGTCTCATCATTTCTAGTTTATATGAAGTGAAATTAGGAAGTCAATTTAATTAATCAGTTTATTGTGCAATTTGGAAAGGTAGGGGGAAAATCGAATTTGTGACACATTGTAATGTAGTCCATAACGTTACTCACTGGACTATTTGATTACTATCAAATTTTTCTATAATTTTTAAGTTTTAAGATATAAAATAATAAAAAATTTAAATTAAAAAACCTTTAAATATACCTCCTGATATACATCCACAATATCTTGAATATCGTAATTAAATACAGTGGAGCCCTCACTAATCCAATCGTCGAAGCTACTACTGTCTGTTCGGATAGCGAAGAATGTTACCAACAGTGTTGCCACAAGAGTATACCTTTTCCAACAATTTTTGGGATGACTTTTCGAGAGGGTGTAATTAGTGACCATAAACTTTCAAAAAGTTAAATTATTTTATTGCTTACAACAAATACCACCCTATGTTCACTCCAATTGTATTTAAATTTGTTACCTGTTTTAAAAGCGACGGTTTCTTTTTGCATGTATATAGATAAGTAGGTAATATGCTGCAAACAATACTGCTGATTATTGCCGTACTTGAAAAGTCATCTCATTTAAATATTGAAAAACTATACATTTCGTACATTTTTCGTACTTTTTTGTCAGTCCATGTAACATGTATGTAACAAAAAAATTTAAGCGTATTTATGTACCTTTTTAAAAAATTATATAATTATAATACTTTACATGTTTGCAATTGTTATAATGATATCATAATTCAGAATAATTCAGAAATTCATAACTCCTGCTTAATCAGTCATTAAAAAAATTACCACTGCGTACTTTTCAGTTTAAAAATGTACCTTTTTAAGCATGCCAACGTAACTTTTAGGCAAATCAGTGTGGCAACACTGGTTACGAGCAACGAGAGTGGCGAGACAAGAGAGGAAGAAAATCTATACTAAAGATCGACAAGTTAAAAGATAAATCAAAAGTATTACTATTATTGATTTATATTTTTATAAAAAGGTTTTTTTTGTTAATAATAGAATTTATCCAAAAAAATAAAGATATATAAAATTACGTTTTTTGTTATACATATTTGCTTTAGTACCGTAAATCGCAATGATTGAGACTAAAAAAAAAAAACGTCAATTACAAAATTTTTTGCCCTGTTTTAAAAATTTGCCGCCCCTTTTCCTACCTCTTTTACAAACTTTCTCTTAAAAAAAAATAAGTGAGGAGCAAAAAAAAAAAAAAAACGTAGGGTGGCCTATTGGCCAAGCTGGCCGTGCTTAAGGGTGAATTGAATTAAATAAAAAAGTCATTGAGAAATTTTATTTAAAAGTATTAGACGTAAAGACGAACATGTATGTATCTTTTTTAAACTCCGTTCAGGGGATCATGATCCTTGTGATAGCCTTCCTGTTTCCACGCTTAGTGTGTGTCTCAATGAAAGAATAAACAATACAAACAATCAAATTTATTATTATAATGTTTATAATAATGAAATAAAACAAACAAGTAACGATGAAACAAATGTAAAAGGAAATGAATATAAATGATTCTAAGGGGACAACAAATATAAAAATTGTAAAAACATCTCCAGTTTGTAAAACATTCCATGTACGTAATAATTATGGTATCAAATAGTTTGTGTAAAAGGGAAAATATTATTGTATTAAAATTGTGTGTACTTTACTTACTAAGAATGGAAATGTCTTACAAATTGGATAACATAAAAAATATATAATAATAAAAAATTGTCACAGCATTTGGGGACTTTTTAAATGTAATAATAGTCTTTATTTGAAGAGAAAAAATATAAACTGGATCATATTTGTATTATCGACCGATATTAATTGGTTCGTCCGCCATTCCCATCGCTTCTGTTGCCGCTTTGTGCCCTTTTCGTTTTCTGGAATAAAGTAAGAAACAGCCGCAAGCAAATAGAAGACATGCGAACACGAACCTGTAAAGAGAATTTTAATTAAAAACCATTTTGATGGTATAAACATTTTAATTGAGAGAGACTTGGTGTTTAGTTCTACTCATCAGTTTGCCCTATCTTTTTTTTGATTTTTGATAATAGTACAGTAACTGAAGCATTTGGCTGCCAATTTTTTCGGATGGGATGGATTGGCTTGAAATTTCAATTGTAGCTACAGAATAGCCCAAGAAACAAAAGTTATATAATGCCGATGTGTGCTTTCACCCTAGGGGTGGAAGGCACCCCTTCTAGGGGTATGAAATTTTTTTATGAAAAATAACCTCACCGTTCGATAGAGGGACAAATTCTAAGCAAAAAATATTCTATAAGAATTTTTTGTACAATCAATACTTTTTGAGATATTGGCGCCTAAATGTGGTCGTTTTTAGCCCAAAAAATGCATGTTTTTGAGGGATATTTCGCAAATATCTCAAAAACTACAAGTTTTACATAAAAAATGGTTATGAGCAAAAATAAAGAAAATCAAGTAACAAAGAGATTGCATTCTTTTTTATTTTTGTAGATAGAATATAACCTAAGTTATGACTCATTGAAGTTAAAATCGATTTTGACGATAGCTAAAATCGAAACTTTCAATGTCATTTGGAGGAAAAATGAGAGGTTTTTCAAAAAAACTCATATTACACCTTTTAAAGTACTTGAATAGACCTTTATTTTGAGCTGTGGTAAAAGCCATTAGTATAAAAATTAACGGAGTTACATTCAAAGCAAAATGGTTGTCTTGATTTTTGAGAAAAAAAATTGGTATCAAAATTAATTACTTGACGGCAAACATTGAAACTAAGCGTAATCCGTCGCCAGTTTACTTTATTCATATACAAACAATGGGTTCTGGGAGTTTGAACGGATTTAGAAGTTTAAATTCGAAAAAATGACTGATATACTCTTGAAAAAAAAAATTCAATTTTTAAAAAAATCATAGTTTTTTTCAAAATATTTAAAAAACTAACAAATTTATGAAAAAAAATTATAGAATGAAAATTGTAGGTCTTTTCTTGCTGAAAAATTTGCTTTTTTGTTCATTTTTGTACGTCCAAATTTGACTGAGTTATGATCGTTAGAAGCTCAAAACAGAACGCGAAGACTACCTTTCCTAAGCCCTTTAAACTTACAAATCTAAAAATTGAAGGACTCAAAAAAATTGTAAATCATAAGACTTATAGTGCTTAAAATTTCCTACCAAATGGTTTTTTAAGCGAATTGATAACTTAAAAATTAAAAAAGTTATAGTAAGAAAACCAACTGCATTTTTTCGGTAAAATTTTTGGAGCAGGTAAATTACCATCATCTTTGTGTATTTTTTGTATTTTTTTAATAATTTAGTTAAAAAATTTTAAAAATAAATTCAATAGAATGAAAAAAAAAATTAATTATATCAACATGTAATGTATAATTCACATGCTATTTTTCCATACATATAATTTTTATGCAATTTTTCCATAAAGGGTAGGATTTTTTATAAGGGGTAGTTCTTCTATCAGGGTTTTTGGGAGATTAAAAAGTTACAATATAATCATACATTTGAAAACTTTTAAAAAGTTACAATTCATCATATGTACACCAGTATATAATATCTCAAGAGGTTAATAATCGTTTTCTTCTTTATTTTATTATAAGGGGTGGTTTATTTTTTAACGGTTGCAGCTTTTTAATGAGTGATAAGTTTTCTAATGAAAAATAAAAGAGATATAATACATTGTGAATGCACCAAAAGGTTACTTTAGGCTGCTAAAACTTTTTTCCTATTTTTTCGGAAACAAAGGGGTAGTTTTTAAGAAATTTTTGGGTAGAAAAGTAACTGAATTTCATAAATTATATTAAAAAACTTGAAAGGAATTTTATCCAACATATTTGAACATAAATTGAATGTTTAAAATACGTAAATCTGGACTTTTCGTATTTTTGTCATACAAGGGTAGTTTTTACCCCTAATTATCAAAAAGCACACATCAAGACAATATAACTTTTGAAGTGTAGGGTCAGATGAGCTCGTATACAAATTTTCAGGAAAATCCATTCAATCCGAAAAAATTGGGAGCTTTTACATTATTTTGTCTTTCAGTGACTGTACTATAAACCTATTATAGAACTAGGATTCAAAATTTATCCAAGTCGTCCATGAAAATCAGTAGTTAATGTTCATGAAAAAGTTGAGAGACTAACCAAAATGAAAATCCTAGAGTTTTGGGGATATTTTCAAATAAACTTTGAATATTTTTAATAAATTTAATAGATTTGAACGTTACTTTATGGTATTCCATATTTGATATTAGTAAATAAAAAAACTTTACCTTGCAAAATACCACTTTTATAAAAGTGGTATTTTGCAAAGAAAATTGTTTTTATTTACTAATATTTGAATATTTTGATTAATAAACGCCTGACACCAAAATGATTCTATTAGTGGTCCTTTCTATCAGATTGGTACGGAACACTCAAAAATTGAGTGAGTATCCAAAAGTAAATTTAGGCTCGGGCCCAGGACAGCAGCCATGATTCTTTATTTATATACGGAGTGTCTCATGGTGTTCTTAACAAGTAATATCTCGGAAAAAGCCTGGAGACTCGGGACTTGAGCCTCGACTACCCAAACCCAAATGACCCTCACACATGATCCAAAATGATGCGTATTTTTTATATACGGATTCTATTTCCGATTGGCGGTTTCCTGCCGGTGACATTAAGATTGTAAATGGAGTATGATATTTTTTTCAGCAGATATCAATTGTACATTGAATTCCGACCTATGTTTCTTCACCATGAACATGTCGAGAAAATTTCGTCAATCGTCGAAATAAAATATAAAATCGATATTCATTGGAGAAACTCCCAAATTCTACCAATTAGCTATTTTCGACATCGAAACATCCTGGGGATATCTCATATTTGTTGCCTTTTTATTATATTAATCAAAAACTCTTAGGAGGTTAATATTATAAGTTCATACACGTTTAACGAGAGGTAGAGGTGGAGTCTATTTTCAAGTTTATTGCAAATAAAAACTTTAAAGATGGTTTCATTACCAGGCTAAATAAATACTAAATCCATACGAGTGTGTAGCATTTGCAGGATACGTGAATTTAACATTCGTCATTTCATAGTCGATCGAATGGATTAGCACTTCTATGACGACCAATACTGTTGCAGCTGAAATGAAAAATAAACATTTTTTTAATAATTAACAGAAGGATTAATTATTAACACTCTCTTACCTGTAATAAAGTGAATGCCACTGACAAGACGTTTGAATGTATATCGAGGATTTTTGAACGTATAAATGGAAAACGCAAAACCCATACACATCAAAATTAAACTAATTATAGCAAATGAAACTTCTGTTCGACTATAATCTGTAAAAAGAAGGAAGAAAATATAAATATAAATTAGTGTCATATTTCTGTTATTCTAAGATCCTAAACTTACTTAACACATTTTCATCCAATGCTGGATCTTGTTTAATCCTTAAATCGCTTGGAAACCATTCATGATATTTACATATTCCTAAAAGAATGTATTAAGGTTTTATTAAAAATGAAAAGAAAACTCAAAGAAATACTTACTTATCGGTTGTAAAATGGCAGCTTCTGAATTGTTTGTTGCTGTAGCTAAGGTGTTATTTGTTGGTTTTGTTTTAAGATATTCATTTCGACACAGTCTCCACAGTCCTGAATTACTGCTGATAAATCCACCCGGAACACCTGTCCGAAGAAATTGAAATTAGTATATTTAAAAAGAAAAATTTTGAAAAAAAAGAAATAGAAAACGGTCTTTTTTGTTTATTTCTTTTTTTAAAAATTTATACTTTGTCCTTCGACAGAGAGTAATGAGTATCAAAGTATCAAAAATAAATTTTAACCTAAGTTACACAATTCGACAAAATTCTAAAACAGAAACCAGATTATACTCTGTCGAAGGTTTTTGACGCGTAAATCTGACCACAATTGCCTCTGTATAAATGGTCTCTGTCACGTTAGGTTTCCAAGCAGTTCTAAAAGTCCAGAACCGTGTTACGTCACAACATAATTTTTTCCCACAAAACTTGTTACTGTGCGGTGTCTGATTGTGAGAGTATTGTACTTCGAAAATTATTATTACTCTTCAAAATTCATTTTGAATTTTTTCAGTATCTTTTTATTTCCGGGAAATTGTTAGTTTCAGCTAACATGAATTTCAATTTACGAGTTTGGCATACTAGTGAATATTTGAAATATATTGGTTGCGATATTTAAACGTTTTTGTTGGGAAAGGAACAGAAGAGACGCTACAAATACTTTTAAACATTTTCGACACTTTTTTAAGCATTAGAGGAATGTTTAAAAGCAATTCTTTAACTCGCCATATATTTCTTGTGGCCAGGAATCATTTTCGCCATTAATTGGAATAACATTAGGTTATATAATATGAAATGTCTGAAATGTCGTTTTTCGACCACTTGGCTGACCATATAACTTGATAAATATCGGCTTTTTTTAAGCATCAGAGAAATGATTAAAATCAATTCTTTCAGTCTGAATAGATTTCTTGTAGCCTGGAATCATTTCCGCCATTAATTGAAATAACATTAGGTCGTGTAATATTAAATGTCGTTTTCCGACCATTTGGCCGACCATGTAATTTAGACAAATATCATTACTTTTTTAAGCATTAGAGAAATTTTTAAAAGCAAACCTTTAATTTTGAATTGAATTTTTGTAGCCTGGAATCATTTCCGCCATTAATTGGTATAACATTAGGTCGTGTAATATGAAATGTCGGTTTCCGACCACTTGGCCGAAAATGTAATTCAGATAAACATCAACACTCAGGACCGAATCATCGTATAGACAAATGAGAGAAATGGTTAGGGCCCGGTTTTTTGAATGATCCGGGCAAACTGTCTATTTTGAATATTTGAATCAATATTTTAGATTTATTTTAATTTTTTATATTATTTAATTTTGTTTTATTTATTGTTTTATATCGGTAAGAAAAAAATGTCTAGAGCCTTAAAGTGGGTTAATCTGTCCCTGAGTCTTTCGAAAACCTGACATGATAGAGTAATTCTGATGGAGTCTAATTCGGATTTAGTGCGTCAAAAACCTTTTGAAATATATAGTAAGATTTTTTTTTATTTAGAAGGTTTTGAAGGCTTATCTACTAATTAGGGGAGAGGCAGGCAAGTTAGAAACGTTTTAACTTTTACAAGAATGGAAGGCAAAAAATACACGTTAGTAAAAATTTTATGAGTCCGATTTAAATTTTGGTTATTTTTTCACCATAATACCATAAAAAATCACGCAAATAATACGGCATTGGAGTTAAACAGCCATTTTAAAAAAAATTGCATCTTTTCCATCTTGTCCGCTTTCTGAAGGTAAGATGGAACTTGACGTTGGGCAAAATGGAACATACATAAAATACAAAAATAGATTAACAATTATTTACATTTTTTCAGTTAATTCAATAAACGAAGCTTTTTTATGTATAAATTTTGATCACAGATCCAAATATATTATAATTCAAAAAGGATAAGTTATAGATTCAAGTATATACTGTATTTTTAATTTAAAAACAATATTTTTTTTAATAATATTTTCATTATAATTGTTTATTTTTTTAAAATATCATACCCTCTAATGATCACAAATAATGATTCTGCTTGAGGGGTCAGTGTATATACAGTAGACTCTCGTTAATTCAAACCTGCGATAATTCGAAACTATAATTCAAAGGTATCACGAGTTCTCTACAAAATCTCTTTATATTTCGAACTAAAACAATACATTTTTATACACTTGGTAATTCGAACCAAAAGATCATTGCTACGTAACAAAACGACGCGTTAATTCGAAGTCATCGGCGTCAAACACTGACAATTCAAAGTTGCAGAGGGAAAGAGACAGAAAGATTGTAAGTACATTTTGAGACAAGTTCAAGTTCATTCATCGCAAATGCTTAAAAAATTAAAATTGTTACCTACGATAATTTGAACCTCTCTATAATTCGTAATATTTTAAGAGTCCCTCGAGTTTCGAATTAACAAGAGTCGACTGTATTGCGTTCACATATTACATTGTATCTACATTGGTGGAAACATTTCCATCTTAGGTGCAATTGATCGTTTCCATTTTTGTGTGAATTTTCATTACGAACAAAAAGATTTACAATTATCAGATGATAAGATAGAATAATCTCGAAATTCCATCTTGCCTTCTATTTCCATTTTGCCTGCCTCTTCCCTATATATCATACTAAAAATTACAGTATAGCACCGATAATGGAAACATTAGTTTTGGAAATTTTTTGAGAGCGTCAAATTAGTCAACATCACTTTTGGAAAGTTGCATCAAAAATGTCAAGTAGATAAATATTAAACCCATGTACAATAGACCATGACGCATAATTTTATCAAAAGAAACAAATAAATATACCGGTAATGGTAAAGACAAACAACAACAGACCTCAAAGCGTGGGAATGTGGATTTTAATTATTGTACATAGAATGTTTATCTATATGTATTCTGTTCTGTGGCGGCTTTTGTCATAAGTAAAATGTAAGCAAAATCATTTCAAAGCAAATTAATAAAACAACAAATGAAAAAATATTTTCTGAGATAAATAACTTTTAATTCTTCACTTCTTTTTTTCTTTTATTAATATTTAAACAAACAATTTTAATTCAAAACATAATCTTACGATATTTGTGAATCGCCCCTGGTCAAAAAGCATCACTTTTGGAGACTACTTTTTCTTGACAAAAGTGGTGCTCTACTGTATATAAATGTTATAATATGATAGGTACAGAGTATAATGTGACAGTGCTGAGAAGAGAAACTAAAGTATACCTAGAAGGTATAGAATAGTCACCAGTTGCGCAATTATTATTAGTTTTTCGTTGCCGGTTAAAAAAAAAATTATAAACTCTTTTTCAATTGTGTGTATCAGTGAGAATTTAAATTTCTGTATTTAAAAGAATATTTGGCTATTTGTAAATTCTCCTTTGAAAATTTAGTTTTTAGCGGAATGTGGATGAAAACTGACATATTTTATAGTTCAAAATTATTATCAACATTTTATTGGACCAGGCTCGTAAGTTAATGCTGAATATTTATATAGGTGCCTACTCTTTTCAATAAATTTAATATCACAATCACAATCGGTTCCAAAATATGGTACGTATGTACATAATTAACTCTCCATATATTTCTTGCGCTATATATTCTTCTTTTATTTCTGCTAGTTTTTGTTCATTTCTCAATCCTGTTATAAAATATATTCGTATAAGACAGTCTTTCCGCAGCTTTTCCGTTATTTATTTTACAAGTGCTTATAATAATAAATAAATCATATTTTTTTTTATCCTGATTTTGAATAACTGCCTCATTTTTTATTTATCTTTTAATCTATTCTTTCTTTTCTTCAAAACTTTTTTGTTCAAGGATTATTGTTTCACAATAAAATCCAAATTATAGAGTATCTGCATTCTGTATTGATTTTTTATGTTGGCATATTTTCAAGAATCAAGAGTATTTTTTTTTTTGCATTGCACTTATTTGATTTGATTAAAATTAATTTTTCGAGACACAATAGACATAAGTAATAGTTAGTAGTCAGCTGTATGTAGGAAACATACTTGTGTAACATGTTAGAGAGTATAATATATGTATGCAAATTACGGAACAGATATTATTAATTATCTAACAAGTTTAACTAAATGATGTGAAAAATATTTTGTTGCGAACAAGTAAACAAAATAATTTGTTATAACATGGTGCATTTTAACAGAATTTGTACTTCCGTTATAATCTCATATACAGAGTGTCTCCATAATCAAAAGTTGGACAAGAAGTTTTCCTTAAAAACGGCCTACTACCCGGTGCAAAAAGGATCTGTCTAAATTAGCGCTACTAAAATATATTATAAAATCTAACTGAAAAATTTCACTAATTGAAAAAAAATAAGTGGTTTAGTGACAAAAACTCAAACATTGGTCTTCAAAACAGGTCCGTGATAAGTGACACGAAACTCAGCTTATAAGATAGAGAAAAATCTGACAATCCTAACAAGGTATTATGCGTTTCAAGCGTTGATATAAGAATTATAAAAATGAACTACTTTAAATTAAGGATAAGTCTTAAAGTTATGCTTTGGTTGAACTCAGTTTGATTACGGAAACGGCCCAGAGCATACGAAAGTTGGAAATATCGATTTTTGTTGGTAAAAGTCGAGTTTATTAATGAAAAATTGTAATAGTAAGTATTTTTAAGATTTGTTGATAAATGGTTTTGATGCTACCTATATCAAAATCGTTTTTTCTGTGTACTTTTCATAATTTTAATACCAAAACGAGCCATTTATATACAGAGAATATACCCAGAATAATTGTTATTAACAATTAATTGAACATGAACTTTTTTTAGCATCACGAATTGCGTCTCTCTAATTTTGCAAGCGATATGGTCTCCAGCGCTTGTTCTATTATGAACAATTCACTTAATTCTAGCAGATTAATTGAAATTGCATTTCTTATTTTCAGTACCGTAAAACCGTCTAGTCTACATTAACCTGCAACAATAAACATTTGTTCTTGACGTCATTAGAGAGAGAAAAACATCCTTTAAACAGCTGTACCAATAAATAAAAACTACGGATTTCAACATTTACTATCTCATTTTACAGGATTACTATCCTACAGTTTTCCAAAGAAATAAAATGTGTGTCTAACTTAGACATGTAATTTTCGTCATAATTGTCATATTGTTTTAATTTTGATATGTATGTGTTCAGAATTTTACCGCGCATCATTTAATGATGTTTGAAGTTATATTCGATGTATATATAAAAAATACATGCTATATATGTATATCCGTTTAGACCCGGACACATCAGTTTATTACACTATAGCCGGGATTCGCACTGGCTGTAACTTCCACTATCCATACGTTATATTCCCGCCAGAATTACGCGGTTTATGCCTCCTTCTGATATCATATCGCATGTTTACTTCATAGAGAGGCATACTATGTATTGGCCCCTCTCCCTTCCCACAAAATGTTTTGAAGTCTTTGACAGGTTCAAAGACATCAGACGATATAAACTGTCCTAAATCCAACGGAAGAGGTTAGTTTGCATGTTATTACATTATTTGAGTAAGTGTCCGGGTTAAGACCGATTTGGGGTGTAGACCCGGACACTTACTAATTATTTTTTTTATTTTTAGTTATAATGAAACAAATGGGTCAGGGATATAACAAATAATATACGCTCTTTCTAATGGTAATACTTTTATTGGTGATATCTATGAAGGAAACATGTATAAACATAAAACTGTATCAAAAAATGTAAAAAAGTGTCCGGGTCTAGACGGTTTTACGGTATATTTGTTTTTATCTCTTGTGAATACTGTTTAGAGACACCTGGTTATACAACATGAACTTAATAAAATTACAACAACATGTAATTAAGGATTTATACATGTTACTACATTCATATACATACATATTATACAATACATGTAAATATAATGCTGTTCCGTTTCCAAGTTTCCTTAATCTACAAACGTAATAATTTATCGCCGTCTTCAAATGACGTACCGTTTATACGTAATGCATCAAATACATAAACGTATATTGCGGCAGTTATTGATATTAATAATAATGGCAAACAACAGTTCGTTTAGATTTCAACGTTAGCACATTGTTATATATACATAATATACAGTGCGGTTCAACAAAGCGTCTCGGTTCCAATTTAATGCAACGAACAGAGAACAACGATAGCCTATTATAAAGTTAAATAACAATAAACAACTAACAATAAGTAGGTACAAATGCGTTGCTAGTATATTGTGCAATGAGTGCGGGAAATTGTCGATTGCCCACGAAAGCGAAGTTGAGCGCACGAACGTAGTGAGCATATATGCACATACGAATTTCACATACTTTTTTCTATTATTATCACTATTTTTGACATTTTTATTACTTTTTAAAATAATATTTTTAAGTGTTCGTCTTTCTTTTCTGAATTAATTATCGTTTAAATTACTTTGTTGGTGGTTTCTATAGAAATAATTATGAAATATTTATTAAATGAAAAATTAAGAGACGGCTTTGTGTGTTTTGATTAAATTTTGCGTGTTTTTTTGTCAATTTGCGTGTGGAATAGTATATTATTCAACGAGCTAGTAATGATAGCTATTACTCACGAAGATGAAATTCATCTGAGTGTCGTAATGCATCTGAGTGAGTAATAAATAGCCATTGCAAGCGAGTAGAATACGATATTTTTTCTACGACGATTTTCCTTTTTGATTTAAATAAAATTGAATATAAATTTTAAATTAAATTTTTAATCTATTTCTAATTTCATTAAAAGTTTGTATAATATTATGTATAAAACGATCAAAACAAAACATAAACTACTTATTGACTTGAACGTTACTACGCAACATATATTAAATCAAAACTTGATACATACATATATACACAAAACAAAAGCAAAACCATGGAATAATGATTAATACTGTGATTTCATTGGTCAAAAGGGTATTGAGTAATGAACATTCCTCCACACCTTTGAATAATGCCCAGCTTTCTCAACAATTAACAGATATATAATGAGTGTGTTCTTCAACAGGAGTAGAAAAAGTTACTTTCCGCACGCAAAAAAGTATGTGGGAACAGTACAGTAGGCAAGCAGCTATTTTGCGTACAGAAATGTGTGCGCCAAGTCAGTACTTCTCCCGCATGAGTAATAAAATAGTATACTGTGCAATAAGTGCGGGAAATTATCGACTGCCCACGAAAGCGGTGAGTGCGCTCATTCGCTTGAGTGGGGCAATCGACAATCCCGCACGAGTTGCACATATTATTTTTTTATTACGAATTTGACATACTTTTTTCTATTATTATTACTATTTTTGACATTTTTATTACTTTTTGAAATAATATTTTTAAGTGTTCGTCATTTTTTTGTGAATTAAATATTGTTTAAATTACTTTGTTGGTGGTTTCTATAGAAAAATTATGAAATATTTATTAAATGAAAAATCAAAAGGCGGCTTTGTGTGTTTTGATTAAATTTTGCGTGTTTTATTGTCAATTTGTGTGTGGAAAGTTACTTTCCGCACGCAAAAAAGTATGTGGCAAGAGTACAGTGGGCAAGCAGCTATTTTGCGCACAGAAATGTGTGCGCCAAGTTGGTACTTCTTCCGCATGAGTAATAAAAAAATATATACCTAACATCAGGGCCGGTCCAAACAAACGCGGGGCCTTAAATAGGGTTGCTAAGAAAATTGACGGACTCCAGAGTCAAAAAAGTTTTTCTAAATTTTTCTCCAAAAAAATACAGTTGATGAACATTTACACTTTACCCCGGATCCCTTACTAATGGCCCCGAACTTCATTTTTGGACCTGGAATTTGGGGTTGTAACTCCAACTGTTCCCCTCCTCGTTGGGTCTGGCCTTGAAGCGAATTTAATACAACAAAATAATAATTAATTGTATTTTGCTATTTTTAACATTGCACAGATTGGTATAGTAAAGAGCATATAAAATAACTACAATATTAAAACAAAATTAACATTTCACACAAAAAATCAATGCTTAAATTCGTAAGAAAATTTTTTTACAAAACGTTCTACACCAGAGAGCCAGAGAGCTCCGATCCCAAAAAATTAAGGCACGTTAAATATTTTTTCATGGATTTTCTCTGATTTTGAAATTTTTAACTTCCGAAGTACATTTGGATTCAAAAATTATGGAATAAAAACTAAAACCAGCCACACACGTACAGTTTCAACTGACAGTTTGAACTGAACAGTCAAACATACAGTTTAAATTCTACGTGTGTGAGTATTTCAGTCTCAGTTCAACGCAACTGTACAGTTAAACTGAGACGAATGAAATTTCAATTTTTTAAACTGAAAGGTTCAACTGATTGTAACGTGTGTGGAGGTTCAACAGTACAGTTCTCAGTTGAATTTGTGTCAGGAGCAAGAGTGTTCGGTTTTTTGGGTTTTTTTAACAATATAATTTTCACGGAGTTAAAGACGTTGCTGGGTGAAATTGTCCTCCTGTTTCGAATCCATAGTAAAAACTTAAGGACTGAACTGTACGTGTGTGTGCTTCTACAGTGTACAATTTCAATTGACAGTTTAAATTATTCAGTTCAAACTGTCAGTTGAAACTGTACGTGTGTGGCCGGCCTAATAATCACTAAGTTAGAAATCCGTAGTTTTAATATCTAACGCGTATTACTTTTTTTGAATCAAACCCCTTTTGTTCGTAACGGTGCAAACTTCGTTACAAAACGTTTTGCAATAAAATTTTCTCACGAACACAAGCATTAATAAATTAAATAATGAAAACAATTGTTTCACGTACTAAAAGATGAATTTATATTTTTCCAAATCCGAAGCTATTAATTAAGTAGATAACTGAGGTGAATTTTTTTAAAAATTTTGTTAAAAATATTAAGTATATTTATACATCAAGAGAGAAAGAGACTAAAATAGAACTCTTGCGGGCCTATAAAGACCCGAGGGGATAATGTGGAAGAAGATCTAAAAAATGTTGGTCTACAATATTTGCTAGATACAAAATAAGAAATAACCTTATCAAAGACAAACTGCGAAATAATTCTTTTTCTTTAAACAGGACCGCTATCGTTAAAATACTAGTGGTCAAATATTAGTCAGTATCCGGATTTCGGTCAGGCGGATTTCTTTACATATTTTACAGCAAATTTGTTGATAATATCGCCATGATTAATGCCATCAGAAGTTAGCGGCGCGGGGCCTTGTGCGGCGCACCGTTTGCACCTACCTTTGGCCGGCCCTGCCGAACATTATTCAAGGCACTACTTTTTTATAAGTTCTCTGTTTGTTGCGTAGAACCTGAATCTGAAATGTTTTGATGAGCCCGACTAAATATCATATATTATAGAACTGTTTTACACGTAATTAATTATTTAACAAATTAACAATTCGTTCCAAGAATAAGAAACTCGAAAATGTTTGGTCTGGATAATATACAATTTACGAAAACTGAGAAACATAATGAACTGTAACTTTTTTTGTATTAATTATTTTGTGTAATTTTTAGACATTTCAGTAATACGAAAACATAAGTAAGCGAGAAGGAAGTATGATTTTTGAGATACAGTAGGACGTCGATTTGATGATCAAAAACAAGGTGTTTCGGGCATTTTTCATTAAAAAAATACAGTTTTTTGTTAAAATTTAGTGTTTTAAGAATTTTTTCAATTTTTTTTACACCGTTGGAGAGAGTGGGAAAAATCACATAAGACGAGTTTTTGAAACATAGTTCTAAGTAAACTAGTTTTCAAGAAGGATTAATACAAATTTTTTGTCAAAATTTAAGTTTTTCGAAATTTTTGTTACGCCATCCTAAAGAGCAGAAAAAATCATATAATAGTATATTACCTGATTGAGGTTGTAAGTTAAATATTACACATGAGCAAAAAAGTTACGTAAGAGCCGCGCAGCGGCGAGTGTGTAATTACGTGAGTGTGTAATATGCCTTACAACCGAGTTACGTACTATACTTTATCTACGACTAAAGTGAAATTCACAATAAACGATAAAAATTTGAGACAAATACAATACACTAAAATTATATAGAATTTGAAAATTATACATAAATGTAAACATTCAGCTGTTAGGTATAATATAAGAATTAGTAACCTGTGATATTTTACGCATACGTGCATATAAAGAGCCATTTTTTGTACAGCTGTATGTAAAAACATAGCTTTGTACAATAAACAAGCAATTTCATGGTAGTGGTAGATAAAATAGATTATTCTATACAAATTGGTTTTTAAGAAAGAATTAAGAAAGGAACGAATTTTTATTTATCTAATTTATATTTTGTTATACAGGGTGTAAGAAAGTTATAATTCATAGGGCAGACGTGTCTTATTGTACTAATATTTTTCTAGTAAATATTATGTACCATCAGTTGGGACGAATCTGGACAGTAGCGGCGAATCAAGACAGAGCTGCCTCTCGATATTTCTTCGTCAGTGTTATGACCGCACAAGGTCATAGATCAATCTATGCTACTGAATTTTATCAGTTATGAGTTAGTCATTAAAGAAAAGCGGTGAAAGTGACATCTATGTATTTTGTTATTTTACAGGCGCATTGTTTATTATTTTTAAAAATAACGCGCGTTTTGAAATCTTATAAAGAAACTGCTGTACAAAAAAAAAAGTTATATATATATATATATATATATATATATATATATATATATATATATATATATATATATATATATTTGGCGTTTTGTTGACAATATATGTACCAAAAATGAAAGCTGTATTGTGTTTAATTTTTTTTTTTTTTTTATAAATTAATTAACAAAAAATTGTCTATAGGTGAGGCGAATTCATACACCATGGTGCGTTAATATAAAAAGAAAGTGGCTATAAACTACATGAATTGTAGTCTAGATAACATAAAATCGGCTCTTTTCGACAGAGGCGCAACAACAGAGGAGGTCCAAGGGGTCTGGACCCCCTAAAATTACCTGGAAAGTTTCCTTCAATTTATTTTATTTATATTAAAAAGTAAAATTTTTAGTGGTTGACTAATATTTTTTATTTGAAAATCAAATTTTCCGAGACGACATTTTATTACATTTTCCATTTTTATCGGAGAACGCGGTTTAAAAAATTTAATTATTTAAATTTTTGTTGGACTCCCTGTAGATATATAGTTGTTGCGCCCCTGCTTTCCGATATTAATAATAAAAGAAAATCGCTGACATTCAGACATGCTGCTGAATATTTCCATGTTCCGAAATCGACTTTGCATGATAGACTCAAAGCCAAATCGAAATAAAATTCATTTTAATACAAAATGTTTTATTCCACCCATCAAAAGTCATTCGCTGATGCAGATATTTATCTTAGCGAATTTCCAGATTGGAAATGCAGCTATTTTTATCTTTTTATGTCCGATTTCACCCATATGCATGACTGAATGTGATTTATATTGCAAATAAAGCTCTGTCCAGATTCGCCCCACACATAGGGGCGAATCTGGACACAATATAACCAAAAAAAAAATGTTGTAGTATAGTTTTTCTATATTTAAATGAAATGACTTTTCAAGTACGGCAATAATCAGCAGTATTGTTCGCAGCATGTTACCTACTTATCTATATGAATGCAAAAAGAAACCGTCGCTTGTAAAACAGGTAACAAATTTAAATACAACTGGAGTGAACATAGGGTGGTATTTGTTGTAAGCAATAAAATAATTTAACATCTTGAAAGTTTATGGTCACTAATAACACCCTCTCGAAAAGTCATTCCAAAAGTTGTTGGATAAGGTATACCAATTTTGATATTTTTATTATTACCCTATATGATCGTGATATTAAAGCATTTAAATTATTTCTTTAGAATTATTTAGATAAACTCTAAACAATTCATTGCCAAAAAACTGAAAAAATCGTCCAGATTCGCCCCAGCTGACGGTACCGATAAAGTTTTTTGATTTAGTTTAAAGAAGGCGTCATTTACTAACAATCTGTGACAGTTACTATGATACGATAACTAAACTGTAAGGGTAAAGTTTAATATTCGTTATTACTTGAAATTTTTTTACTTATTTTTTAATTGTTATATATGATACTTGCGAAATTTTCGTATGGGTCAGCTAAAGTGCTCTTAATTGTTGAAAAATGTTTTCCAGTTAAGGGGGTTCTCCCGTGTGATGGGTTCAGAACAAAAAATTTTTTCCCTCTTAAAAACAATTCATTTTGAAAGATATTCAAGAGAAACAGGAAGGAGTAGGTACTCTATGGAACAAGCATCGAAGATTGATGCTAAGTTAAGATTTTCATACTTTTAACCGTATTTGAAACTTTAAGCGCATTTTCTCAAAATTGTTTTTCAAATGTTCCTCCATCATATCTCGAGAATGGTTTGACCGATTCACCTGAAATTTATAGGGTACACTCAGCACTTGTAAACTCACCGAGTGAACTAGAATCATCCAAAAATTCCGAGCATTTCTTTTTTTTTTTTAGATAAACCGATCAGCCGAAATCGTGGAGGAAGTGAACTTCCTTTTTTTCGAGCGGGTGTCTTCGGGGTCGTACAACTTTTGTTTTACATACTCTTGAGATAGTAATAAATAAATGATAAAAATAAATTAAAGTAAAAAAAATGTTTTTTAAGAAAAAGCTTTTATTTTAAAATGGGCTAAAAAGAAATAAAATAACTTTTGAGTGAAGTTTGAAGCAATATGCAACATAATTTATAAAAGCTTGAGGCGTTTATAAGTGTAGCTATTTTACATTTCAGTAGTTACCAAACTTAATTAAACGCCTCAAGCTTTTATAAATTATGTTGCATATTGCTTCAAACTTCACTCAAAGGTTATTTTTTTTTTAGCCCATTTTTAAATAAAAGCTTTTTCTTAAAAAAAATTTTTTTTAGTTTAATTTATTTTCTACTTTTTAGTCTGATTACAATTAATTTGAAAAAAAAATTAAAGAAGTAATTTTTCACCTATATTTTAATCGGTTAATTTGCCTTAATCAAGCATAACTATGGAAAGAAAAAATTGCAATGTAAAATCAATGGACAATATTTGACAATTCTAAATGTCAAAAAGTTGCACAGGACTACAAATCAACAATTTTTTTTGGGGGGGGGCAATGTAGGACAAAACTAATTATACAATATTGCATTGTCATCAAGGTTAGACACGTATGTAAAATTTGAAACCTCTAGCTCAATTAGAACCTGTCTAAATTTTAATTCCAAGATTTGATTTAAACCAACATACTAACATAGCAAGTTAAATAAAAGCTTTTAAAAACTTAAAGTTCTATCTTTTCATTGGTCGTCAAAAAAATTCCCCAAAATTGCTTAAAAAACAGGCTTAATTAAGGGGATTCTCCCGTCACACGGGAGAATCCCCTTAACTATCCTGTGCGGCCGCACAAATATATTTAGAAATTTATTAACCATTTCAATAAATATTGAAATAAATAATAACATTATGTTTATATCGGGGCATCCATCAAGAAAAATATGGATATTTAATAACATTCGCGTAGTATCTACTATTAATTTTTCATTGGCGCCAAGCCAAACATTGTACGATCAAGTAGTAAGAAGATGTCGAGTAATTTATTTCATTTCCATTCATATGATGTATGTTTTATCTGCTGTTGGTTATCTGTTGCAATCTAATAACAGAACTCTCGCACTAATATAGTGCTGACAATAAATACGGTTCATATCGTTCATAATGTCATTTCAATTAATGAATATATTAAACTTGAAACTTGTCAGCTGTAATAATAGTTATTAATTATGAAATTACCAAATACATATTTTTCTGCAGTTACAATATTGTTATAACAGACGAGATGAAGTAATTGTCGAATTAATATGTTATGAAATTAAAAAGACATAAAATAAGTCAATAATCTTAATGCGGATTGAGTTAAATGAACTATTAAAGTGTGTAGGTATTAAAATGACAAAATTTTGAATAAATTTTTTATTTTTTTGAATAAAAAAAAATATTACAGAGTGTTAAAAAAGTAGAACTTTGTTTTTAAAGAATTATCTACGTTTGGAAATCACTTTTTTGAGACAGGATCCAATGTCTTCTTCATTTTGACAATAAAAATGTAATACCTTTTTAATTATAACATTTTAAGAATATAAAAATTTATTCAAAAGTTCATTTTTTTCTACAAAATTTCTAACATAGGGTTGACCGGGGTAATTGTGAATGGGTTTTCATGGATTGAGATAAAAGCGCTGTTTTAAGTATTTTTTATTTTATATATCACATAATGGTTGATTTATTCTTAATTCTACATTATTCAAGATGCACCACACAAATTTTGAGCAAATTCTTATGAAAAACAAAAATTTTATAAGCCATTCACATTTCCCCGGTGCGGTTTTGTAAATCTTATGAATTTTGGGGTAAAAGTAAATGCCATCAGAAAAATTATTTAGAATGTATTACAAGAGAAGTGAGGTACATCAAAGTAAAGCCCAACTCAAATTCTTCACATTTACCCCACTTCCAAATTTTTTATTATACTTTAACGGTCACAATTTCTCTTTGTTTAATGCAAGTTACGCATACATCAAATTTGTACAAAAAATCAAGTTTAAATAAAAATAGCAAAAATTGTAGGAACAAATTTATTACAAGCTAAAAATGATATTTTGATGATATTTTTTTATTTTATCATATAACAAATTAATAAATTACATGATTTTCACACAAAAATAAGGAAAATAAGACTTTTTAAAGGAAATACATTTAGTTTACATGAATAAAAAACAACAATCTATTCGGCCTAATACTGTAAATGAAAAAAAAAAATGGTTTTGTGTTAATCCTACTGCCCTTGGACACCCACAGAGACATCGAAAACAAGAAATTTTTCTGTTTTTGTAAGTTGTTATTGGGTAAGGGAGCACAGCAATGATTTCGTAGATTGATACACAAAACATATCGCTCTTTACACAATTTCTTTTTGTATTGTTTGTCCAACGGAAACTTGTACAATAATGTCACCACCATCTTCATCAACATTTTCAACTCCGAAAAGGACACTACTGAAATTTTTAACCGAATGGGGGCATTTGTGAATGACGTTCACAATTACCCCACAATTTTAAAATCATGGAGTAATTGTGAATTGGTAATAAATTGTCCAGTTTCTTTAGCAGTTAATAAGGAAGCCTGTCAGGGTTTAGACCACTTATTTAGATGTACTTTTAACCATTTCTTACCTTTTAAAAAAATAAAATGTATCTAAAAAAATTTTTTTTTGAGGATTGGTCGAAGTAAGATTCACAAAATTTTGCAAGGATTTTTTCAAAATAAAAAAAAAGATACTAATACTTGGAGAATTGTTATCAAATTTGAATAGCATATTAAGAAAGGACAGAAAAACATACTAAGAGTTGACTTTTAACAATATTAATGTTATTTTAGAAATTATAGGCGCCGTTCACAATTGCCCCAATTCACAATTACCCCGGTCAGCCCTACTAGTGATATAAACGCAAAACTGTAGGTTTTCACAATCAATTTTTCCATTTTTGTTAAAATTGAAGTTGTAAGATCCACTCAAACTTTAAATAGAAATTTGATTCTTATTTAAAAGACAAATCGTCAGATACATAAGTTGTACTTACACAAAGTGTTCCGAATTATCAGCTGTTATTATAGATTTAATGTAACAACCTTAAAATTCTTAATTCTAAATAGTCATCAACAGAGCCCAATTTATATAAGGACACTTAGGGCACGTGCCCCAAGGCCCCCACACCATAGAGGTCTCCACAAAATTAATAATGAATTCCTTAAAAGGGAAGTAGAGCAGGGAAAATGAACAATTGTTTTTTTTTGCTCGTTAACCCTATTTTTCGGTAAAATTTGAAAAATTTCGAATATTTTTTTAGTGCCTTAACAGGGAACTCCACATGATAAGTGCCTAGGGGCCTCCATATATGTAAATCCATCCCTGGGCATCCAGCTTTCATTTTATTTTACGGATGGACTCCGCTTACTTTTTTCACGCAGACGAACACCGAAGTGATCCTATAATTGTCACATTTTGCCAATTTTGGTACATAATATTCAAATGTTCAATTTGGGTGACAGAGCCTTAATGCTACGTACTACTTTCTTTTTATTTACTTTTTTATGTATTAGGTTTCCTATTAGAAAAAATCTCGAAATCCTTATAATTTCGGTAAGTAGCGCTCCTTTCATATTATACGGTTTTTGCCGTACGGCAAAAAACCGTACGGTCGAATTTTTTCAGTGGAGTGAAGAAGAGCATAGGACCTTTCACATTACACGGTCACGGTAAAATGCCGTTGCCGTGCCGTGTAGCAGCCGTCTCTTGCCACTGGACTTGACGGTTGCCGTACGGCGTTTTTAGTTTAGTAGTGTATGTAATTAAATGGATGCTTTCACATTAGACGGTTTTTTAAGGTACGGCATTAAAAATATTTTGTTGAATTTCATGTTAATTATTAATTTTATTTGTGAAATGGATGAAACTAATATTGAATGTGATAACCAGTATTTTAATAGATTGTATGAAATTTCGAAATTGTGTGTTTTGATGTTAAGTTCGCCAAGAAATTAATTAAAGGAGCCTGCAAACACCCGAAAATAGTTGAAAAATTTATTTTCGTCATTTTTCAGGTCTTCAAAGAGTCTGATAATAAATAATCCTACTTTCTAATTATTCTAATTTATATAATTAACTTTAATCACACTTGTTACTTGAATAATGTTGCAAATAGATAAGATATTCAGTTTACAACGGCAAAAAACCGTGCAATGTGAAAACACCAATACCACGGCAAAAAGTGAAAGGAGCGTAAAGGTGTGTTTTATTTTTAAGAATTTTTGAATTTTTTTTTAAGAATTTATTAGGTAATTCAGTTGTAATTACATAAGGGAGGTAAAAATCATTGAAATTTTCTCAAAAAGTGTAAACAGAGAAGCTGACTACTTTTGAGTGTTAGGAATTTGATCATTACTCAGAATGATAAATTATCTAATCCTAATTTTTTTGATAGATCAAAAAAATAGATAAGTGATTAAGTAATTTCAATTTTTCATTTTTATTATAGTAGATATTAAATTTCGATGTAGGAATTTGTTTTTTTAAAAAAACTATTTTTTTGCCATTTCATAGAGTGTGTCGTTACACATATTGTGGTGATTTTTAATCGATGAATGGCTGTTAAAATTTAAAATTGATGATTAATATAAAAATACAAAACGTGCTTTATAAACAACTCCCAAGTGAAATTTATTTTAAGAAAAAATTTACTAACGTAATGAATTTGGACCATTCTTCTCATCAATTGTTTTTGCATTTCGGATTAAAGCTGCCAAATTGAGAAACTCTTTTTTATTTTTGAATCTTGTATTATAATATATTATGTATGTACCATAATGTATACAGTAAAACCTCTTAATTCGGATACTATTCAGACACCTCTAGTAAGACAGGTACGATAGATCGTAACATGGTCGCAATTTGACCGGATTGTGCCACGCGTCACAATCCGGTCAAATTGGACATTCACACAAATTTGATCAAATCGCGGAATTATTTAGACAAAAATATGACACAAACGAAAAATGACGGTATTGAAGCGTTTGTATGCGACTTATTTTGAATTTATATAGAAGGCCTAACAAGTCTGAAATTATAGAGAAAACCTATAATATAATTTTATTATACTACTTGATCCATACTCAAGTAGGTCATAACAAACACAAAGACATAATTAAAGTTAAGTAAATATTGGTTTTGGACAAAAAATTTAATACATGTTTTGATCAGTTTGTCACGTTTTCCTCCTTTACGTTAAGTATACAATATAATTACTTCATGCTTTTATAATTTGTGAATTATAAAAGCATGAAGTAGTATTTAAGTAGCATACAAGGATAGTTTGTTAAAGTCTGTTTAGTTTTTATTCGTTTACGCGGAAGTAATTTCCCACCAAAGGGTAAAAGAGGGCGCATGGGCAGAGCAAGTTACTCAAAAACTCCAACATTTGAGAAAAGTTGGCTAGTTTTTAATACCTATAAGTTTTTTTTTTTTAAAAATTATTAAAATAGACAAAATTAATGATAGATATTCTCTTTTGATTATACTTTTTTATCAGCGATAATAGAAAATTTCAAAAAATAAGCCTGTATTCAAAATAGGGTGCATACTAGTTCGCTCTCGCGGTCAAATTTTAATGTTATCTTGAAAAAGGGTCGTAGGTTAGTTCGCTCCCGGGTTGCATACTAGTTCGCTCCCGCGGTCAGATTTTAATCTTATCTTGAAAAAGGGTCGTAGGTTAGTTCGCTCCCGACTAATTATCCACTGACAGGTAAAATTAATTACCTAAATGACGGTGGGGATATTCCATATAGTAAGATGAAAAGCAAATATTCGCACATCAGTTATTATTTGTGGTCAGTCAGTTGAAGATAAAACCAATCTGTATAATTTTGTCATCGATATGGAAGTATGCGAAATGGTAAGTGAAAAAGTCAAACCCATGTTAACTGTAAATAATTATAAATATAATTTTCATAAGAACATAAAAACATTTAAATTAAGGCATAAGAAAGTGTATCGCAAGGTAGTTAATTTGCGTAAGGAATTTGTAGAAGGAAAAATATCATTATTGAAACAAAATGTAATAAGTAGATTTGACTTTCTAAAATTTATATCATATAAATTTACATCAAATTTATAATGTATCTAATATTAATTTGCGTAAGGAATTTGTAGAGGAAAAAATATCATTATTGAAACAAAACATAATAAGTAGATTCGACTTTGTAAAATTTATGTAATATAAATTTACATCCAATTTATAATGTATTTAATATTAAGTTATAAAACACAAATCAAAACATTCTTATTTTGCTGTTCAAATTGTGTAATTTCTCTTTCTTTGGGTTCTTAGAATGAACATTAAGTGCATTAGCATATAGTTACGGGAATGAACGAGTATACGGTCTAGACGGGAGCGAACTAGTATACGACCCTTCAGGGTTATCTGACCGCGGGAGCGAACTAGTGTGCGCTGTCAAAATAATTATAAGTACATTACCTCCTCCAACAGGTCCGTAAACCATAAACCAATAATCCGTTGATATTGACACTAACCAAACAATAATTGAAAGACCCACTAACGCTGTGCATGCGAGCAGCATTCGCCGTTCAAAGATAATTTGTTCGAAGACAATTTTATTAATTGTATTTAACGTTGTGGTTGACATTTTCTTCAGTTTATTTATTTAAAAAAGAAAAAACTTTTTATAAAACTTTGATTATTTTGT
Source organism: Brachynemurus nebulosus (assembly GCA_035578155.1). Classification (NCBI taxonomy): domain Eukaryota; kingdom Metazoa; phylum Arthropoda; class Insecta; order Neuroptera; family Myrmeleontidae; genus Brachynemurus; species Brachynemurus nebulosus. The sequence goes on along the minus strand of JAPWDM010000008.1, from coordinate 42,895,366 downwards.
AAAAAAGTACACACACCTCAAAAAAGAATTAAACAATCAAATTTTAAATATGAGGCATTGTTTTTTTTAAATGTTAAAGAGAATCGTTTTTATAAACACTTTCAAAATGTTATTTTAACGTTTTATTTTTTCACCAGACATTCAACTCGCTAAATTAACCAACACTATATCAACGTTTTAAATTTAAAACAATACATTTTCCGTTAGCTGCCGAGGCTCATTATTATTACTGGTACCTACTACTGACGAGTAAAACAATAATTTCAGATAATGCTTTTTTTAAAAACAAGCCAAAATATTTTGAAATTGTGCCAAGATATGTTGTTAAATTGGATGAAATTCTTTTTTTCGTTTTCGTATTTTTTTCTCTTTTTGCTACTTTGTATGGTAGAGTGCGAATTTTTTTTTTGCTGTCACAAAATATTTCCACTTAGTGTTAGCGTGCGGAAAAATTCACGATAATCGGTGGGTGGGATGATTTGTAATAAGTGATTTAAATTGTTCGCGATATTATTAATGATATGTCAAAATAGGTGTTACTAATATTTTTATTCCAATGGAGTAATTTTTTTTTCATTTATGTAAGCTGTTGATTGATTGTTGATTTTGTTGGCCACAATGAAGCGTTCGATGCACAATAGAGTTGGTCCTTTCAGTTCTGAAACAAGAAAATAAAATTGCTAAAGAAAATACAATTTGTAACAATCACCTGTAGAATAAATGAGTCGATGAGTTTCAAAACCATCTAATTAAGACAACTCAAAATGTTCAGGAAACACAAAAAACTGTTTTCTCACTTATAATAATAATTTTGATGTGATTTTTACGATAAAATTTTTAGGAAAAATCATACAGTTCTTATAAAGAAATAATAACAACGATACCACTCATCAATAATTAGTAAATAACGATTAAAAATTATAATTAATTACTTTTGCAGCAGTTTGCTTTAATTAGATGGTTTTGAAACGGTTGACTTTATAATTAGCTACTTTTGCAGCAGTAACACTAACAATTAGACACTTTTGCAGCAGTAACACTAACAATTAGACACTTTTGCAATAGTTTATTATTCTTTCAATAAGTTTTAAATAAAACAACATTCGTACAAATCTATCTATTTACATCGTACAACGTTGTTTTCATTATAACTTATGAAAACTAAGATATTTTCTTATAATTTAGTAGAATATTCTCCCATAAAACAAGTTTCTTTACGATGTTTCACACAATTTTGTTCTGCACACATCCGCAGCCTGTTATATTTGACAATTCCACAAGTTTCTTTGTATTTTTTTCTAATTATTCCAATAGTAAATATTTTCTTAGAGAGAGAGAGTAATAAAATTATTACATACAATTATTTGATTTTCTGCAAGCCCTGCAGTGCTACATATTGACTACCTAACTAGCTATTTTTGTTCCAGGTTTTTCTAATGACACCATTTATATATAAGTAATTAGATAGTTTTGCAAGTGGTTTGTGTTGCTTGCAACGCCATATTTTTTCAGTTGGAAAATATTGCAATTAGTTACTTTTGAAACAGTTTCGTATTTTTGTCATTAAAATTTAACTTAAAGTTAGGAAAAAATTGGAGTTTGTATCGATCGCCAGAAAAATGAGACTATGAATGTTTGGTTTTGTTCACTTTAAAAATTTTGCTTGTAGCAGTGCATTTAACTAGCGTATAGAATTTGACTAAGGCTGCAAATTCAGAGAGGTGGATGAAGCGAAACACAGTTTCAACATAAAACCGTAATTCTTTTCAATAGAGTCTAAAAAATGAGTAATTTGTTTAAATTTTTGGCTTTTAATAGTTGCATAGACTATTAATGTCCTACCTTGAAAACGCTTGGACTCAATTGACATGCTTCAAAAAATTAATGCAGAAGGCGAGGCGTTTCCCAATATTTTAGATACAATATACGTATATTTGTAGTCTTTCAGATTTCCAGAAACATTGTGACACCTCAGCATTTTTTTTCAGCGAGGGTATCGACTTTTATTTTAGTTTATTGGTTCTTAACCTTTAACCGGTAAGGTGATATCTGTGAGTCGTATACAAATATATTCTTTCAGTTTTCTTCCTCCCTGCTTGTTTTTGTTAACTGAACGTTTGTGTATTCTTTTGTGGTTTTCTGGCGTAAGGGGAGTATTTGATACATGCATATACGTGTGGTCTCCAGTTTTGGCTATCTATGTTACCAGTCCGCGGTGTGTTAATTTGTTGATGTCTCTCAGACATCACTTTATCGTGAGTATTATAAAAATTTACCTTACCGGTTAAGGATTAATGACAGTTATTGTGTTGATTTATTTAAACATGTTGTGTGACTTTTTGAGGATTAGTGGGGGTTTTCTCAAACGTTTTTGGTATTCGCAGGAAAATCGTAAATTTTTGTACGCTATATCTTGAGATTTCTAGTTATATTATGATTCTACTAAGAAATTTTATTGCAATCTAGCAACAGATTCTTGAAGATGGGATATTTGGTTAGATTTTTTGAAAAAAATAAAAATGGTACCTATAGGGTCTCTTCACTTATCAAGTAGGTACAAAGGTAGTAAAATTACCAAAATTAAATTTTTTTTTCAAATAAATTACTTTTACTTATAGCAAAAAAATTAAAATTAAATAAAACAATTTTTAACCAACTAACAAATAAAAAAAAATAAAATAAATAAAAATAAAACATTTTTATTTATCTGTAAGATTTTTACAAATTGAGTTTGAAGTTATTCTTTTTTAAAATGCTGAATAGTGAATGCAACAAAATTGGAAAATATTTTTATTTGAAAAACAAACTTTCCAACTAAACTTTGAACTTTTCCAATTAACTACATGCTTTATTCTTTTATTAGTTCATGTACACGACTAACCACTAATGAATAAACAACCAGAGTGTTAATTGGGAAACTGTAAGTTTGAAAATGTGTAACAAATACTAAATAGTATTAAGGGATGTAGTTTATCTTACTGTTGGATTTATTGGAAAAATTTGTTTTTATTAAGTTGATTGTAGTAGCATTTATTAAGGTTGTACATTTCTGCAATATTAAATTTGTTGGGATAAAATACGTAAGTATACCAACTAAAGGTGTCCACACAACATATAACGTTAAGTGGCTCCTGTACGGTCAATAATACTGCACAAAATCTGAGGTTGTACAATATTGTGGATCGTTGTACGTATTACGGTAATTAGAGCTTGCATACCGGTATTCCGGTACTATCGAAAAATCGGAATACCGGAAATTTTTAAACGTTTTGTAAAACCGGTATTAAAATTTCAAATACCGGTATTTCGGTTTCGGTATTAACAAAATCAAATACTTTATTATATTACATATTTTGAATATTTTTTTACGTTAGATTTACAACATAAATTTTAGTACAATGTCTTTAGTTTTGCTTAATGTTTTCCATATGTGTAGATGACCAGATATCTTATACTTATTCATATTTTTTCATAATTCCGGAATATTTTTAAGTATTTTTCTATAAGAAAAAATACGAAATTATGTATTTAAATTTTTAAAATCCAAAGATGATGTAGTTTGTTATTATTAGTGTTACTAATTAATTTTATTAAATGATTTTTAATCTTTTTCCTTTTTTCTTTACTATCTTCATTCAATACCGAAAAAATACTGAAATACCGGAATTCCGGTATTTTAAATGCTAATACCGAATAAATATCGGTTTTATAAAAAGACACCGGTATTCCAAGCCCTGACGGTAATGGTAAAAATAGCGGGTTTTGTACTAGACCAATGTATAAGTTAATTTTGAATTTTCATAAACAGTCCAAAAATACTACAACTTGTGTAAATTTCAGATTTTTATTACTAGCCCCATATGAAAATTTCACAACTGAAATTATTTGAGTAGTTGTACCCTCTTATACAGCTACTTCCATAAAAAATACCAAACTCTCTCCTGCACTCCTATGAGGAAAAAAATATCAAAAAAGTGAATTTTATTTAATTTTGATGTTCAACTTTCGGTGACGCTTTCTTATAAAATGGAGGAAAATAGACCAAATATGGAAATAACTTAAGGTACCATCACAGTGTGATCGGCCGAAAAATAGTCAACTTGCACAATTTTCTTTCGAATGGATGGGATCGGGGCAGGGTTGGCATGTTTAAAACAAAGTGTTTTAAATCACATGTTTTAAACACTGTTTAAAACACAATCTAAATAAAACATGTTTGAAATTAAAGTGTTTTAAACGATGTTTTAAACTATGTTTAAAACAAATAAAAAACATTACATATTAAACTAGGTTCTGAACAATCTTTAATTATATTCTTTGGGTTAATTTGTAAATAAAATGTATTGAAATTAACAAAATAGCTTAATTATATCTTTAGTAATTAATAATTAGGCAGTTCTATTCCAATATGCATCAGTAATAAAATAATAAACTCAAAATTAAATTTTTAATTAGGTTAAACTAAATTTAATTAAGTATGTATTTTGTTGTTATTTTTTCTTTCTTCTATGTTAAATACTAATTTGTATTAAGTATTTACATTTAAATCTTGAAAAACAGCGACTAGCATTGCAGCTCTTTCTACTAAGGCTACAGTCGAATGCAACTGTGTTACTAAATCAAATGTTTTGGGGTCGATTTGTGTCGTGATAGCATTAAGATAACAAGATAACAATAAGATTTTGAACTTCCTTATACCGTAATTTAAACTCTTTTATTTCAATATGTATCAAATTCAGTGTTGCCAGATTGACTCATCATTAGTCAAAAATCCCTCTAAAAATGCATTTTAGGGAAGAAAACCTACAAAAAATAAAAAAATTATTTAACGCACACAAAATACGTAAGCAACGTCCGAGTAGCCTAAAAATAACCAATATTTAAAGTGGCCAACTTTTTGAAAAATGTCTCTTCAAAAATAATACAGTTGACAAGCAAAAAAAAAAAAAAAAATAATAATAAAATAAAATAATTTATAGCAAAATATAATTCTAATATTATTTACTATATTTTTTTAAACAATAAAATTAGGATTGATTGTTGACTTTTGACCTTGTCTTAAAATACAATACCACACACTTAAATTTTAGTGCTTGATTTGAAACTGGTTTTTGAATTTGAGTATTTTTAAGCAGGATGGCAAATATATGTTTGAAATTAAATTAAACCTCCAAATTCCCCCTAGTTTGAAAATTTCCAGTCAAAAATCCCTCCAAAGAAATTATCCCCCCAAAATTCCCTCCAGCAATTTAAAAATTCTTTCTTAAATTTTGGAGAGAAAACCCCCCAATCTAACAACACTGATCAAATTTTATAAAATTTCTCAGAAACGTCTTTGTTGTAGTTGTACACAGTACAACACGTATAAGCAACAAACGGTTTTATAAATTTTACAACAAACAAAATATTCAAATGTTTCCATTTAATGCCACCTATTATAAATTAATAGTACATTAATTTATGCCCACAATTTATGCCAGTGTCTGACAGCAAAAAGTCAGACATTTTGAGACAAAAAGTTTTTTCCATATGGTTTAATTAAAAGAATTAAACCTGTTTAAAACAAGTTTAAAATGTTTAAAACATATGTTTAAATTAAACTAATAAAAACATGATTTTAAACATAGGAACACTTGTTTAAAACATTTTGAACTGTTTGTTTTATAAATTTAAAAAAAAAAAAAAACTGTTTTTTTTCCATCCCTGGATCGGGGAATGTTGATGATTTTTTTTATCATTAATATCACTATTTAACAATACAAAAATATTTTTTTTATTCATTTTAATTTAAGTATTTTTTATAATTTTTTTTAAAAATGTGTTTAAAAAAGGGCGGCAATTGGTGCTCACGATTGTAGCCGCAGTTTTTATCTGAAAAAAAAAAAAAAACAAATAGATTATCAATCTGTAGGTAAGCCACTATGTTGCTATGAGAGCTTTCGAAAAAAAAGCCTCCATTGGAACATAGCGGCTTACCTACAGATAAAAACTGCGGCCGCAATCATGGGCACCAAATATCGCTCTTCTTTAAAGACACTTTTTCACAAAATTATTATAATAAAAAATAAATAAAAATGAATTGAAAAAATATTTTTGTATTGTTAAATAGTGGTATTTCAATCGTAAAAAAAATTCATCTTCATTGCTCCATCCCATCCATCCGAAAGAAAATTATGAAAATTGACAATTTTTCGGTCGATCACACTGTGTGGTGGTACCTTAATATAAACAGAGAGTTTATTACCTTTAAAATGGTTTTCATTTCAACCTTGTAGGACGAATTGGCGTAAAAGGCTGCAAACACAAAAATTAGAGCGAATAGAAAAACAAAAGTGGCCACCATGATTAAACGGTTTAAGATTAAGGTTTTTTTAAAGAATTGCTTTTTATACCTCAAATATAGTAGAAACAACCGAGAGAATATTAATTTTTCTAAAATTGTCAAGTAAGTAACTTTATTTTTTTGGACCATATGATATAGGTATCCATAAAAATTACACTATCTAGTGACCCTGGATGCAGGGTTAGATTAGCTAATAGGCCAACCTAGGTCATGGCCTCGGGGAGGCCAGTTTTTAGGGGGCGGAAGATTTTGAAAACAGGGCGGCAAAATATGTAATTGAGGTTTTTTTTCTTTTTACTCGTCAGTCATTTTTAGGCGTAGGGGTAGGGGCGGCACTCAGGGTTAATCCAGCCCTGCCTGGATGATGCTTTGTATAGTTTTATTATACATAACTAATCTTACTAGTGATTTTTCATATCATTAAACTGGTAAAAATGCAACATCCGTTTTGACCGATTTTAACACAAAATTCTAAAACACAAGTAGGGTTTTAGAATTACATAAAAAAAACTGTACAGTTTCATCCGAGATCACTCGATGGTCGGATGGAGACACTCGATGGAGATCACTAGTAAGTTTTATGGCTTCTATTTTACATCATACATTGTGTGGTTATCTCAACATTTATGAGTTAACTGAGGTTCGTTATTGGTAACAATTGGTATATTGTTATCGAATATTTATAAAACAATGATTATACGTGACCAAAATATAAATGTTTTGATTGAGAATAAAAATAAGTACTAATAAAATTTGATATTTTTTTTAGTCTATAAGCTCTGCACGGGCGTAGCTTTGCAATTTATTTTAGGGTGAGTTAAGAAACAATCAGAGTAGCAAAAGAAAAAATAACGCATTTTTATGATAGAAGTTTTAAACGGATAATTTTACGAAAAACATTTTAATATTTGACTCAATTTTTAGTTAGGGGTTGGGGGCGGGGGCACGGGTGAACGCCCCAGTCACACGTGTCCCCCGTTCATAGCTACGTCTATGAAACGTTGTAAATTTAACAAATTCAAAAAAGTAACATAAAAAACAAATTGATTTCTGAAAATGTTAAAAATTCGTCGTCTGTTGTAGTTCTTAACGATGTAGAACGCTGGGAAAATACTTGTTGACTTGTATCATACGAGTATATAAATCCATTTTTTTTATATGTACTATAAAGAACTATTTTTGTAGAGGATTTTGGAGCATTAACGCTCAGAGAAGTACTACATAGCATATTAATTTGGTGATAGTAATAGAAGTGGTGACTATTTATCTATGTTATCAACTTAATGTGTAACACTTAAGTTGGCTCAAATATAAAAGTCATCAATCCAGAATAGTCATAAATAAGTACTTGTTTTATAGTTGAACTAACCAATGGTCATATGAAACCGTAATTTTGCTTTTTCCTATGACAAATTTTTAAAATACCTAATGCTGTGGCTACAGCGTACCTAGTTTTGGTAACCCTAAAAGGAACGATTTCGAAAACCTATCACTGACTTCCAGTTTCATCATTCTATCATTTTGTTTACGGTTTTTTACAGCACTGGAAAATTTCAGTAAACTTAATGACGTCAATTTAAAGGGGTGGTTATGTTTGTTATTAAGTACGTAATTAAAAGTCTCGTACATTTTTTTCTAAGAACGTAAATATGAGAATTAAAATGTGTACATTTTATTAAGATATTTCTTTAAGTATTTAGTAGAAAAGTTAAAAATAATTATAAGGAAGGAAAATGAACAAGTAATTATCTATATGTAAAGGAAAAATTAGTATAAAACAGGAATACTGCAAGATACAAGCTTAGTATTAATTAAAAAAATTATAATTATACCTATACATAGTAGCAAAGAGACATTCAATTAAATATTAAATGTTTTTCCATTTCATTTCAATTATTTGTAATTATAATTAGAATTCATTACAGTAATACGTAGATGAGATATTTCTTGGAAAACATTTCTATGTACCTATGTAGGTTGTCTTGTAACTCATAACCAATTTGGTCTATTCCATGCAGAGTAGTGATGGAGAACTATCGATAGTCAGTCGTGAAACTATCAATAGTTTATCGATAGTTTTTGATAATTAAGTTTTTGTTGCCAAAATCATATTTTATAGAACTTTTAAATTAATATAATGGAACAATTGGTTTTCTAGATTGTATTTATCCAAAATCCCACTTTTTTCAACTTACTATACCTCCTAAGAAATTCTAATATTTTTAACAAACATTTTATTGAAAAAGATTTCTTGAACTTTTAAAAAATTAATTAAGAATGTTTTTTGCTGGTTTTATAGTCAAAAATTATAAATGAAAAAGAGGTATCACCGGAAAACAAAAAAGGAGATAAATATTGAATAAATATGAATCATACAATTTAGAAAACAAACAGATTTTTATTTCCTGCAATTACTGCAAGTTTGCCGATAAAAACTTTAATACAAAAAAATTTCTTAGCTATATTTGAATCTATTTCATTTATGTAATTATTTGGGTGAACTGATATTTTTATCCAATTGTTTAATTTCTCTTGTCACTTTATTATGTCACCGAAGGATGACATATTAATCTCGTTGTGTGATTATAGTGGGGGAAAAATTAATAATAATAATAATAATAATATATAATATAATAATTATAGAGTTGTACATGCATATATTGAATAAACGCAAGAGGACTGTCATTCTCACTGTACTTAAAAAACGAGCCAAAAAATCATAAATTAACACTTTTACTGAGATTACATTACTTAATGCGTGTCAAAAATACCGAATTGACGAATTTTTTTATTACCCATAGTTGTAACTTATACCTGCTTTCCGAAATTCCTTTAAAATGATTGTTTTTATATCTCTGGCTACAATTCCTACGAAATTTTTATTATCTTCAGTATTTATAAGTAAATTAAATGACTGAAAGAAACTATCGATAGTAAAAAAAAATATCGATAGTTTTCGATAGTCAAAACTATCGATAGTTATCGATAGTGTTATCGATAGTTCTCCAGCACTATTCCAAAGGTGGCGCAAAACTAAAATGGGGAATGGGTAAGATAATTTTTGCGAGAACCCCTTTAATTTTCTCTTTGAAACTCCTTTAAACATTAGGCGATGAGTAAAAAAAAACGTCTTAATCATATATCATCGCATTGAAATCGATGGTAATTTAGAGAAACTAATTACTGTGTCTTGTGACTTGTGTATCTACAACTTTCATGTAAAAAGTTCCTCAGAAAGTTATAACAAAAAAGTTATGTATGCCTACCCAAACTCACAGAAATGACTCACCCTGTATATGAATAATGCTGCAATATATATTCTCAATAGAGAATTTGTAAAATGAATCACTATTTTATTAAATAAATTAGACATAAAAGATGTAGGTAATACAAGTAACACTGTGTCAGGTAAATTTTTCATTTTTCTCTTCGAAATTTACCTATAGAAAAATAAGATGATACCTATATGTAACAAATTTTCAGTGGCTTCATTTTTAGAATTGATATGTTTAAAAACAGACCAACTGAAAGCAAGAGAAATTATTTGTGACAATTAAATTAAAATTTAATTTTCTTCACAATTTAATTTGAATTTTTCGTTTTTGTATGTCGATCAAATGTTCTTTCTTTTAAATTAGTTTTTTTTTCTTTTCTTTTTTTTTTTATAATGTCTGACTTATTTAATTTTTACATAGGTATTTGTGTACAATAATTGTCATTTTGTTTGCAATTTGGCACAGCATAAATGAAGCATTTCGCAGATAAATTGCAAATCTTTGAACATGAATTTATAAGAGACAGATAAGAGGGTTGTGTTGGTGTTGGCAATGCAGAGTATGTTTGTCTATAATAGGAGCATAAACGTATTAAATTTAAAGGAAATTTTTTTTTAAAATCTGTCACTTATTACTAGAGGATGAATAATATCAAATTTCAGTTTGATTTATATTTGATCGATCTTCAGTATGTATATTTTAAAACATTGAAACCACTTCGTAAGACCACTATTTTGTATTTATATTAAGTGTTCAGTAAAAGGAATTATTTCACAAATAACTTATAAATTTTTAAAGCGTTGGAAATCATTTTTCAAAAATTCAAAAATGTACTGCTAAGAGGTGTGGCTCATAGCTTCCGTATACTCATAATTAAAACACAGTATAATAAGTGTGTCTTTTATTCAATTTTTAAAGTGATTTTCTTTTATCAGCATTAACATTATGTTTAAAGTACAAATACGATGAACTGTTCTTAAGTCGCAACTCTTCCTAACTGACAATATAACTGTGAAAATTACAGAAAAAATTGACTGCGTACTTTTTTTGTATACCTCATTTCAGATATAATTGATTATGAGTTTTCGTCTGAAAATTAAATAATTCTTATATTCGAAACAAATCAATCTTCGATTCTTTTCTAAAATCAAACTCCAAATTTAAAATTTACGTAAATGCAATAATGAAAGAAATAAAGCCAAGAAAACGGAAATTATTTAAATTCAAAGTGACGAAACATGGTTAAATTTAACTGAAATGAACCATATGTCAAACTAGTCAGTTGAAAAAATTAAAAAAAAAAGAAAGTTTGAAACTGTTACATAATTTCAGAAAATTTAGAATCAAATTTTCTCATAACAATAAAAAAAAACTGAAAGATTTTTTCCTTGTAAAAAACCATTTACTAGTGGTTAAATGCTGTCTGTGGTGAAATTCACAGGACACCACCTAGAAACCAACCCGGATAACTCCCGAATTTTATCAAAATCTCTCAATTTGTTCCGGAGTTATCACAATTGTTCCGGAGCTAGAAGGTTTCACAAACATACAGATATCTACAGACAGACAAACCAATCGACAGACAGACACGGATCGGAATTGTTTAGGAGGCTCTGATATGGGAAAGTAAAAAAAACTCAAAGTGGAAATTTTAATTATATACAGGAAAAAAATTACTACCTTGGTAGAGCAGTCTATCTTGGTAGAAGGATTTTTTAATTAAAATAGATGTTTTTAATTAAAAAAATATTAATATGTTTTCCAGACTGCTTGCCGATAACAAACACCTTATACATTATTATTTTTTATAATTTATTCTCACAAATGGCAATTATATAATTACAATGTGAGGTCGGTTGCGGGGATCGAACCCCGGTCTATTAATTTAATTATCACTACTAAAATAAAATAAATTCATATTTCTTAAGGTTAATTAATGTAGGCTAATCTTACCGTGTAGAATCCAATTTTTTTGAGTTCTGTCACCAGGCCCGACGAGAGGGTGGGATAGCCGGAGTTGCAACCCTGGGGCCCGGGCTGGAAGAGGAGCCTCGTAGCGGTCAATAGCGGCCCAGGAAAAAGTAAAATCAGCTTTTTCTTACTCATCATTTATTTTTTGGGGAGAAATTTTTATGAAATGTGCCCTTTTTCTTGGGGCCCGCTATTTCTCTCCATGGCCCTGTCTGTCACTTATTATTACACGAGAGGTTTGTATTTTTTCGAATAAATTTGGGTTTGTTTAACGGAAATTTGTTGCCTAACAATTTAACGAGAAGAACTGTCAACTAACAAAAACACGACAGCGAAGCTGAAGCGTTTTTGGGTTGACAGTTCTTAGAGTTAAATTGCTTTTAGGCAAGAAATTTGAGTTATAGAAAACACTAATTTATTCAGAAAAAATATATAACTCAAGTGTAATACGGTAAGACAATTTAATGAATAAAATAAATTAGTATAATTCATCCTATTATTTAATACATTGTTACTATGGTTCTGAAATCAGTTAAATTTATCAATACGAATTCTTGTTTCATTTTTATCGTGTTTACCTACAATGAAATGACCAATGAAATTTTTTATATCATTTTTTTTCGCTGCAAAAATCTGTCCTAACTTTTTTTCCATGGTAAAAGTGGAAAAACTAATACATTCTTATGGGACTTGATACACGAGTTAAATTGTCAATATTAATTATTTTTGTTTTCCTTGTAATATTTGTCTCAAGGATTTTTTTAGCGCACTAATTAACAACTTTCACCACTTTAACCTGATGTTCTGACGCGAACGTTGACAATTCGCGTTTATCTATTCGCAATAAATTATGTGCGCAATGCGTGATGTATATTTTTGAAAATTTATTTTTATTAATGTTAATGACCTCAATGTATTTATAAGATACTAGTATATAATATTATATAAACGAATAATTATAATAGACCAGTTGTTAATATAATTGTTGAAATTGTAACAATTTTAATGTTAAAGCTTAGATGCTCTGTAATGTTTAATACAAAAACTGTTACATACATATGTAGCGTCACGTTCCAAATGTAATTGTTGGCAATAAATCACAATTTTTTGCGTTAATTGCGTGAAATATTTCGATAATTTAATTTAGTCGAAAAATTGTTTAACATTTTTTTAAAAAATTTGGGGAACAAATCAGAAAGTTTTTTTTTTATTTGATTTGACGTGTAAATCGTGCAGGGAAATAAATTATAATTTGGTTTGGAAAATCAGTTCTTTTTATTCAATTTAAAAAGTTTATTTTTCTTATTCTTCTTTTTTCCCGAAAAGTTTTTATTGGATTAAAATATTATTTATAGCTTAAACATTATTTTTTACAATATAAAGATTTAAGGTAAGACCACCAGTAGCCGTTATGTTAAGACATGAGCAGGACTTTACATTAAATTTTTTCGTTCATAATTATACGAAATAACCAACAGTAAAGCTAAAACGAAAGAGAATTTTATAATCTTTCAGAAATATTCAAATTTATTTAAATATTTTTATAATAAAATTATATTATAATAAAAATAAAATAAAGGAAAAAGTGTGGCGTACTAGTACCCGTCAATAAAAAATTAACGATGTTCCAGTATCCGTCATTCTTTAGAATATGATTAATCTTAAACAACTGACCTATATAATTAAAATACTTAAGGATAAAGCTTTATTAAAAATAATTATTTGATTCTGTTATTTCCTTTTTTACAAAATACCGAATATATAAATAAATTTTATTTATTTAAATGAAAAATTTTGATATTCGTTTCTGCAATTCCAGCAGATATATCACTTAGATTGTCACTGAACTGACTAATTCTTTCAGAATTCTCCTTAACTTTAGTACAATCATCCGTGATGTTAATTCTTCTGAAGTATTATGCATAATATCCATTAACGCTGTTTTTGTACATTCTTTTTCATTGGAATTAATAACATTATGTACTGATTTTTGTTCTTTCTATACAATTACATGATTATTAGTCGGGCTCAAAAAGATACTGATCCATCATAATTCCATCAAACGCTCTGTATCTTTCAAAATTTCTATAAATTTTTCTTTCTTAAATATTTTTCAATTTCCTCAAGCCAGTTTTTGATATTTTACTCGGTTACCGAAGTCCTTGATTTTGTTAAATTTTGAGAAAATCGCTTAGAAAACTCCAGGTGTCTATTGCAAAAAGACAAGAACCCTTTTCGTCTAGGTCGACTATGAATAAATGGATTCTTTCAAGTTTTGGATAAGTAGTTGTCTACTGTCTAGCAGTTAAGGATCACAGTTTCATTCAAATGTATCATCCACTTTACTATGTTCTCATCTTCTTTGTTGGTTAAAATAATTGTGGAGGCACTTTTTGCATAATATGGGCTACTTTCCTCTTAATTTATCTGACAATGTGGTCTGACAATAATTATTTGTGATATACGGAATTGTTTGGCTATGATAGAGATCGCCATTTTTTCTTTAACAAATAGCTTATCAAAAGCATTTATTAAATCTTCATTACTGTATTTTATATTGATATTTACCTACAAAAAAGACGGGACCAAAAGCCGTTAATATAGGGTACCAGTATCCGACATTAATTTTTATAAGTACTATTAAAATTTAATTGTTACAGAAAATAATGATGGGTACTGGTCAGTAGCCTTATCGAATTGTTGTGAATGTAATCCAGATTTTAAAAATTTAGTGTAAAAAGGATAGGAGAATACATATCCTTTTTTAAAATACAATTTGTTACCCCAATAACTGTCACTATGACGGTTACTGGAAAATGCCTGTATTTTATGTACCATTATCCCCCATCAAAAATAATAAATTTCTGTTACCTTGTCTAGAAACTATTTTTTGACAAAATTTAATTCATAATAAACCTCAAAAACAAAAAATATAACTAATTATTCGTTAAACCAAACTTACAGCAAAATTAAATTAGTGCTAAACTTAGCTAAAACTTAAGAGTTTTAGTGAATATGTACAAATTTTACAAACACAAACTTCCAGATGAGCCGTTGTTATATCTAATGCTAACTGAATGCTGTCATAAATGGAATAACGGTTGGCCATACTTTCCAGAACCTGTAACAGGAAACACAAAAAATATATGCTTGCATGATATTTTAATATTTATCATTTTACTGAAACTTGACGGCTATTGGGTCAATGACGGCTACTGGTGCTTTTACCTTATTACTTGAGAGATATTTTACACCACTAATACCACTAACAATAAAGTTTGAAATTACACCAATTAAACTAAATGCTCTTCCAAACTGTATTTTTGGATTCAACTAGGTATAATCTCTTAGGAAATATTACAATTTGGCAAGCCTGTTCGCTTAATTTTTATTCCAAAAATGCCAACACTGGGTTACATCCACTTAGACATAATATCCACTATCACATAGTATGTCTTTAACATCTCTTTTCTTCAAGTAATATGTTGCGGGACAATATAACCACAACAACGCAACAAAAGTAACATCTTTATATGAATTGGATCAGACATTTGATTCACCGTGTCGATTGTCGAACTTACTTGCACCTCAAACGTTCGGTCCAATGCTTGAGCGAGCGTTCATAGCATCGTATAGAACCGGCTTAATAGTATGTTTATCAGAATTTGCTTCAACTAATTTAGAGATAGTTGCTAACTATAATAACATTCTAATTTAGAAGGTGGAGGGATTTTGTTGGCGATTTAGTTGCACGATGCTCTCACATTGTTGTTATCTGATAATGTTGTGGGTGTTTTATATATTAATTTATCTTGACGTGACATATTTTTCAGTAACGGAAAACTAGTGATAACAATTTCTAAACTATATATTTTAGAGATGATTGTAAAGCTGTTTTAGATTTTGATTAATATGTACGACACGATATCAAATAGATATGTACCAAGGTACCTATACCTATGTTATTTGTGAGACATATTTTTATGTGTAGACGTTCACTCATTTGTAAATATCTGTATGCAAAGGTATATAATTTCCAGGTGAAATAATAATATGCTTGCTTTAAATGTACACTTCAAAAGTAAATGTGTTAAAATATTGCATATTAATAATTTTTGTGTGTTAATAAAAGTATTATAGGATTGATAAGAGTTTAGTTGCCTATACATAAATATTAACTAATAAAATTTTAATTTAATATAACTTCATGTATTTTGTGGGTATACTTATGATTATGATGTTAACCCTTTAAAATTTGTCCCTGATGAATATTTTATACATTGATTTAAAGAATTTCAAGACTTACAGTCGATAGGACGTACTAAAGCGTATATAGTTTAAATACCGTAAAACCGTCTAGACCCGGACAGGGGGTCTAGACCCGGACACTGCACCAATTCTCAAAGTAAGTAGTTTCTACATTAACCTGCTACAATAAACATTTGTTCTTGACGTCACCAGAGAGAAAAACATCCTCTAAACAGCTGTACCAATAAAAATTACGGATTTCAACTTTTACTATCTCATTTTACAGGATTACTATTCTCCAGTTTTTCAAAGAAATAAAATGTGTCTAACTTAGACATGTAATTTTCGTCATAATTGTCAAATTGTTTTAATTTTGATATGTATGTGTTTAGAATTTTATCGCGCATCATTTAATGATGTTTGAAGTTATATTCGATGTATATATAAAAAAATATATGCTATATACATATATCCGTTTAGACCCGGACACATCAGTTTATTACACTATAGCCGCGATTCGCACTGGCTGTAACTTCCACTATTCATACGTTATATTCCTACCAGAATTTCGCGGTTTATGCCTCCTTCTGGTGTCATACCGCATGTTTACTTCATAGAGAAGCATACTATGTATTGACCCCTCTCCCTTCCCACAAAATGTTTTGAAGCCTTTGACAGGTTCAAAGACATCAGACGATATAAAACACTATCCTAAACCCGACGGGAGAGGTTAGTTTGCATGCTATTACATTATTTAAGTAAGTGTCCGGGTTAAGATGGATTTGGGGTGTAGACCCGGACACTTGCTAATTATTTTCTATTTTTTTTATTTTTACTTATAATGAAACAAATAGGTCACGAATATAACAAATAATATACGCTCTTTCTAATGGTAATACTTTTACTGGTGATATCTATGAAGGAAACATGTATAAACATAAAATTATACCAAAAAATGTAAAAAACTGTCCGGGTCTAGACGGTTTTACGGTATGTATTTTTGCATAAATATGTGAACAAAAGATAAACTGAGTGATAAAAAAGCGATTTTACGTGAAGAAGCTTTATACCTACAAAGGAAGGTCTACTGTACGGTGTAGGAATTGATGTTAGTTAAACTTTAAACGCGTTTTCCTCGACACAAGTGACTTGAAATTCTAAGCAAATGTCAAGAAAAATATTGGTTTCAGGGTAACCGACAATTTAATTGATATTACTCTTTGTTTTAAAATTACAAAAAATAATAAAAATACACATTTTATTGTAAAATATTAAAATGAAAAAGAAATTACAATTATCTTTCTGTATTTATGAGGAGACAAGAAAATGATTGGCTATACTGTAAAGCTAAGCCTATGTAGTTAATGACAATATTTTCATTTTCTAATGTCCAGCCAATTGAGTTACATCATACCTCAATACCTCAGGGACAATGTAATATAGACGGAGAGAAAAATCCTATAATTTTTGTAGAGAAAATTTCAGAAAAATTACCATGCTCCCCTATAATCCGTGCGCGATCGACGACCAAAATAAAAAATATGTGCTAGCATGGTAAAATTTAATGTGGTGCTAACACAACTTTTATCACACTCTTATGCATATATATTATAGTTTAATTCTTGTTGTCGTACTCTTTCATTTGCGCATCTGACTCGCGACCTTATGTTGGTTGCACTGTACCTGTAAAAACATGTATACAAAAATGATTGCCAACAATATATTACATCTAATACATATACTAAAGATAGGTAAATAACAAAAAGATGAATTAAACGATGACATCGTCCTAAGAGAGTGTAAAAGAAACTGACTACTAGCTGCATCAAGGTGCTTGGTGCGAACTGTCTGACAAAGTTTCTTCCACAGTCTACACCTATGGTTCGCATGTAACTCGCTGATTGAGGTACATTTCATTACAGTGTTCCCAACACAACCAACCTTCTTTCTGTTTCTTTTTTTTCTATTATTAGCATGTTAGCATGGTAATTTTTTTAATAAAAACAATTAAAAATTATTTTTTTGTCGGTAATGGAACTTTTTACTGTGCTGTTTTACAAATTTTACGGAGATAATATTACGAAAAGAACATTCCATCCTTTAAATTTTTTATGATTAATTATAATCTTTATATTTTTACCTTACAGAATTGAATATGTTCGTCTTTTACACGTCGATTGTAGTGCTGAGCACAGTAATTTTTATAGGAGTTTTCTCTCCGTGTATAATTGTTACAAAATTGGATATTTGTTTTAAATGTTAAATATTTATTGTTCTGGATATAGATATAAATAAAAAGCTAAAAATCGACTGAATTTTAATTGCCATTTTACCGGAATTAACCTTTTTAAACAAACTACACACACCGGCATAATTAGCGGAACATAAAAAAAATATAAAAAAATATAGAATCCTATTTATTAAACAAAATTGGCTGTTTTTTTTTTTCATTTTAACTTAAAATAATATTGAATTAATGAATCAATTGACTTTTCATAGAATTGTTCTTATTCATTATTTATTGATGCAAATCATTTTAAGAGGTCTGTCACTTTCGACCTCAAATGTCGTTTCTTCTCAATGTAGTCGAGCTTCAGACTGTCGTAATTAAAGAAGGGCAAAGATTGCCTCAGGAGACTATAGATAACATCATTCTGAGTATAGTAAGGCGAATGGAAGCTTTGACAAGAGCACGGGGGAAACCACGCGGTATAAAAACGCTGTGTTTCATTTTCTATTTGTTAAATAATCTTTAACTTAAATGATTCTTAGACGACATAGGATTCCAAAAAGTTAGCATTTCATATGGTTAATTGCTTTCGCCTACACAAATAAAGGTATATCAACTTGTGAACATGTAATTTTAAGTGAATAATTAAATAAGACTAATAGTTTCTTAAAATTAAATGGTTTGTTTGATTTTTAGAGATATTTTGTATGTTCCGCTAATTATACCGGTGCGTGTATATGGAAAAATTTTTTTGTCTCAAAATGCCGGACTTTTTACTGCCAGTGACAAGTATAATAGATAAGGTTACAAAAAAAGAGAAAGAAAAAAAAATCAAAGATCCCAACATCAAAAAAGTGAAACCTAGGAATTTACAAAATATAAATTATACTAAACTATGTTGATAAAATTGAACATTATTTACAATCATATCGTATTTTGGAAAATCTGACACAGATGGCGGCATCTGTACCAGTGAATATATACATATCACAGCATTTTGAGCCGCCATATTGTAGGACGAGTTAACTCGTCTTAATCATTTAAAGAGTTAATTCCGGAAATTCATATAGTTTTTAGATCAATTTTAGATCAATCATAGCTTTAGTTTTCTCACTCGAAAAATTGAATCCATTTATGCAAGACCAATTTTCCAAGTTATTCAGTGTAATTTGTAGTAATTCTTTAGCAAATTTCATGTTTTCTGTTTTTAAAGATATAGCAAGATCATCGGCATACATGTAGGTTTTAATAGGTGATGGTATACCTACTTTGTTCGATATCGTTTATGGCTATTGTAAATAATAGCGGACTCAGAATAGAACCCTGTAGAATTCCATTTTCCTGTACCTGATATGGTGAGACTGTGTTCCCGATGCGAGTACTAATGAATCGATCTTTAAGAAAGTCTGAAATATATTTTAGTATATTTCCACGTATTCCCATATTTGATAGTTTACTTAAAATTTTATATCGCCACGTCAAATCAAATGCTCTCTTGAGATGAAAGAAAATGGAGATAAAATTTTCATTAGCCTGGAATGCTTTACATATTTCCTCTTTCATTCTAACAAGGTGATCAATTGTTGAGCGATTTAGTCGAAATCCGAATTGCCATTGACTAGTAATATTTTGTTCTTCTAAAAACCATAATAATCTTGTATTTATATTTTTTTCCACCAATTTTCCTACTGAACTGGTTAGCGATATTGGGCGATAGTTTTCTATTTTAGATTTGTTTTTGCCCGGTTTCAATATTGGAACAATTATATAGCTTGACGCCACTTCGTAGGGAACACATTCTCGTTCCAAATACGTTGTATAATTTTTAGAAGATAAGATTTAGTGTTCTGACTTAACTGTTTGAGCATGGCAGGATGAATGTTATCTGATCCTGCAGTGGAATCCTTTTGAACATATATGGCATTCTCCAGTTCTCGTTCGGTAATTTCAGTATTGTAATCTTCTGTGTTATTATTTTCATAATTAACAGGTACGGTCTCTGAATTATTTTTAAAATTAATGAAGTCTGGATGATAATTTTTGGTACTTGATGTTTCACTGTAGTATGTGGTAAGCTCGTTTGCTATATTCTGCGGGTTTGTGACCAGCTGATTATTTATAATTATCTGAGTTATTGAGGTAGATATACATAGGTGTCTCCGTAGTGTTAGCGTTTATAGATTTTATAAAGTTTTCTCACGCTTCTTTGCTTTTCTGTCGAAGTTGAACCCATTCAACAGGTAAAAAAAGTCAAGACTAAATAAATATACGCTACCACCAGATATGTATTAAATTTTTAAACATGTAATGAAAACAATACACTTTGAAGTATATCAACAAAAATGATTATAAGGATTCTTGTGTTATAACACGTTTAAATTTGTGGTGTGTTCATGATGTATATCTTTACGTAAAAACTTTTAATTGAATTTTAATTAAATATCGTTGACGTTAGGGTATTCATTTAGAATTTACAAGGTGTAATAGAACTGATAAATTTTGTAAAACTTTGTTAATGATGTGTTTACAGTGAGCAATTGGGGAGAAAAAAAAACCTTTTCTGATACCAAACGTTATAATTTTTTTGTTATTAATGTATCTTTAGAACATTTAAACCAAAATTATAATGTAACACAGTAAAACCTGTATAAAAATTATGATTACTACTACACCGAAATTTTAAACACCTTTTTCTCGAAAGAGTTTTCACTGAAAAACTACTAGACTGATGTGTTTGAAATTTTGTAAAATTCTAAATTTATAATTGATTTGTTTAATTTTGTTTCGCAATATTTTTACAATTAAAAATATAATGGTGGGAGTGCAGGGATATTTCAATTTAAAGAATTGTTTGCCATCAAATTTGCAAAGCTCAAAATATGAAAGTATTATTATTTAAGTATTATCTGGGGGGAGGGGACAAACCGGGGCCCCTGCCCCGGGTGTCAGTTTCAGAGGGCGCAAAAATCATACTAGGTCGGTCTATATCAAATGATCTAAAAAAAAGTTGATTGCTCAACCGTTTTAGAAAAAATTAATATTCTTCCAGTTGTTTCTATTATATTTGAAGTATTGAGAACAATTCTTAAAAATATTATCTTGAACCGTTTAAGCTTGGTAGCCATTTTTGTTTTCGAATTTGCGCTGGTTTTTGTGTTTGCAGCCATTTATGCCAATGCACATATTTCATAAACCGTTCGTCTTAAAAGGTTGAAATAAAAACCATTTTAAAGGTAATAAATGTCTCTTTATTTTAAGTGATGTCCATATTTAACCTATTTTCGTCCCTTTCATAAGAAAACTTTACCTAAAGTTGGATATCAAAATGTAGCAAAATTCACTTTTCGAACATTTTGTTTCTTATAGAAGGAATGTTTTAAACCTCGCTTAGTATTTTTTATGAGAATAGCTATACGGGCACAACTACCCATTATGAAACAAATACACACTATTTCAATTGTTAAACTTGTATCCTTTAATTTTTACAAACTTCCGAAAACTGATTTTTTCAAAATTTTGGAATTTTGTGCCCCTGTATCTCTGATGGGACTGGTAATAAAAATTTGAAATTTGCTCAACTTGTAGTGCTTTCGGAGTGGATTTATAAAAATAAAAAATCAACTTTACTTATATTGATCCTTTACAAAAACTCTTAATTTTTGATCATTAAAGTTTTATAAAGGACTTATATACTTATGAGTTTTTTTGACAATTTATGTCAAACGTCGGAGAGGGGGCGCCATTTTCAAGTTTCTGCCCCGGTTCTAAAAAATCGTAGATCCGGGGCTGCCGCGGCTTCACACACTGAGATGCGTGGTACTTGAAATTATGACATCATGTTAATACATATTATAAAGTATGCTTACATCATGTCACAATTGAGAGTTGCTGTTTTTTTGGTGGAATTTTCCCACTGGAATAGATTGTTTTCCTGGAGTAAAAAGTAACCTCTAATTATCTCTGTTGAGGCGTGAAAGCAAGATAAACAAACAAACTCATTTTTGTATTTATTTATAATATTAGTAAGGATGTCTTTGAGTGCAACATCAAATATCACGGGCAGACCCCTGACATTTTTTTGTGTTTGTTGCACTCTGTACTTCATATGATGTGTTAAATTGCCGCTATTGTAGAGTTTACAGGTTTACAAGAGACTATGAGTGGGTAGCTTTGTGTGAAATGTAAACTATTGATTCGTATCAAATATTTAATGAAACTGATACCTTCTGATAACAACATAAAAGTATGGAGCGATCAATTTTAATTATTTTGAGCGCGTCTAAAATTTCAATTATAAAATATGATAGCAACCTGTGATGATGGCATGTTTAAAAACAAAATAATTAGAACTTGCATATGAAATTTTAGAGCTTAACGCTACACAAAGAGATATTATGTAAAAAAAATCACCCTTAACTACGGACGTTATGACTGCGGTACGTTGCTTAAGGGGGACCACTGGTGTGACATTTTGAAAAATTGGAAATTTTTTTTCGCTTGTTTCGATAGTTCATACCTTTAGAAATAACATACTAAAATTTCAAGTGCATATCTCAAATAGTTTTTGAGTTACAGCCATCTGAAAAGCAAATTCTGATTTTCATTGTTAACATTGAGAAATGTATGAATGTTGATAGTTCGGGAGTTTCTAGACGTAGCTGCCAGTCACATGTTGTGGAGCAGCTGAACCCTGGCACATGTAAACGACTCATCTAGTTTTACTATGACCGTTATAGTGAGTATATTGTAAATAATTTTAGTAAAAATTCTCAGTGATTAAAACTAAAAGGTAAGATAAAGAAAAACTACATTTTTCAAATTTGTTGCAGTTATAACTCGAAGACAAATCATCCGATCGATTTGGTTCTTATTGCAGCTTCTTTTATATATGTTTCTTCGTGCCATGAACCTCCAGTTTTCCGATCGAATAAATGTAATTTTCGCAGGCCAAAAATCATCAAATTTTCGCGCAAATATTGAAACTTTTTTCAAAAAATTCCGCCATTTTGTTAAAATTCAATTTTCTTTTCGATTGACGTTCATGGCACGGGAAATACCTTCCAGTTTAATAGGATTTTTGTTTTTTTTTTTTTTTGATTTCAGGCACTGTGAAAGTCGTTATCACTGCAGCAGTGGGGGGGGGAGACTTTTTTTTTGAAGCCTTGGGAGATCGCAAATAACTCACTGAATTTTCAATTTTTTGGTTCAAAAACCTTATTATGAATTTATGATATTATACATATATCAACGAATATATCCTTAAAATATTAAAACATTCCATACAGTAGTTTTCTTTAAAAAAATTACCAAAAATTACCTTTTTTTTCAGGCGGTCACACTAGTACTCCCCTTTAAATCATTTTTCAATGTAAAATTTGCACATTTATTTATTCATTTTTTTAATATTTTGAAATATTTAATAGATTTACAACAAACTAAAGGGCGCATTCGTAATGCATCTAGCCAAAGTGTCTTCCTCGTACTTTTAAGAACATTACACTTGTTTTGAAGTGGTTTTGCCTTACTTTTGAAATATTTGTATATTCCTGTCTCACTTTCAATGTTCTTGAGAGAAGGGTAAAGGTATGTATACGATGTATACCGAACGCTATTCACCTTAGCGTTCCTTCACCTTAGCATCACGCTAACCTTCACCTTAGCGTTCAGTATACATCATATACATACCTTCATCCTTCTCTCAAGAAAATGGAAAGTGAGACAGGAATAGAAACATTAGTCACTACATGTATGGCTCAAAGCACTTACTGTACATTGACGAATGTTATTTGGTACATCAGTGTTAGTGTAACAAAATTACACGTCAGTATAATTAAGGATTAATGAAAGTTTCACAGCTTAAAATTGTATTTGGATTTGATAGCTGATCGAAAAACTTCTGTTTAACACTAAATGCCTGTTGCATTCAATTTTGAGCTAATTCTAATTGTTAGTGACAATAAAGGGTTGGTTTGAACAAACGAGGGACTCAGTATAAAGTGACGTACGGAGCTTTGAAGCAATTTTTGTGCAACAGAATAGTAACTTTATGTATCTTTAGCTATTTGCTATAGGGTATACGAACAAAATTTTGTTTCTTGTAACAGAAAAATCCTCGAAAACGCGATGCTTCATTTTTATAAAAATTAATGTTAAATATTGGTCCTTCCTTACGGTATGTAATAGTATATACAGAGTGTTTCAGGTAACTAGGAACATAGAAATTTTAACATGGGAAAAACGTGTTGTAATCAAAGGTACTTTATTTCATTTTTACCAAATATGTATTTTACATAAAGTATTATAAAATGACATTGCAATAAAATTTTATTTTCAAATAAATAAAAGTCAACAGCTGCACATTTATTTTAATAATTATACGTATAGGTATATTAAATTAATATGGAACTTCTATTTAATAATGTAGTTAAGTTTAGTAAAAGTTTTTACATTTATTGTACTTACAAGGAAAGGTTCCCAAGTGTCCGCCTCCGATTTCAATACCGCTGAAATATGTTATGCTACATCGAAATCTAAGAGACACGTATTTTTTTTATCGGCGGAAAAACGGTTTGAAGGGGTGAAATCGCCCTTCAAAAATCAGCCCCTCTCTAGTGTTGCTCAAACTGAATTTTGAAACCGAAAATTTCATTTTTACGTTATTCTAATTGTCTTAAACTATTTTCGATCAAGAAGAACTTCTTGAACTACCCAAGTAGTACGATTATTTGACACAGTCACCCCCTAGTTAAATACCCCTAGACTTAATATTAAGACATTGAGCGAAAACAGGTCAATTAGATTTTTTGATGTAGATTTTAAATCTGTAAACAAAATTTTTATATTGTTTAATTTTCACCCCCGTTTTGCAAAATTAATCCCCAAATTTTAACCGCCAACCACCCCTGTTGATGTAAATTGAACAAATTGCATATCAGTAGATAGCTCTTTAAAAAAAAGCAATATCGCCAATTTAAACTTTTGCTCTATCTCTTACTGTTTTCGAGATATTTTAAAAATTAAATTTTTATCCCATTTTTTGAAGGGCGATTCCACCCCTTCAAACCGTTTTTCCGCCGTGTCTCTTAGATTTCGACGTAGAATAACATATTTCAGCGGCATTGAAATCGAAGGCGGACACCTGGGAACCTTTTCTTGTTAGTTATACTTTTTTTTTTTTTCAAAAATACCATTTCAAGGATTAAATAAAAATCCCACTAATAAAAAAAATAAGCATACACTGATCCCAAAAATTTTTTCTTTTGTTAAAATTTCTATGTTTTTACTTCTCTGAAACAGATGGTATACTACTGCTGAAGGAAGATTTCAAAAGATTTACTTTTTTTTTAGAAAAAATCCTAATTTATACTAACACCGAATAAATCGTGTATTCTTATCTGGAAGGTGTGCAGAAATAATAGTTAATGTCAATTCTTTTCTACACCTTCTAGGTTAGAATACGTGACTTTGTGGCTCTTTCAAAAACGTGGAGCCTTACACCATTCGCATCATTCTCGGGCCGATCCTGAATATAAATAATAACTCTATATACATGTAGTTTAAAGCTAAAGAATGTTATTATAGCTTACGGAAGCTCACGGTTAGAACCCTTGTTGAAAGATATTTATATCGACAGCACTATCTACACTGTGTGTTTTACTGTTTTATATTGGGAACATAATATCATAAAATATGGGTGTACACAAACGATAAAAATTTTCTTCTATTTTCTCTTTTCCTCATAACAATAAAAAAAAAGAAAAATTAAATAACACTTGAAATTTTTAGTTTGATGTTTAATGAGTTAAAAATAAATTTTTTTTATTACGCTTCACATTTAATGGTGACATAAAAAATGAAATTGAGAAAGAAATTTTTAGGCTTTTATTGAATACAACGTATATACGTATACAACGTATGTACGATTTAACGATTATGATGTTCAAAATGGTTCGAAAAGAATTTTTATGTGACATTATAAAAACGTTTCGGTAATGTCATTTTGCGGTTTCGGAAATGGGATATTAATGTTACTTTTAAAAATGTCGTCAATGTTAAAATATTTAAAGAATGGTTCGTTAATGAGTCGATTAATGTATAAATTAATAGGTTATCATAATTTGGTAGGTCATCACAGAAGAAGCAGGTGATTACTATGTTATAACAGAGTTATTATATGAAAGTGTTATTAAAGTTAATGTTCCAAATATGTATGTCGGTATATTGATGCATATCTTTAAAACTTACTTATATCTTGTATTTTTCCCCCTTCCCCCCTTTTCAATTGGTTGCCTAATAATACATCGAAAATCCGGATTTTCTCTTCAAATGAATGATTATTTGTGACTAAACAAATGTCTAAAATTATGTCTAGGGTGCATGCGGGAGAGATGCCGTACATTTTGAAAACACTTGATAATTCTTAAAGTATGCATTTAATTGATTTGAAATTTGGCACACAATAAATGTAAACATTTTTCTTTAAAATTATTTATAAATAATTTTAAATTTTGAGTCATAAAGGATTCATAATTAACATTTTTCTGGGAGAGATACCACATCAAAGAAAGAGGGACGACGCATAGTTCATATTAAAAATTTTGTATTTTACACACATCTCCATACATGACGCATGCCATATGTAACCATTTTTGACACTTTATATATCTTAACCAGTCAATTTTTTTTTTGTTTCTGAGTACTTTTCAAAACATTCAATACACAGGCAATCATCATTATTTTCGTTATCTTCACATTGCATAATTAAGGTATATAAGTCTATGTTTTTAACATGTAGTATGATGCGGCATCTGTACCAAATTACCAACTTTAAATGGGGCATCTCTATTTTTTGTTGGGATAGATGCCGCATGTTGCTATAGCAAGCATAGTGTGGAATTCTAACCTAAAATTTTATACAGTAGGTACTTTTAAAATATACCTAAATTAATAACATAACTCATTTTCATTAAAACAATGAAATATACATTCTTAAATTCGAATGAATTAAATGCTTGGTAAAATATTATGCTAAAAAACCTACTTTTCAATAGTAAAAAGTTGGATAATTACTAAACTGATGGACTAATCATAAATGTTATCATATACAACTTAAATAAGTAACTTATTTTAAAGATATAATCCATTAATAGCGTTATCTATTAATCAACGGACGAACTATGGTTATTGCGGCATCTCTCCCGCACTTACCCTATATGTCTAAACAATTTTGGTGTAACACAAAATTATTCTTTAATGATTTACTGCGATAGTTATTAAAATAAAAACTCATGTACAGATAAATTTATGTGGATATTTTAAACATGGAGTCACGTTACATTTGTTCGGATACTCTCCCACAACCACTACGCTACATATCATCACGCTAGGCCGTTATAATCCCTCTCTCCTTTTTGGAAACGTATTTTATGGACGACCGCTGGTGAAATTTATAGTACTTAAATAAGATTTAATGTTGCAATATTTGACATTTTTTTCACAACTTTTACTCTGCGAGGGTATCACTGAACACGTGTTATTCTTCTCCTTTTTTCAAATTTTCTGTGATTGTTTACTGTGAAAAAAATTTGAAAGAATATATATTATATTTAATACCTAGTAGTTTCGTAGGCTATAGTAGTTTCGGACAGAGGTTGGCAACATTTTTAGGGGAGTGGACCACTTTTAAAAAAAAATATCCTTAAGCGGCAAATATATATCTAACACTAAAGAATTTTTTTTGAGCATGTTGTAATGCTTAAAAAAGTACCAAAATTGGTCTAAATTACATGGTAGACCACAGTGGTCCGAAAACGACATTTCATATTACACGACCTAATGTTATTTCAATTAATAGTGCAAATGATCCTAGGCTACAAGAATTCAGTTTAAAATTAAAGAATTTGCTTTTAAACATCTTTATACTGCTTAAGAAAGTGTCAATATTTATTTGAATTACAAGTGGTCGGACAACGACATTTCATATTACACGACCTAATCTTATTTTAATTAACGGTAGAAATAATTCTAGGCCACAATATATTTATATTTAAAATTAAAGAATTGCTTTTAAATATTTCTTTGATGTTTAAAAAAGTGGCAATATAAGTTCTAACTTTTTACTTTGGTTCTCTTCATAAAAAATGAACATTTTTCGCCAAAAAATGAATTTTTTGCTAAAATTTGCAAAAATTTAAAACTTTCTTTACACAGTAATAAAAAGGGGAAAAAAACACATAAGATAGGCTTGGAGCGATCGATTGTCCTGTTTTTGAAACCAAGTAACCGGTTTGTAACCGAAAATTCACTATATTGTGCCGGATTCTGTGACAGGGGTATTTTATGATTTTATTTATCGATGCTCTCTATAATTTGGAGGTCCTTGGACATGTGGCCCAAATGACCGTATGTAAATCCGGTTCTGACGTTAATAACAATTTCTTAAACATTTAATTCTCTTTCTGTCTTTGTAATACGCAATATAATATGAATATATATTATTTCGATAGAACACATTAGGGATGATCGATATTAGAAAATCATCGATGTTCACATCGATGTCAATCAACATTGATTCAAGAGTATCGATATACGATATATATCTAAAGAAAAACATCGATGTTCGAAAACATCGATCTTTATGTAGTAAAATAAACAACCATTATAATCTATTATTTTATTTATTAAAAATTAACATTGCCAGTATTTATTTGGTACATTTTGCAAAAAAAGTCACTTTGTTAGAAGTTTCTCTCTTAATCTGTTCCTTTGTTGATACAAATGTTGCCCAGTTTTTTAAAAAAGTCTCTCTGAAGCTGTTGAAGTTGCTGTGCAACACAAATATTTAATGGCAATTTTTTTCAAGTTTGGATAAGTGCAGGGGCGGATCTACTAATGGTCTTTTTGGGCTGCAGCCCAGGGCCCCGTGGATATAAGGGGCCCCCTTCATACGAAGACTGACATTATTTAACATTTAAAAACATAATAAACCGCGTAGGAACTACCACTTTCTATGTATACCACAAATATAATCAGTAATAGAGCTGCGAATTTTGTTTCACTTACAATTAGGTAATTTCGTTCACTAGAACTCGATCACTTGAATGAACCGGTTCATTTCATTCGCTCATTTCGTTCAGTTAGACTTGAGAGAAAGTAAATAGAATGAATGATGAAAAACTGATGTTAATAAAAGATGTATGTATTATGTACATATTAGTGATAAGTGCAAACAAGTAAAAAAAGATAATTAAACAATTTCTAAAGGCTAAATAAATACTATTAAAAGCGTGTATAAGTTTAGGTATCCTGAAATTAACTAGTAATTCTCCATATTTTGAGACAGAAAATATACTCATCCATTTAAAGAAAATTTAATTTCTTAAAATAACCAACCCTGAATACAGTAATAGAAATACAGAATTCAGCAATTAAAATTTAAATACTTACTGTTATCTAATTTTTAACAAATAAATTTCAGTTAGTAAAACGTGGCAAAATATTGTTGAAAAGTAAAATATGTCTGCTAGAAAATACAAAAGTGGAGCTGAAAAGCGAAAATTACAGTTAGTTCGAGAAAAACAAAAAAACAAATGTACAAAAATTGAAACTTTTTTTTTAAATTAGAACAAAAAATGAGAATACAATAGTTATTATAAATCCATTAACAAGCGAAAGGAAAGAGAACTTAGACCAAGAAGAAAATACCCGTGATGAAAATGCACCAGATATAAACTGCCATCAGCTCTCTAATCTCTCTAAGAAAGATATTGTTCTTCACCAAGAGGACAACAATACTGACGCGGAAAAAGTTTAGGCAAATACTTACTTTCACTTTGACTTTGAAAAATATGTTGACGTGGGCTTGTGGCCAGTGTCGCTAAATAATGATTTTGTTAGCAGCATCCTCGCACATGAAATGACTGACTTTCAAAATAAAGATACAAGAGATATATATGTATATTCAGCTTCAACGAAGAAATATTATAAAGAACAAAACAGGTCATTTTCAGATAGATATTTCACTAAGAAAATGAAAAATGGCCAATTGCTGGAAAGATCTTGGTTATGTTATTCAACCAGTACTGGTAGTGTATTTTGTTTGGCTTGTAAACTTTTTTCAAAAACTCCTTCTCAATACACAACTGGATTTTCTGATTGGAAACACGTAGGAACGTGTTTAGAAAATCACGAAAATTCAAATGAACATAAAAGCTCAATGTTAGTGTGGTTAACACGAAAAGAAAATAAGTCTGTTTTGGACAATTTTATAAGTTCACATTACAAACATGTTTACTTTTGCGATAATGTCTTAACAGTACTTGTTTGTATACCTGTCATATAAATTAATTAAATACTTAATATTATATTATTTTTTTTTACTATACCTTCCTATACATAATACTTACGTTTGGAAAATAATTATTTCATCAAATTGCAATTAGTGTGTTTAATTGGGTGACCTTTCAAATTGGGGGCCCCCAAGTAGTGTTAGCCCACAGCCCCCTAAAGTTACTGTCCGCCCCTGGATAAGTGGTTCCTAGAACTTGCCATAAAGTAATGAATCTTGTTTTAAATCAGCTACAGGACTTTTTAAATACTGGATACCTTAGAGTAAAATCGCTGTGTCGATGTTATCGAGGACATAACATCGATGTCTTTACATCGATGTTTTCCCGCTAAATATCGATGTTTTTCTACCATCGATGAATATCGATCATTCCTAGAACACATTATATTTATATGCTTCTAATGCGCTTTCATATGAATACTATGTAAAACGCTATTGTTAAAAGCTTACAACTTACATAAGATGACTGATAAAATCCGTTATTGGACGGATGGATGAACAGACAGACAGATGAACAGACGTGAATGTTGACAACAATATCATGTTTGAATTCAATCCAAATAAGTGACACTTGACTTGATATTTGACGTTCGCTTTACATGAATCACATCCGTGTAATAGATAAAGTCTATTATATGTATATTTTGTTTATTGTGTTTAGAATATGAATCTGTTCTGCAAAACAGAGAAGGAAATATGGTGTTCATTCCAGGTGTTCATATTCCAAACAAAATAAAAAGCTATATATAGGTATATATATATATATATATATATATATATATATATATATATATATATATATATATATATATATATACCTATGAACACCATATTTCCTCCTCCGTTTTGCAGAACAGATTCATATTCCAAACACACTAAACAAAATATACCTACTACCTACCTATGAAATTGAAGATGAATAACGACAAAATTAAAAATATTCCTACAGAAAAATCGTATGAGAAAATTTACCCTGTCCTTAAGGCGTTATATACAGTTGCGATGGTTGATTGTGCATACTATTTCAGTTCTTTATTTCAAAAATATTCCCACCAAATTTTATAACGGTCGGAGCATTCGATTCGAAGTTATAGCCATTTATAGCGTGTCACCTCGAGTAGCGCCCGCAGTTACTCCTCGGTATAATATAATATAAAGCGGGTTCTACACGATGCTACGAACGTTCCTTCCAACATTCGATCGAACGTTTGAGGCAATTAAGTTCGATAGTTGATGCGACGAATGTATCTGCTACACGGTGAATCGAATGTTTGATCCAATACGAATGATGATGTGTTGGTACTCAGTGGACAACGCTGTTATCTGTCTGATGTTATCTCTAATGTTATACACTGATGTTGTCTCTCTTCACATGAACGAGTCGTGCGCAACCAACGAACGCAACCAACATTGACCTTCAAACGTTTGAAGCATCCCTTTGACTCGGTCCAAGAATACCGACATCGAACGGGATACGACCAAATGCGAACGTTTGACGCTCGACATTGGACACTCGTAGGTTCGAACAACGGCTACACGATGCTATGAACCATCCAACGTCGAATGTTGGAAGGTGTTCGTAGCATCGTGTAGCAGCGGCTTAAGCAGTATATTGAATTTCGTCGCTCTATGTGTGTCGTCGCTCTAAATGTTCGAAATGTATGGCCTCAGAATATTGGAGCAATTGCGCATAGACTTTCGAACGCTCAACATCGAATATGAAAGACAAAGCCTGTCACTTTAAAAGCGATTATTTTATGACTTATTTTGGAAAATTAATTTATTTTATGACTTATTTTGGAAAAAAATTTTATTTTTTTATCATCTTAAATTTTTACTTATTTTTAACTTGTGTCAAAACAATTTTAAGCGTTAACTCAAAATGTGTTGAAATGGTTATGAAAATTTACTATGAATTCATATAGCAATAGTTTTAATAATAGTTTATTATTATACAGGATAGTTTTATTCCATTTGAAGGTTTCTGTGGGATACAATACCAATTACTCAATCACATCCAACTATCATAATTAAGCTGAACTCGATGAAATTTGGTACATGGACACTATTTTGAGTTAACATATAGGTTAATTTTATCCCGATTGACTCTCGTAACCACCCACAGACCAGTGAACGAGACTGATAATAATGACTAAATTCTGAGCTTAGTTGTATTCTGTTATATAGTAATGGATTCGTATCCGTAATTATCTTTTCAAATAACTATTGTCAAAATATAATATTGATAATAAAATTTTACTTTTTTGAGAAGAAACTGCAAAATTTTGAAAGAAGAAAAGTGGTATTCGCTTTATTTTCAAAATAAGTTCGTATACACATTATGTCCTGCAATAATTATAGTCGCATTTGCTCAAAAATTGACATTATATTATTTCATTAAATTTCATCTGTCACACCCTTGTTACCTGCGTCAAGAAAAATGCCTAGAAACTGGCTTTACGCTTTGTCTAGTAGTATAATATAATAGTGTTCATTGGTCTGCGTAACCACCTCATGTGTATTCGCACTTACAATTAGTAATATGAAAGGCCACCCTTGGTTCGTGAAATCTAGAAAACCTAGATTCGTTGCAGGTTGGGGTTTTCTACGCCCACGCGATGCTCTCCTTTCCAATTTGTCTCTGTAGGTCGCTATGGGTTCATTGGATTCGGTGATTCAAAACGTGCGACTACCCTTATGGGTGAATCGACGAATAAAACACTCACGATTTCAATTGTATAAATATAATTATTTATTTAAATACTCAATTTGATTAACGTAATTAACAATGATATTATAAATTTGATCTATAACAATAGCACAACAATATAAATGTTAGTATAAACCGTTTGCGAGGGAAAGGGGACCCTTAAAATACGACGTTGTTGTTACAAGTGAAGTTAAACTTAGAATAATCCAACCTTTTACAAAATTCGTTATAAAAATTTCTTATTTTTTCCATATGGAATGTGCCATAACGTTCTATTTGAGTTAAACATATATTTTCTCATATGAAAGAGTGAGATACATAATTCACTTAAGTACATGATATTAATTCTTAGAACTACCCCTTATGTAGTTCACTTTTGACTAACCAGATCTGTTATTAAAGCATCTTTGTTATATTTATCTTTCTTCTCATTCTTACCAATAGAGGATATTATGATTCCCATTACTAAGATTTTAATGGAATTGACATAACATGAATGTTTAAACTATTGTCTAATCTTTTCCAAAAGTAAGACTTGTTGATTTTCTTGGTCTGATTTCCAAGATTTTCATTTCTAGGGAAACTTCAAATGGAAATTGTTTGATACTACCCCGCGCCTACTCCATGCAGCGTTACAAACATCATAAAATCTAGCCATATTGAACACATACATTAATGGATATTTGGAAAATATATAGCATCAGATGAGGATATTTGCAAATTATTTTATAATTTTATAATGCAATAATATGTCTATGTATGACATATACTTATTATAAACAGATATTATGTAGGCATGTGGCAATTAAATATGTAAAATATTGTGATTCAAATTGTGCGTATGAAATCATTTTATATAAATAATTAACTTAAGGAAAACATGTAACAGTACAGGGTCTTACATACAAAGTGTCTAAAATTTTCCTTAATAATTTTAATTACGTTTAATAGTTTTAATTTGCTTTTGCCAGCGTTCTCACCATTTTGTATTATATGCTTATAAAAAATTGTTTCAGTACTTTCAGGGCCGGATCCAGGAAGGGCAGCCGAGGTACGCACCCATCCGCCCTGCAAGTGTTAGGGGGCGGCAAAAGTGGAAGTTCGGGAGCGCCGAACTTGCACTTGCCCTTTTTTTTGCTAGTCACTTATTTTTTGCAGGGATTTTTGAATTTTTCTCGGCGAGGGCGCCAAGAACAAAGTTTGCACCACCTCATAATAATTGTAGGTCCGGCCCTGAGTACTTTGTTTGACTTATTATGTACTATATATATTCATAATTTTGGGATATGTTGTAACTTAAAATTTTCTCCACCAATATCCACAATTGCAATTTAAATCTCATATGGATGCATTTTGTGTAATTCTCTATTTTACAAAAATTTTCGAAAAAGTAGATTGAAACAAGAAATTGTATTGCAGTAAATTTTTATATTCATAACTTTATAGCAGCCAAATTTACATAAATATAAAATCAAGATTCTATATTACTTACGAATTTTCAGCATTTTTAATACAAAAAAAAAAAAAAAAAATTTAAATTTAAGTCAATTAACATCTGTGAGATAATAGTATTTATTTTCGAAAATGTGTTTGATGTCACGTCACATCACAACACAGAGTGATTGACAATACATTAAGGAAGATTGATCCTTATTAATAGTTACAATTTGCAAAATACATAATGTTATACAAACATATTCATAACTTTGCGCAAGTGTTAAAAATAATCCATACTTTGTATATATTATAAATAGTAATTCCATGCATCATACAATGTCATTATTTTTAACAATTTGTTTCAAGATTTTATTAGTCAGTGACAAGCTACAAATATACTTAAATGACAAAAATTCATAAACTTTTAATTTATGATAACAGAATGACTGTAAAATTGCATGAAGAGACACTTATAATAGTGCACATGCTTAGATAAGTAAGTATATAAATATTTATAACAAATATTTATTATTATCTAAAATATAATACTTACTTATATAAATGTGGCGGAAATTCAACAAAATTAAATGAAATCATTTATTATTTTTAATGAAGTGGGAAATTGAAAAATATGTGTTTAATTTTTGATTATATCTTTTTTAAGGGAAACGTCTTTACAATACAAAAATTGGATCATTTATATTGTTATTTTAATTGTCTTAAACTATTTTCCATGAAGAAGTATTCGACACAGTCACCCCCTAGTTAACTACCCTTAGACTTAATATTAGGACATTGAACAAAAACAGGTCAATTAGATTTTTTGACGTAGATTTCAAATCTGTAAACAAAATTTTTAAATTTTTTAATTTTCACCTTCTTTTTGCAAAATTAACCCCCAAATTTTAACCCCCGACTACCCTTGTTGATGTAAATTGAACAAATTGCATATCAATAGATAGTTCTTTAAAAAAGAGCAATATCGCCAATTTAAACTTTTGCGCTATCTCTTACTGTTTTCGAGATTTTTGAAAAATTAAATTTTTACCCCAATTTTTGAAGAGCGATTTCACCCCTTCAAACCGTTTTTCCGCCGATAAAATAAAATACGGGTCTCTTAGATTTCGACGTAGAATAACATATTTCAGCGGCATTGAAATCGGAGGCGGACACCTGGGAACCTTTCCTTGTAAGTCACGATTTCGTAGTTCAGTAGGTAGAATTTTTCATAATTTTCACGATAAAACAGTTCTTGCATTTATTTAATATAAAAATTTGCCTTTAATTTGTTAATACTACTTAGAATTATCCGAACTTTTTACTTTTTAAATGAGTTAAAAAAAAAATTAATAACAATTTTTACAAATAACGCCTGGATCAAAAAATTGTATTATTGTGGCTTTGTAGTTTATAAGAGTAGAGACAAATAGACCGATCTTATAATGATTTCGTTGTTCGAACTATGAAATCATAAAAACTATATCAATAGTCTAAAAAGTCGAACAACTGTCGACTGACAACAGGTACATTAGCGTGTATCTAAGTGCGCATACATTCGACTAAACTATCGCACCCCTAGCAAACTTAATCAAGATAACAATCGAGTGTATGCACTAGCCCTAACGAAACAGATGAGATAATTATTTTAAAGTAACAAGATTGTTCTCTTTCTCAAAAACGTTTTCTCACTCTATACAAAATACAGTAGACTCTCGTTAATTCAAACCTGCGATAATTCAAAACTCTCTATAATTCAAAGGTATCACGAATTCCCTACAAAATCTCTTTATATTTCGAACTAAAACAATACATTTTTATACACTTGGTAATTCGAACGAAAAAATCATTCCTATGTAACAAAACGACGCGTTAATTCGAACCCATCGGCGTCAAACACTTGACAATTCAAAGTTGCAGAGAGAAAGAGACAGAAAGATTCAAGTTCATTAATCGCAAATGTTTAAAAAATTAAAATTTTTACCTGTGATAATTCGAACCTCTCTATAATTCGTAATATTTTAAGAGTCCCTCGAGTTTTGAATTAACGAGAGTCGACTGTGATTTTATGTTTTAGAATAGTTGAATTCATATTTAAAAAATGGAGGTCATTTTCAGAATTATTGATTTGACATCGATATTCAAGACTACCGAAGTATGTGCTCATTTTAGTAGTCACATATATATGTGAGTAATTAAAAAAATAAATTGGCTTCAAAGTTACTTTACAGGTTTTTAGTTTACCAAAGAATTATTATGAAGATACTATTTTCAGTCTAATTAGACAAAACGCAATTTTACATGCATTAAGATAAAGCATGTAATTATCAGATTGGCAACACTGAATTCATAAATATCATTTTCATTTCTACATATGTATGTATATATTTACATACAAATTATTCTGTATTGCTCTATATATGTTTATGTGTCATATGTATGTGAATCTGTCACTTGATTCTATGTTTATTTTGAAACCTATTGTTTGCTTAAAATAAAACAAACAACATACTACTCTTTGTGCATACATTACCGTAAAATAGAATAACTTTGTGCCAAGTTTTGAAGTTTTTTGCAAGTAACACTTTTTATTAAGAGAATAAAGCAAATTTAGTATTATTACTTATATAGGTTTAGTTCTATTACAACATTTAAAATTCGATCTCAGACAATAATGATACAGACTCCTTTTTTAAAATTATGAAACACATGCAGTTTATGCAGAAACATTTGGCGTATCAAAAATTATAAGATTAAGGCTGATACAAAGTTACCACCTCATGTTAGGAATTTCTTAACAGACGGTTATGAACAGAGACGGACCTACAATGATAATGAGGGGGGGGCAAACTTTGTTCTTGGCGCCCTCCCCGAGAAAAATTCAAATTTCAAAATTCAAACATCCCTGCAAAAAGCAAGTGACGAGCAAAAAAGAAAAGAAACCTTAAAATCAACATTTTGGCACCCCCGAACTTGCATTTTTGCCGCCTAACACCTGCAGGAAGCACGTGCCCCGACTCCCCCCCCCCCTTAGATTCGGCCCTGGTTATGAAATACGAACCGTTAAAATTTTTTAACGTACTTTTTAATATAAATAATTAAAATTGATTGGTAACAATAATAACCATATCCTGAATACTCTGAATGTTAATAATTTTTAGTGTGTGGATGAAAGGGCATAGTCGGGTAAGGTAGGGAAAACGGCCCTTGAAGCAAAATTGATTGTTTTTATAGGAAATAATACTTCTTAGCCCCAGATACATTCTTGCCAAATTTCAACCCTCAAAGGCTAATAGTTTATGAATACACAAAAAAACAAAAATATTCGAAATAAAAAATTTTTTTGACGAAATTACTGAGCCCATTTATTTGAGTTTAATATATATTGTGTACCCAACTTAGGCAAAGTAATAAAAAAAAATTCACGTTATATCCCTTTATTATACTAATTTTTTCAAATTTTTTAATTTAAATAAATTTTTTTGGCACTTACGCGTTAGCGACACCCACCATTTTTTGTTCAATAATACGTTTCTTAGTACTCTATAACATATATATTTATGGGAAGATTTTAATTGGTAGAACATATATTACTTATGTATAAAAAGGACCATAAAGTGAAGTATCTTCCTTATTTCTAAAACACAGTAGAACTCCAAGAAGTGCAACAAAATGTTCCCTCCCCGCCTGAAGTTCTTCGAGTTCCTGTGACGGTCTAAAAAAATATATTTTGGCTTGTTATAAAAAAATATGTTTTAACTTGTTATAAAAAAATAATTTTCAAGGTTTATTTTACTCTGAATCTGAATATTTGAATGAAATCAATAAAATTAGGTTTTTGAAGAAAAATTTTTTTGGTTATAAACGGAATGATCGTATATGTATATAAGTTTTATAAGAAAACACTTTTTATTTATTTATTTTTTTTTTAAACGTAATAATTAAGAAGTTATGTTCTACCAGCTAAAATCTTTCCATAAATATATATGTTATAGAGTACTAATTGTAAGAGACATATTCTTGAACAAAAAATGATGGGTGTCGCTAACGCGTAAGTGCCACAAATAAATTTACTTAAAGAATTTTAAAAAATTAGTATAATAAAGGGATATAACGTTATAAATAATCAAACGTTACGGATATAACGTTATTTTTTTTATTATTTTGCCAAAGGTGGGTACACAATATACATTAAACTCAAATAAATCGGATCAGTAATTTCGTCCAAAAAAAAAATTTTTTCGAAAATTTTTGTCTTTTTGTGTATTCATAAACCATTAGCCTTGGAGGGTTGAAATTTGGCAGGAATGTATCTGGGGTTAAGAAGTATTATTTCCTATAAAAAAATCAATTTTGCGTCAAGAGTCGTTTTCCCTATCTTAGCCGGCTATGCCCTGTTGCAGATTAACAAATTTATTTAAAAAATCAATCTAATGATTAACAGGTCATAATTCAAATAGATCATAAACAAGATCCTATTGTTATTACAAGAAAAAAAGGAAAAGAAAACATAAGCTAGCTACTAAAAATTTCAGTACATCTTAGAAAAGATTATATTTTTATTTATACGCATACAGCATGGGTTTTTAAAAAAAAGAAAAAAAAGGTGGTGTAAAGATATACTGCTGGCAAACTTATTCCATTTTACGGTACTGATATGTAATTATAAAATTTTCAAAGCGGTCAAACACAAAGTTTTTACTGCCAAATAGTTCAATTATTTATTTTTGACGTTAAAATATTTATCCTCAACCAAACATACCTATCTCTATATATAACATGTACGACGTATACCTGTGTATGTGTAAATGACAGCAATCAATTAAATGGTATTTCATGAAAAAATTCGATGTACATACTTTTTTTAGTCCAGTCATTCGAGGTATTTTATGAATTTTCTCATCTCAGCCGATTTTGAAAATTACATGAATTTTATATTTTCTGACGCGTTATGTATTAAGAAAATTTTATAGACAGTGGCGGCTGATGCCGTAAATGCACTTAAATGAGATAGAATGATGATAGATGATGTTTATCGTTTTTTGTAGTTAGCAACATCCCATTTCAATTTTCCACGTATACTCTACTAGGTTACAAAAGAAGCAAGTATGTTTTACGTTTTAGAAATAGTATTGTATTGCATGCAAGTAATCAAAATTTCCGACTTCAAAAATACTTTGATCAGTTTCAAATAAAAAAAATAAATTATGAAAACTGACAACCACTCACAATAATTGTTGATTGCCAGTGATGAATTTCAGTTTTTCTTTATAGAATATTATGTAGATGTAGGGGAAGGTCGCCCAAAGCGGGTAAGCTAAGATTAAACGCACAAAAAAGTGATTTTTGACCTCGATAAGCAGGTTTTTTTTATATTATCAGATACAATAGTTATCGAACTTGAAAATGAAACTTCGTTTAAGAAATGTTTATACGATATTTATTTTTAATAAGGAAAACCTCTGCAAAAACCCGCTTTGCCCGTATAGGTATCCTAAAACGGGTAACCCCCTTTGGGCAAAGCGGGTAAGTACATTATGTATTTAAATACTGTTATTATTTTTTAATATAAACTTTCTTAATCATATAGAACTTAACAATATTAATAATTAAGTAAAAAAAAATTAAAACAGACAAAAATAATAAATTTATAACAATTAGCTGTAACTTTCTTTACAACCTCCATATTGGAATATATTACTTCAGGTGATTCCACATCAAAATCACCACAAACAAGGTAGAAATATTTTTTTAAGTTTTTTCCCTCATTCCGTCGTAAAAGAAGATTATTTATTTTTTTCCCCCTTCCAACAGTTATTTCCATTAAGATGCTTCAATTTTGTCTACCCGCTTTGCCCAAAAAGACTTAATTTTGTTAACTTAGAATAATTTCAAAATGAAAGGCGATACATGTCTACCTTTTTCTACATTAAAAGTCAAATGATGATAACATAATATGGTAATACCAAAAATATTACAAATAAAAAGGTTTGTGACTAGCCACAGAATATTTATCGTCAAAATTTTTAACAAAACCAACAAAAAAATTTGATGAAGCTTAACTAGGACATTAAACAACACAAGCGTTTAAGTGCAACTGATTGACATTGTTTGATATTCGGTTAATCTCGGTATACACACGACCTGACAAAAACATTTGATACAACGATATACAAGCGCTTACCCGCTTTAAGAGGGGTACCCGCTTTGGGTGACCTTCCCCTACTTTGAAATTTGAGGCTCCAAGTCCTGGCCTATTTAACCTACTGCTATATCTGGAACTGGGTGTAGACTAGTGTGGGCTTTTATGGCTAACACAATGTATCAGCATTACAAGAACAGTACTGACAATACAATCGGATAAAAGTAAGAAAGATTTTATTTCTAGTATCTTCCTGTAGATTTAATAGCTCTGTATCATGTATAATATGACGTTTTACTTGCTAATATTTTGTAAATTTAAATACTGAAAGGGGATGAAGTGAATTTAATCCATAGAGAGTTGTTGAAAAATGAGAGACTACAACAGGATTGTAAAAAATAATGTAGAGTACTTCTTCCGCCTAATGTGCCCGCATTACGTTGTTGACTTCCCGGATAAATTTTTAAATATTCAAGAAATAATTAATTATGAAAAAATATTTACTTTTTTAAATCAGTTCTGAATGTCTTGTTTATTTTCATTAGATATCGAACACATTTAAAACAGTGATTCCGAATCATTTCTCAAGAGATTTTACTTATTCATTTTACTAAGCATCTAAGAAAACCTTCAAGCAAGTTTCGCAATAATTTAACATTGAAAATGGATATCGTCATTCAGGCTTCACGTGAGATAGAGGCAGTCGAGGCAGAAGCCTTACAGCCCGGGTATGAAAAGAGGATCTGGAGCCATTGGTAAGGGGCTCGGGGAAATTTGTAAGGTTTTTTTTGTCATCGTTTATATGTAAACTCCTTATAGTTGTTTATGACTTTTGTTGTGATTAATTTACTTTTATATACGCCTAAAAATTAATAATACCATTCATTCCATGTGTGTGATCCACGCGCCAAGTAAAATAATGTTTTTGCCAGTTAGGTAAATTTGTCGTGTTCAACATTCAAAATTTTCGATAAAATATAATATTTAGCGTGACAAAATAAATAAATAAGAATATAAATTTAAAGAAATGAAATAAGATAAAATAACTTAAAAATGTTATAGATAATTGAGGAGTCCAGTTTCAAAACGGGTCATGTCCACTTTTTATGATTTTGAGATATTGACAAAAACTATTGTAGGGTGATATATATTATGTTTCATATAATGAGTACTTAATATGTTTTACTGGTAGGTAATGTCGCCTGAAGTAAGTTTCACACTTTCATATCAATCAAATTATAACACAGTTTTTTAGCGAATTTCCATTCTGGAAACTCAGCTATTACAGCAGCTCTTATGGTAAGACCTAAGTCCGGGACTATGGCAGGAATTTGTTTTGGAGACTCTAGAACCCAAAAATCTACTTCACTAAAATTCATATATATATATATATATATATATATATATATATATATATATATATATATATATATATATATATATATATATATATTCTAATATAGGTGTTTATGTGTGTACGTGATAACTCTCGAACGAAACGTTTAATGCTTATGAAATTAGGTATGCGAGCTGGAATCCGGATGGGCTCGGCTAAGTTTGTTAGACAGACACATCGGATGGGCTCGGCTAAGTTTGTTAGACAGACACATCGGATGCCCAGAAGTAGGTTTTGGCCATATTTTGTCATTCGATCCTATAATGTTAAGATCGAATGACAAAATTAGACAGTTTGATTTTTACATCGTTGAAAAGTGAAAAAAAAAAATATGAAGAAAATGTTCTTATAATTTTTTTCCTATGTTAAGTAATTCTCAAGAAAATTGTAATTTTTTATTTTATTGTTATATTGGTAATGCTTTCTTTACGATATGAAACAGAAAAAAACAATTTTTTCTAGATAAAACCAGTGCTAGTTAGTTATTCAATATGTATGCATGTGTTATAATAACAATGGATATATGCTACACTATATGAGATTCGTTAGGGTTCTGAGGACTCAAACGCGCCAAAAATTAACTACTCAACTAATTTTGAAAATTGCTTCACTGTTAGAAATAGTGTTGGGTCGAAGCGACTCTTTTATGTGTGCTAGGACACATGACTCCGCACAGTGAGGTGTGCCGCACAGAGTGAGCGACTCTTTTGGAGCGCACAACGTACCAAGCACACTCGCATACTGTGTTACGTGTCACGTTGTGTGCGATTAAGTTTAAAACGAATCACAAGTCTTCTGGAGCACACAGCACAGTGTTTGTTTTATTGTGGTATATGTGCTGTCCTGTCCTTTCTTTTATTGCCCTGTCGTTTCTTTTATTGCCCTGTCGTTTCTTTTATTGTCCTTTCCGTCCTTTCCTTTTATTGTCTTTTATTTGTCCTTTTAAGTAGGTACATTTTAAAGTCTGTATTAAATAAAATAAAATATACTGCTTCTTTACTCTGCGGGAGTGGTTTCCTGTACAGTATTTCGGGCATATTAATACAATAACGTATAATACGTAAAAAAGTCATACTGTTCAATTCATATGAAATTTATTTAAACATTATAAACTGGAACACAATTTGTCAAATGTCAACTCAGGAAGTAGGAACCCACAAATTAGTGCATAATATGTATCTCGTTCATTTTTGAAAAAGTTGAAATCTTTTGTTTGTGCCATAATATGCAACATATGTTAATCTGATGTCCAGTTGAGTATAGCATGTACAGAAAAAAATTGTGCTCAGTTATGCGCCATGTGTAGTAATGGCGGACTGTGCTAATAACTCCTTTTGTAAGAGTCGCACGGCACACCGCACACTTAAAAGAGTCACTCTTTTGGAGTGACTCGCACACGTGCGACCCATCACTAGTTAGAAAGCTAAACTATTTTAAATGGATACAGGTCTTAGATGAGATCCGCAAGTGACCAATATTTGGAAATTCGCTATGTTCTGCAGATGCTGCGACAGAGGTATTTTTTTTTAAATTGATGAAAATTGGACAAGACTCATTTTGAGACCAACCTGTGGACCCATTTTGCTTTGTCAGCAAGAGGACAAGAGCCTAATTCAATACTTTCAATAATTCATTGAGAATGATTCATTTTCTGACACAACAAACATGATAAATCTATCTAAAGATAAGTTGTTTTATAAAATAATATTGCCACAATACATAACATAAAGTATAACAGAACAAGAGTCACTTTTGCTCCAACAGGCATAGACAGCCATGTTGGCTAAACGAGACAAGATTTATTTTGCAACAAAACAAAATTAATGGACAAGGTTCGATTTGTTGCAATTTTCTAGTGGACAAGACCCATTTTAAAAACAAAGCAAGTTTTCTAATGCTAAAAACAGTGGATTAGGATTTTTGTGGCAACTTAAACTGTTCAGAATCGTGTAAGACCTTATATGCAGAATCCATTACTATGCGTAACTCAATTTTTGATTTTTGTGGACAAGACCCGTTTTGAAACTGGACTCCTCAATTGTGGAATTTATAGCTTCTTACCTCATTTGCAGTGCTTATAGAAAATTGATGAAATGTCTGATATTTAATCTTTCACCTTGAACAAAAAAATGCCTGTTAAATATGACATTGTTGTAGGTATATAATTAAGGATGCGTATTTCATCGTGTTAGTAAAGTTTATGTTAACAAATAGTACAGTAAAACTTCGATTAACCGTCACTATTGGGACCGGAAATGGGCCGGTTAAACAAATAAATGGATAATATAAATTTCTTATTAGTGTAAGAGGAAGATAGAAATTTATTTCGCATCATCAGAAACAGTTTAGTAGCAAGTAATTTGATGACGGTAAAATAATTTAAGTACCCCC
Organism: Brachynemurus nebulosus; assembly: GCA_035578155.1. Taxonomy (NCBI): domain Eukaryota; kingdom Metazoa; phylum Arthropoda; class Insecta; order Neuroptera; family Myrmeleontidae; genus Brachynemurus; species Brachynemurus nebulosus. Next base: position 42,850,880 of record JAPWDM010000008.1, on the reverse strand, counting down.
TGTCGCAGCATCCTGGATAACATAGCGAATTTCTGTTTATAAAAATTAGTTTTTCTCGGAAACTAATTGACATAGAAGAACAGTTTAAAGACCTCTTTTAGGTAATTTTTTCTCCTCTTTTAAATAGTGTAAAAAAATTTCACAAAAATTTTTGAATAAGTGGAAATTTTGGCAAAAAACTAATTTTTTGCAAGAACAAAAACCATGTTCCTGGCATCCGACGAGTCTGACTGAAAACTCATCCAAGATTTTGGGACTTTCAACATTTTTACCAAATTTTGTAAAAGTAGGACATTTCGGTCGAGAGTTATCGTGCGGACACACACACACACACATATATATATATGTATATATATATATATATATATATATATATATATATATATATATATATATATATATATATATACAGGGTGTAAGGGAAATAACTCTTATCCTTTTGAGGGGTGACGCGACTGTTACTTCCGAAAAAATCCCTGAGGTTTTAGTGTCTACAGGGTGCTATGAGTCACCCCACAAAAGGACGGGAGTTATTTGTTTTACACCCTATATATATATATATATATATATATATATATATATATATATATATATATATATATATATATATATATATATATATATATATATAGATAGATAGATAGATAGATATAGATATAGATATAAATTTCAGTGAATATAATTTGCGGTTTCTAGGGACCTCAAAACAAATTTCTGCCATTCCGTACCGTATTCATAACCGTAAGATGGCATAAGAATGTTTATATGTATTCAGGAATTAAAACATAATATTCATATTTTAATTAACAAGAACAAGCATAATATGAGATCGTGGGAACACAAATTCCTTGTTAATTATCATTTTTCAAAGTAGAAAGTAACTTTAAGACATGCTAATATATTTTTAACTAATTTTATAAGTCAGATGGTAATAAAATTTGTGGAAAAAAAATTAAATTAAATTGACCTTGTAATTTCAAAAGTTTCTAAAAAAATATTTTTATATAAATAAATAAATTCCTATGTTTTAGTTCAGTGGTTCCAAAACTCTTTTGGCCCACGGACCCCTTTTCATAGTTAAAACTTGCTCACGGACCCTGGGTGAAAAACTACATAAATGTATGATAGATAAATAAATGTACATAAATGTATGATTGATGTTTTGAATGGTAAATGGTCGCGTAAAAATAAAATATAGATAACACATTTTGTTGAAGAAGTATTATTGTAATTATAACTTTTGTTTTAAAATACAAAAAGGGACTTGGATGAACCTGATGGGATGTTATGAGTGTATTTATGTCCGGCTCAATGTTTGTGAGTAGCAATCGCAAATCCCCACGAGTACCTACTAACTTCTGGTCAGTTTAATTTTTTTGTGAAGAGGTTTATAACCGCACTAAACTCATGTTTTGCTAAATAGGAAGACGGAAAAGCAATCAACAGCTTCTGTACAATAACCCATAATGCTCATTCAATGGATTGGGATTGGGACATCTTAACTTATGATATAATATTTCGTTCGAATTATCGTGCACACACACACACACACACACACACATATATATATATATATATATATATATATATATATATATATATATATATATATACAGGGTGTAAAGTAAATAAGTTTCATAATTTGCAGGAGAGAAAGGTCTCAGTCTACTAATTAAGTATTGCTAGTTAAATTTTACGGATCAAGTTTCATTTCAGAAATTTTCGATTGTCAAAAACGTGTTAAAAAATGGCCCCTAGAAAAAAAAAACTTAATCAGGCTCTGATTACTTATCATTTTTTTTCCTTTGCTTTTTTGAATGTAAATTTTTTTGTCAACAAAATATTTTTACCTGCTTGTTTACGAAATCTTTTGAAAATAGTTATACAGTAGTGTCCATAAAAATTTGAACATAATTTTTAATGAGACAATTTACGCCATATATCAAATAGATCGATTTCGTCAAATCTCATTAAATTATTTGGAAATTTAACAAAGTTCTCTAGATATTTATTTTCTCCAATACCAATAATACGAGCCCTTACCGAAAAAAAAATTGACCACCCCAATTTTGAGAAAAACGATTTCAAAGTTTTGTAATTTTAACACGGGTTCTTATGGGAAAATTCTATTTTTTTTAGAATAAAATGAAAACGTGTCAAAGGAATTTGATAAAAATTGAATATATTATTTAATACAAAGTTACAAACTATATTTAATAAGAAATAAAAATTATTGACCACGCCGATTTTGAAATATAATTTAAAAACATCATTTTACTACGTTTTTACAACGTTTTTTCAACAATTCTTTTAAATTGCTACAACATAAGCGCGTGGAAATACAAAAAAACAAGTGGTATACAAATATAATAACTGAAGAATATCAATACATTATTTAATTTTTGATAAAATAAAAAGTTTTTGCTGAGATAAACTTTTGTACCTGACTATCTCAGAGCAAGTACGTTAAGTTGAAGTATTTATGAATTATGACACAACAATTAAATTTTAAAACATTTCTAAAATATACAATTGGTTTGTTATTCACGCACATACACATATGTACTTTTAATTTTAATACTTTGATTTAAAGAAATTATAAATCGCTAATTTATTTTCACACAGTTATGCAACAGTTTAAAACAGCTTAGACCAGTACCTGTATTGTTAAAAAAATAAGGAAGAATGTACTGTTTTATTATTGATAAGATGATAATAAAATAATACGAATACGAATACCAATCGCCAATCGGCAATCGGCAATCATACATATACAACTAAAAATACATATTCATACTTTTATGTTATATAGTTTTATAAAATAAATAGGTTACTAGTGTTTCCAAAACACATAAATATATCCAGTTTGACAGGTCATAAATATATTATGTTTATGGCTTTTTAAAAAATAATTTTCAAAGATTAGGGTTCCGAAGAATTCTGGAAGGTCTTATAATTTTTTGATTGTAACATTTTCAGAAATTTCACGCCTTTGGATATATGAACACGAAATTTTGCAAATATAATACATGCATCTCAATTAACCGTCAGTAAAACAATTTCTTTCTTAATTTCTTATGGTACCTATCTTCCGTATTTAAAGCTGGGCATAAACAATTTTAGTACACTCAGTAAGTGAAATTTTACGTCAAAGTATATTCTGATATTAGATAACGTTTCCAAAAATTCAAATCAAAATTATTAAGAGAAATGCTGAAAAATTTTTTTCGTAAATTCCTTCAAAAATAATTATATGTATACTGTTTGCAGCATATCATTAGAAAAATCTTTTAAAATCAAGTTAAGGTTCTTTTAACAACTTTTTATACCTCGTTTCAGAAATATTGTATTTCAAAGTCCATGTGGTTTGTAAGGAATCCAATTACCACTTAATTGACCCTTAAGTAACACAAGTACAAATATATTAATTTATTTTCACAGTAAACCGTAAAAAAATATGCGATGCGATGTATTTTATCCCCAAAAATACCAAACCGCAAATAACTCAGGAACTCGGCTTAATGTGTGTTAAATACGCACTTGGCCAACTCCTTGATTAGCGATGGTTGATGTGATGTGATGATATCATGATGGTCTGTGAATCCCCAAGTACATATGTATGTGTGTAATTGTTTATTTAAAAAAAAAATGTTTTGACGATTTTGACACACTGGGAACTGAAAAGGAATATGTTATATGTATTTATCAATTTGAATGAATCAATAGATAAGGTAAATGATCCAAAATCAGACAGTGTCTTGAAATCAAACGTTTAAATCAAACGTCTTGAAATATACAACAAAACAGTACTGATTTTTATATTAGCAGAAATTGGAAAAGTACATTATTAACTAATATGTACGTGTAATAAATAAAGCAATTTTTCAATAAATTATACTTAACCCTTAACCGGTAAGGTGAATTTTTATAATAATCACGGTAAAGTGATGTCTGAGAGACATCAACAGATTAACATACCGCGGGCTGGTAACATAGATAGCCAAAAACTGAAGACCACTCCCCTTACGCCATCAGGGTAAAATTTGGCCTAAACAATAAAAGAATACACAAACGTTCAGTTAACAAAAAAGAATATTTTTGTATACGACTCACAGACATCACCTTACTGGTTAAAGGTTAAATGCATCTTTATCAATTTTTTTTTCTTTTTTGTTTGAGCTAAAGCGTTTATAGTCAAAATTATGGACACTGTTGAATTTAAAAACACGAAAATAAGTTCACAAAGGTATTGAATTTAGAGGTAAGTCTTATGGTAGATGTCGAAATTATGTGTCATTTCAGTAGTACAAAAATTCTTATTTTTTGTATTTTATCTTTCTATTTTTCTTAAGTGATAATTTATCTAAAGTAAAAATTTTGGTCTGGTTGTGGACAAAAGACTTTGAGCCTTTCCAACGAATTTTAAATTATTCTAGGAAAATATGTTTAGTTCTTCCTTAAAGTGTCGGAATTTGGGACATTTACCTTACTGTATATTTGCTTACATACATAATTATGTATGTTTATAGTATCTCTTATTAAATGTATTTTAATTTATTATTATTATTGTTACTCTTATTTTGATGTGTGTCGCAGGTACATAAATTATTATTTAAATGTGTTTTGTTTCAGCTTGTTGGTATAATAGAACAAATTTGGTAAAATAATTTTACAATAATGATAATTAATGCCGAAGTTTGGAAGTCTCTGTTACAGTTTTCCGCTAAAGTTACTCACTTATGAATAAAAATTCACTTTTTAATCTGTGTTGTGTACCAACAATATTAACAACAATGTTTTATGACAGTTAAAGGAAAGTTTTTATTTTGGTTTGTTTAAAAATTCAAGTGTAATTTTTAATTAAATTAATACTTGTAATTAAAGTAATGCAACTAAATATTTGTAATTAAAGAAATGCAACAATACCACAGTTACGGTTCTTGCAATATTCATAACGTCCTGTGAAATAAAAACCCACAAAAATATTTCAAACATATTTTAACCAAAATTTATGAAAAACAGTGTTCGGTTTTTTTTTTACTATACAGTACCTAATCAATTCAAGAGTCGGCAGGTGTTTACATATTGTCGTTTACAAATTATTTTTATTTTTAAAAAATTTTTATTATACAGGGTGCGAATAATTTTAGTTTGGTCAGAGGCGTATTCAGAGAAATTCATATTAAACGATGAGCTGGCTGGGATGCGATTTTCTCAGATAGCGAATTCCGAAAAAATTTTTATGTCTTCGGCAATTTTACACCGAGATAAACCATCTCTCAAAAGGATGAAACTTATTTACTTTACACCCTGTATATATATATATATATATATATATATATATATATATATATATATATATATATATATATATATAAACTTAAACAAGAGTATAACTTTTCTTAAATAAATTTAAATTAAAAAGAGATCAGTTTTATTCAAAATTATACTTCTTTTTTTCCAAGACTAAAAAAATTTCTTGTGTGCACTCCACATCACGCATAACACAACTAAATTGTTGATTAGATGCGCGACTCTTTTCATATTATAAACTAGTTAGTGCAGGTATCGCCTCTGTTGCGTTCCTGTATAAACCTGTATAAATAGGCTTGACTCACCGCGATGCCTTTTACTTCTTGTATTTTATGCACTTATCTATATTTATACTTTACTTAGAACGTAAAAATCGCTGATATTTGTTCATTGTTATTTAACTTCCATATTAATAAAAATTTCTTACAATCTTTTTATTTTATATTAAACATTACGCGGACCCTCTGACGTTGTTCAGGGACCCTCACATCAATTTTAACTTTCCACGGACCCCCTGAATGGCCTCGGGGACTCCTGGTGGTCCGTAGGGATCACTTTGGGAACCACTGTTTTAGTTGAATTAATTATATTCTGAAAATAAAAAGTTCTGAGAAAATGATAGATTTTTAGTAGATAAAGGTGCTTACACAATTATGTTTATTTAAAAAAAAATATATATTTCGATGTTTGTCTATATTTGTCGCTTTATCTATTTTTCTATTGAACATTATACGAAAGGTGGGAGTGTTGGAAAATTTTAAACTTTTGATGTGTATTGGAATAATTTTCGTATGTTTGATGGGTTTAACGAACAATTAGAGTTTAATACACCTAATTATAAAAATTAAAACTATAAAATAATAGTGTATGTGTAAATACGCTCAAATTATATGGTGTGAAATCATCTTTATCAACGTGAAATGATGATAAATAATCAAATGAATACAGTTATTGGTACACGAGTCAAATACATGACAGACACTAATTTTTTTTTCAGTTTGGCGTTAAATATATCAACAATACAAATACATACTAATATAATATTATATACTTGCTTATTTTACTAACTGCATAACGAACGTTATATACCGAAAGTTCGTTCTGTAACGAAAATTAAATTAAAATGCGATTCACTAACGAAAATATATTCGTTATAGCTATGACGATCTTCGTTGTCTGAACGAAAATTTCAATCTTTCGTTTGTATAAAGATTATTATTAATGTAACTATGGTATTTTTATAAAGTAAATAAACGAAATAAACTGTCATTTTTTTAAAAATAAATTTTTTATTACAAATTTGCTTTGCATGTCGACAGTTTAAGCATTTTAACTTACATTATAATTTATATAATTTCAATATCTTACAAGTAATGGTCCCGAGGCCGGACCTATCGATTTTGATGAAACTTAAATATGTTGTAGAACACTAAAAACTAAGGGACACGTATTTTTTTTTATCTGCGGAAAAACAGTTTGAAGGGGTGAAATCGCCCTCCAAAAATTGGGGTAAAAAGTTAATTTTGTAAATATCTCGAAAACAGTAAGAGATAGAGCAAAAGTTCAAATTGGCGATATTACTCTTTTTTAAAGAGCTATCTATTGATATGCAATTTGTTCAAATTACATCAACAGGGGTGGTTGGGGGTTAAAATTTTGGGGTTAATTTTGCAAAAAGGGGGTGAAAAATAAACAATATAAAATTTTTGTTTACAGATTTGAAATCTACGTCAAAAAATCTAATTGACCTGTTTTTGCTCAATATCCTAATATTAAGTCTAGGGGTAGTTAACTAGAGGGTGACTATGTCGAATAATCGTACTATTTGGGTATTTCAAGAAGTTCTTCTTCATAGAAAATAGCTTAGGACAATTAGAATAACGTAGAAATGAAATTCTCGAATTCAAAATTGAGTTCGAGCAACATTGGAGAGGGGGTGAGTCACCCTCTTAAATTACATACTAGTTTATATACACTAATTTTTGCTATTAACACACTGATAGTGGGTAAAATAATGTCACAATAAGTGGTTCTGAAGTTGGACTATCATATGTAAGGTCTTTATTAGTTTTGTTTTTTAATAGATGTTATAGTTTTCCTTATCGAAAATTATCGATACCGAAAATTGCATAACCTTACATATCACCCCTTCAAACGGTTTTTCCGCAGATAAAAAAAATACGTGTCCCTTAGTTTTTAGTGTTCTACAATATATATAAGTTTCATCGAAATCGGTAGGTCCGGCCTCGGGACCTTTACTTGTTAGTACAATTTGCTGACTTACTATACATATGATTTTTATTATATAATAATGCACAGTTTTCTTTTAATGCATCTATCTACATATACATTTCGTATTGCTTCGGACTAGTTTTTCCGCATCAATTATTTCCATTTTTATCAAATTGACAATTTCACAAGAACAGTAGGTGAAATAATAAAACAAATTCGACTCAGTACCGTATAGCAGTAACCGCAGTAACCATGAGCGAATATAAATTTCTTTGTAAACTTTAGCCAAACATTTCAAAAAAGTTGAATAAATATTGATATACATATAATAAACAAAGATGAAATATATACACCGAACTCTATTTCAGTGTGCTGTAGTCGAATGTGTATCTTCTTTATAACAAATTTGTACAATCTAACGAAAAAGGTTACTGAATACCAAATTCATAATATTCGTTATATAACGGTATATACACATCGTTATAGATTTTTTTACAGAATAGCCGTGATAGTCTATGAAAATCACACAAGAAAACCTCGTTAATAACTTTCTTTTCGTCGTAAGATCAAAAGATATTTGGTATAGGGGAGAGCGATGTCGATTGTAACAATGGCAATTATTCGGTCACGTAGTAATTTTAGATAAGAATGCTAGCTCTAACATGTGTAAAATAATAATCTATTATACTGATCAATTTTATTACAGTTAAATAGGAAAGTACGCCCTCAAATATATTTTATGTCAGTGAAAAATATGTTTTTTCTGTGAAAATTATTGAAATTTGAGGTAGATTGAAAGAATTATATGAGATTATCTTAAATAATTTTTTACTTTTTAAGAAGTCGATATGATTGTGAGTAAAATAATTAAAATTTTTAAATTTTTGCAAAATTTTTGAAATGAATATATTTGTTGCTTATCAGAATAAAGAACATAGAAAATTTTGGTACACATATAGGTAGATATGTAAAATTTTTGTGGTGGCCTCTGAATACTTCACATGTAAAGACTTCTATTTACTTTTGAGGACGCCCCCTTGGAGAATTTCTGAAATTTTTCAAATTTTCTCGAAGAGTTGGGCTGGCGTGTAAAATAAAACAAACTAAAAAGCGCCTATTCTTTCTGTTCTATTCCTTCTTCTTTAATTTTGAGATTTTATTCGATTTTGTGGAGGCTCCTATTGTGTGTGGGCCCCGAGGCAGGTGCCCCAAGTGCTTTTATGTAAATCCGGTTCTGTATGACTTATTCGATTTTAAATATGTGTATGTCACAATCAGTGTTGGGCAAGATATGGAATTTTATTATCTAGATAACAGATAATAGATAACATAATTTAAAACATCTAGATAAAGATAACAGATAATTGAACCGTTATCTAGATAAAATTTTAGATAACAGATAAGATAATATTTACAGAAATAATGCACTAGGTTAGTGTTTCTCAACCGCCCATCCGTGGACCTGTGCCGGGCTACGAAAATAGCTCACCGGTCCCCAGAAAAATGTGTTTATTATTATAAATTACAAAAATGTTCAAGAAAGGTTTTTGGCTACAAAATTAAATGTCTTGGAATTTAGTTTCTTTATTTGCGGCCCACGATAGTACACGTAGAGTACAAGATTTTTTTATTTCAAAAAAAGTGCTTAAAAAGTGTCGGTATTTATCTACATTACATGATCGACCAAGTGGTCGGAAAATGACAATTCATATTACACGACTAAATGTTATTCCAACTAATGGCCGAAATGAATCCAGACTATAAGAATTCTATTTACAATTAACGAAAAGTTCTTAAACATTTCTCTAATGTTTAAAAAATTGTCGATACTTATCTAAATTACATGGTAAACCAAGTGGTCGGAATATGACATTTCATATTACACAACTAAATGTTATTCCAACTAATGGCGGAAATTATTCCAGACAACAAGAATTCTGTTTAAAATTAAATAATTACTTTTAAAAATTTTTGTATTTCTTAAAAAAGTGTCAAAATTTATCTGAATTATATGGTCGGCCAAGTGAATAATAGGTAAATAGTGAATTTAGCTTCAATTTTCTTTTTTTTTTTTTTTAGGAAAAATAAAGATGTATTCTTATTATCTTATCTTTTTCCTTCGCTTAATAAAAAGATAAGATAAAAGATAACTTCTTTTAAAAATATCTAGATAGTTTAGTTTAGTTTAATTTATTGTATCTAAAGCCATTGGCTTATTACAATGGTTGACAGCAACCTACAAAATGCACACATATTACATTCATGGTAAAATATTTGAATTAATATTGCACAGTAATAACATTAATAACAATAATATGGGCAGTACCCACAGTTATAAAAATACATACAATATTTTTTTTTTTTTTTTTTACAATAGATAAACCCTTTTTAGATTTAGAGGTAATCACTTAAAAACAAATAAAGGTTATGTAAAAAAGAAAAAAACTATATAAAAAAATAGCATATAAAAAACCAAAAAAACAAAAGAGACGACTAATAATGTAAACATTAGTTTAAACAAATGTCGGATCTTACAAAGTGTAAATATATCACTGAGCACAGACAATGCTCTGAACCTGTGTCGAGTTGATTTTTAATTTTTTGCAAGTGTGCTCTTACTCATTAATTATAAATGCTCTGGTCCGCAATATGCCAATTACAAGATAATAGAGGTCATTAAGTTGTTCTATGTTCATAAAATTCAGTATGATTTCACAAAAGTTATTATCATTCAGCACGTTTGTATTAACTAAATATTTATTCAGGTAGCGCTCACGAAAACAGTTATAAATTGGACATTCTACTAGAATATGAAAAAGTGATTCATTTTTTTCATATTGCATATAGTGCAAATTTCATTGGGGTTTATTTTATGTGAAATGCCTTTATTACAAAAACTAATAATTCGATTATTAGTCATTCGTAGTTGATATGCCATTCTAAGTTTATCTATGGTTACGTTATCTACGTATATAATATATATTATAATATATACGTATTATAGTTATGGTTAAAATATCTAGATAAAAGATAATAGATAACGAAAACGTTATCTAGATAAAATTTCAGATAACGTTATCTAGATAAGCACAACGCTGGTCACAACTAACACCAAGTTTGTTACTTTTGACCATTTGATCATTTTTAAAAGCCACATTTTTATTTATCTATTTTGAAAATCAGATGTAGGAAATCTAAAAATTGGTTGCTGAACGATTGCACAACTTAGATTTTATTCTTTCCAAAAAATTTGAATATAAAAAATATGATTTGTTGATGTGTTTTATCAAAAATGTAAAAATTGACACCTCTCCTTTCGCTAAAATATATTTGTATATTTTTGTATTTTTTTTTTTAGGTTATATAAATAATCCTGCAAATAATAAATTAGAATTACATATTTATTTAAGAGGTTCCAATGTACATGATATTGCCAATAAGTTTTTTCATTATTACGTATTTTTGTGTGTAATTTAGTCATCAAACAAGTATTGTATAATAATTGATATATTTTTATCAGTCTAATAGTTTTTCCTATGTGCCTATATAATAATTTATTTTTTCCACAGTAGACGACGACTAAACATAGATATTTTCTTGAAATAATGAATTTTTTTTTATTCATATGAAATTTATTAGGTAGGTACTTACTTCAGTTCATAGTTTTCTGCGAAACGTTCATTTAAAAAATATTTCTTCGAATTTATAGAATTGGCGACGCGACGTGTTTATGAGACATAAAGTGAAAAATAAAAATATTGCTCAAAGGAAATTTTGAAACTAAAAGTTCTTTAATTATTTTTGTGGTTTTTAAGTATTTTTTTAAATAATTACAAATTTTAAGGCAATATACACCGTAAACATAGGAAATGATTCTTCTTTTAATATATATTGATTAATGTTGGCAGTTTCTTTAGAAGAAGCAGCGTAGAATGTTTTTTAGAAACAAACAGGAAGCAATATATTTCCTCCTTCGTAACAATCTTTATTGTAAAATAATAATATAATATACACTTTTAACTAGTCTACTCACTTTTTAAGACATCAGTAGTGGGCTGGGGTACAAAAATTATTTAAGTTATTAGTTAATTTACTTTGAAAAAAGTAAAATATTATTAAAAAATATGAGAATGTTTTATTGAAATCATAATATATCTCATTTAATCATTTTCATTTTAAATAGTAGGAAATTAAAAAAAAAATTAGAATTTAAACATAACATTAATGATAAAATTGCACAATTGCATGTTTCAGAAAATTTAATTACCTAGATCTATTTACACCTAAAGAGTCTGGAACCATTACCATAGGTAAATTTGCCCAAGAAATGAAATTCAACGATATGTATGCGATTGTGTAGCTTAGTGAAAGAGTAAACCATACGTATGGATTTTTCTCAATATCTTTACATTTCGCGGAGTTATAATACCAAATACCAAAAAATATTGGTCTTATTCAAACTTTTTTTTCTCGTAAACTATTATAGATAAAACGATGAAACAAAATCCATATTGTTTGGTATTTCCAGTACTTTATTATATATTTTTTTCATTTAAAATGGACATTAAATACCCTTTATAAAATATGAAAAATAAATTCATTAAATTTTTTTAGCTACTTGTACAAGAGTGACCACTTTCTTATTACTACCAAAAGAAAGCTCGCAAGCACTTCCATCATCTCCCTGAATTTTATTTTTGTCAAAAGGGTGGAACATATTGAAAAAAAATAAGAACATATATATTTGGTGATGTTCATGGTATGTGTATGTGCAGGTACAGGTCAACAAATCTGACTTTACCTCTTCAAGGTCATTAAAAATGCATTCTTAAAGAAGTGAGATAGTACTTAAATATAAAGAAAAAATGACCTTGAAGCGGCAAAGTCAGATTTGTTGAACTGTACCTACTTGTTTTTGAATTATGTTTTTAAGAAATATTTTGAATGAATAAATGAATCATTGAATGTTTTTTTTTTATTACATGAGAATCTGATGCCTGCTCTACACTCTCGATCGAAGTTCCTCGACGAAGTAATCGCTGAAGTTGGCTGAAGTCGAAATACCGTTATAACACCAGCCAGGAAGAACCATGAAATAACCTTTTACACTCTCGTACTCGGTCCACTTTGCGAGAATTGAGAGTAAGCATAAGGAATCTAATATGTTTTATCTTCAAAATGTAGACTTTTTTCTTATCGGAGTTCTAAGAAACAATTAGTTACGAAAAAAGAACTAACTTCTCTCATTGTTTTTAACGTATTACTCAGTTCTACAATTATTTCGCAAGTAAATCCAACTAACATTTTTACTTACCCGTTAGGTAAACTAGAACTGTTTACTTGGTCAATTAGTGATGTATTTAACTTCATCAGTGAATTTAAAATTGTAGACTTGAGAAGTATGTTAAAAGCAATGAAAAAAATTAGTTCTTGATTCGTAGCTGATTATTTTTTAAAACTCCTATGTGGAATGAGTCTACATTTTGAACATAAAACATATTAGATTACTTATGCCTACTCTCAATTCTCGAAAAGTGGACCGAGTACGAGAGTGTAGAAGGTCATTTCATGGTTCTTCGTTGCTGGTGTTATAACGGTATTCCGACTTCAGCCAACTTTAGTGATTACTTCGTCGAGGAACTTCGATCGAGAGTGTAGAGCAGGCATCAGATTCTCATGTAATAAAAAAAAAAAAAAACATTCAATGATTCATTCAAAATATTCCTTAAAAACATAATTCAAAAACAAGTAGGTACAGTTCAACAAATCTGACTTTGCCGCTTCAAGGTCATTTTTTCTTTATATTAAGTACTATCTCACTTCTTTAAGAATGCATTTTTAATGACCTTGAAGAGGTAAAGTCAGATTTGTTGACCTGTACCTGCACATACACATACCATGAACATCACCAAATATATATGTTTTTATTTTTTTTCAGTATGTTCCACCCTTTTGACAAAAATAAAATTCAGGGAGGTGAGAGAAGTGCTTGCGAGCTTTCTTTTGGTAGTAATAAGAAAGTGGTCACTCTTGTACAAGTAGCTAAAAAAATCTAATGAATTTTTTTTTCATATTTTATAAAGGGTATTTAATGTCCATTTTAAATGAAAAAAATATATAATAAAGTACTGGACATACCAAACAATATGGATTTTGTTTCATTGTTTTATCTATAATAGTTTACGAGAAAAAAAAGTTTGAATAAGATCACTATTTTTTAGTATTTGGTATTATAACTCCGCAAAATGTAAAGATATTGAGGAAAAATCCATACGTATGGTTTACTCTTTCACTAAGCTACACAATCGCATACATATCGTTGAATTTCATTTCTTGGGCAAATTCACCTATAGTAATTGTTCCAGACTCTTTAATATAAAAAATTAATTAAATTAAATTAAATTAATTATTTCAAATAACGCTACCACTCTACTGGGATACAAAAAAAAGTAAATCGTTAAAAATCGAAATAAAAATTTTGTAACGAAGGGAGTTACACATCAAATAAAAGTACTTAATCTCAATTGTGAATATATGGAGGTTACAGTAAGGGACGACTGCAGTGTGGTGCAAACAGTACACCGCATAAAGCCCCGCGTCACTGTATGATTTGGTAAAAAAAACTTAAATGTGACTTCTGAAAAACGATACTGATTTTTATTTAACGAAATAAAAATTTATCGTGAAGTTTTTCATTCCAGAATCACAATTTTACAAATATGTATTGTAATATTTATCTAAAAATATTATTGTAATTTATTTGAATTGTATCCAAATATTGATCCTATTCAGAAAACTATATTAACTTCGTCAGTTCAACTATTACCATTGCATTTACAGAAAGTACTTTCTCAAAACTGAAGATAATAAAATATTTCTTCGAAACTACCATTAGTCAAGATCGATTTACCTCTTCAGTAATTTTATTCATCAATTTTCTGTACCAAAAGTAGGAAGGTTACGGCGGTTCTGTACCAAAAGTAGTAAGGGTACAGCCACAGATGAGACAGATCAAGCCTACATATAAAAAAGTGTGATCCGAAAGTTGCCATAAGTAGCAATTTATACTGCTTATTGATTAGTCGTCCATCGGCTCTTCGAGCGTACACATGCATTGTTAAGTGGTGGCCACAGTGGTGACTGTTCATTGTTACATCATTAGTAGCAGGTACATACATACGGTTGTTTGAGTATACGTATCCATTACCACCTTGGGCCACTCGCTACATACATACAGAATATTACACACACTAATATCCACTACCCTACAGATACCAACATAAACTCTAAATATACATATATATATATATATATATATATATATATATATATATATATATATATATATATATATATATATATATATATATATATATATAGAAATATACATAGAAATTGAGGATACTCCCTGCCACCTCTCTGCCAAGTTTGATGACGTAAAATTCTGATTACAGTCGGAACGTTAACTATCATAATATAGTAGTTTGGCCCCTTGGGTACAGCTGTTCTGTATCAAAAGTAGTAAGGTCACAGTCGTTCCATATTAAAAGTAGTAAGGTCACAGTCGTTCTATATCAAAAGTAGTAAGGTTACAGCGGTTCTATACCGAAAGACTTACGAAAATAAAATAAAAATCACCTGGCGTAACTTTTTGATATAAAAAACGAGAGCAGCCGTGAATTTCGTTCAGAGTATGCATTTTTAGTTGAAATTTTGTATATATAAGAATTTTTTATATGTAGAAAGCAAAATGTTATGCCGGCAACTTTGTTGAATAACAACAGTACCATAAGAACCTACCATTTGTCGAGAATTACCAGAACTGTCAATTTCCCTGTCGGTCATCCGATGCTTGATTGTACTAAACTTTTTACTGGCATCCCCTTTTGGTTAATTAGCAAAAAAAGACACTTTTTAAGTATTATAAAAATGTTTAAAAGCAATTATTTAATTTTGAATATAAATCTTGTGGCTTGGAACCATGTCGGTCATAAGTTGAAATAGCATTAAAGCCTTCAATAGAAATGTCTTTTTTAGAGCACCTAGTTAGTCATGTAATTTAGATAAATATCGACAATTTTTTAAGCAGTACAGAAACGTTTAAAAGAAATTTTTTATTTACTAAATAGAATTCTTGTAGCCTGAAATTATTTCTACCATTTGCTGAATAACATTAGGTCATATAATATGAAATGCCGTTTTC
Source organism: Brachynemurus nebulosus (assembly GCA_035578155.1). Classification (NCBI taxonomy): domain Eukaryota; kingdom Metazoa; phylum Arthropoda; class Insecta; order Neuroptera; family Myrmeleontidae; genus Brachynemurus; species Brachynemurus nebulosus. The sequence continues at coordinate 42,835,132 of JAPWDM010000008.1, read as the reverse complement.
CGACCACTTGGTCTACTACATAATTCAAAAAAAATATTCGACCCTTTTATTAAGTATTACAGAAATGTTTAAAAGGAACTCTTGAATTTTAAATATAGTTCTTTTGGCATGGAATCATTTCCGTCATTAATTGGAAAATTATTAAGTCGTGTAATATGAAATGTCGTTTTCCGATCACTTGGCCTACCATCTAATTTATATAAATATCAACACTTTCTTATAAGGATAAAAGAAATGTTTAAAAACAATTCTTTAATTTTAAATAAACTTCTTGGAATTATTTCCGCTGTTAGTTTCCGCCGTTTCTCGACAATTTGATCGACCATAATATGTCCCCACCAAGTTAGCTCCGCCATTTTATTTTTTTCAAATAAAGTGGTTGTACCGTATTGTGCTAGTGGTTTATTATTATGTGCCGTCAATAAAAAGGCTAAATTTACAGTTAATTACATTTTTGTAATTTAATATAATTAGTCAAACACATTTTGGCGGACCGGTACGATACTTTCGTTGTCCGGCAGCGATTCGCAGACCAGCGGTTGTGAAATTCTATTAGACACTATACAAATAAACGGTTTGATTACGGCGGGAATAATTTAAAAAAATAAAATCCGATGCCAGGACTAGAAGATTTCAATGAATATACAAAAATTTCTTTAAAAAAAAGTCATTTGTCAGTTTTTGAGATACTTTCCCGTATTGGAAAAATATTTTTAATGTACCATATCATGTGGAATATCGTAAAATGGGCTCTTCAAATGAAGTTGACGTTCCCATTACCATTTTTCATATAAGCCCTATTTTCCAAAATATTTAGTTAAACTTAAATGCCCTACATTTGATGAAATTTTTACTTAAAAATTTACTAGGGTAAGTGCGGGAGATATGCCGCAGTAGCCATAGTTCGTCCGTTTATTGATAGATAGCGCTATTAATGGATTATATGTTTAAAATAAGTTACTCATTTAAGCTGTATACGGTAACATTTTGATTAGTCCATCATAGTTTAGTAATTATCCAACTTTTTATTATTGAAAAGTAAGTTATTTAACATAATATTTTATCAAGCATTTAATTCATTCGAATTTAAGAATGTATATTTCATTGTTTTAATGAAAATGAGTTTTGTTATTAATTTAGGTATATTTTAAAAGTACTGTATAAAATTTTAGGTTAGAATTCCGCACTATGCTTGCTATAGCAGTATGCGGCATCTATCCCAACAAAAAGGAGAGATGCCGCATTTAAAGTTGGTATAGATGCCGCATCATATTACATGTTAAAAACATAGACTTATACCTTAATTATGAAATTTTTTTTTGGACTGTAAATTATGACACGTAAATGTAAAATAACCATTAATGGATCAGGAAGAGTTCTCCTATTAGTGAAGATAACGAAAATAATGATGATAGCCTGTATATTGAATGTTTTGAAAAGTACTCAGAAACAAAAAAAAAATTTTGACTGGTTAAGATGTATAAAGTGCCAAAAATGGTTACATATGGCATGCATCATGTATGGAGATGTGTGTAAAATGCAAAATTTTTAATATGAACTATGCGGCGTTTCTCCTTCTTTGATACGGTATCTCTCCCATAGGTGTGGGAGAGACGCCGCTTTGCAGGCTCTACAAAAATGTTTAATTTGAATCCTTTATGACTCAAAATTTAAAATTATTTATAAATAATTTTAAAGAATAATGTTTACATTTATTGTGCACCAAATTTCAAATCAATTAAATGCATACTTTAAGAATTATCAAGTGTTTTCCAAATGTGCGGCATCTCTCCCGCATTCACCCTAATTGATTTGGAGGAATCAAGAATTACGTAACAATCCAATTTGAATACTGTACTGTGTGTTGTTAATTAATAAAGTTTAATTAATGCAATTTTAATACATGAATTGACAATGATGTAGGTGAATGAATGAGGCCATACATATAAACATGCGTACCTATGTATCTATTCGTTTGTAAATTATTATCACTGGTAATTAGCAGTTGCCATGCTGTTTGTTTAATTTTGTTTAATTAATAGTTAACGGTTTATCAATGTTGTGAAAATTAATTTATAAGTTTAATTTACTTTGATTATATTCATGATTTACTTTAGATTTAATTAGGATATGTAAATGGCTAGGATGATAATCGTAGAGGTAAGATGTAGGCATAAGACCGCCACGTATTGGTAAGTTACATAAAAATGTTTGTCTATAAGTTGATTCAAACTATCTATACGAGCAATGATAATCTAATAACTTGAATGACGACTGTAATTAAATCTTTTCTGTAGTAACATTTGCAAGCAATAAAAGGCATAGCCGGGTAAGATAGGGAAAACGGCCCTTGATGCAAAATTGGTTGTTTTTATAAGAAATAATACTTCTTAGCTCCAGATACATTCCTTTTAAATTTCAATCCTTCGAGGCTAATAGTTTATGAATACACAAACAGACAAAAATTTTCAAAAAAAAATTTTTTTTGACGAAATTATTGAGCCGATTTATTTGAGTTTAATATATATTGTGTACCCACCTTAGGCAAAGTAATAAAATAAAAAATTAACGTTATATCCCTTTATTATACTAACTTTTTCAAATTTTTAAATTTAAGTAAATTTTTTTTGGCACTTACGCGTTAGCGACACCCACCATCTTTTGTTTAATTTCTGAAAATTTGCATAACTTCTGAAAATTCTGAAATAATTTCTGAAAATTTCATCAAAAACAATCGAATAGTTCAGAAGTTATGCCACTTGGTGCAAACTGGCAACACACAGACAGACGGACGGACAGACAGACACCAAACCAAAATTGTTCAAGAAGCTCTAAAAGGTAAAATGTGCGTAAAAATTGTATTTTGGAAGGAAAAAATTTTTAATGTTTCAAAAGTGATCACAATGCTTCTGCTACTTTAGTAGTGTCGGAAGTAATATTTTATTAGTGTAATTAAGGATACATTAAAAAATATAAAAAAAAATATTCTAAAAATATTTACAAAAAAAGAAAGAAAATAAAATTAAAGGATGTTAAAATAATAAAGTTTATTAAAATTGTATTAAAATGTTAATAAAAATGGGTACAGTAGAACCTCCGATAACGGACACTTCTTTTAACCGGACCCCTCCTAGAGCCGGACAATTTTTTAATGACGGTGGCATGCTATACTAAAACCAATGCAGTAGCACTCCCTTAAGCGGACCCTCTGTTAACCTGACGCGGAGACAATATTTTTTGACAAAAACATATTATTTAGTATATTATTACCTCCATTAATCGGACCCGAGTACGTCTAGTGCGTATGTATACCTATATGGGTTAGGTATAATTGTTCATGTTTTAATTTGCTAACAATGATTCGAATGTGACGATGCATTTGTAAAATTAATATTAATAAATTAAATTAATTTGAATTAAAAGCTATGTTATTTTACGTTTGTAATAAATTTGAACAAAATGAATGAGTATACAGATGTAGAGAGACACCAATGAACTCGGGTAATGTTAGTTAATAATGTCTTCTTTTATAATATAATTAAAGAGAAACAAATAAAAGACGCTTCGCTTATAAATGATGTTTCAATCAAGAGCGTATACTGAGAGGATGCTCATGAGGGTCATGACCAGATTAATTCAAATTCCATTCTGGATTATATGATAAGACCATTAAGTTTATTAAAAATATAATGACTTAAAAACCTACAAATTGATGAAACTGGAAACGAATTATAGGTACTCGAAGTAGTTCTTTTCATTTCTACCAGAATCAGGGTGCGTATTTTATCATCATCATAAACTGTTTGTTGTCTTAAAGTTGCTCTTTTCTTCTTCTTATATTATTTGATTGTCTCTTAACTTACTATTATGTGTCAAATTTAATTTATGAGGAAGATAATTGAAGAATAGGATATCTTTGTTTAATTAGAGTGAAAAATTCATACACGAAGAGAAAATTCATATAAAAATTACTGTGCTCAGCAATATAATCGACGTGTAAAAGGCGAACATATTCAATTTTGTAAGGTAAAAATATAAAAAATTATAATTAATCATAGAAAATTTAAAGGATAGAATATTGTTTCCGTAATTTTAGTTCCGTAAAATTTGTAAAACAGCACAGTAAAAAGTTCCATTGCCGACAAAAAATATTTTTTAATTGTTTTTCTTACAAAAATTACCATGCTGTATTATAATATTTGAAATGCTATCTGCTAATAGTAGAAAGAAAAGAATTGAAAGAAGGTTGTGTTTGTTGTGAACGCTGTTGAAATGTACCTCACTTATAGCAAGTCACATAGCCAACCATAGGTTTGGACGACCAACTTGGTCGGACGGGTCGGACTAAGCAACTTGATCCATTAGACTGTGTTACAAGCAGCAAGCAGTATTCATTACACTGTGTTAGAGGACGGGGATGTCACCGTTTAATTCATCATTTTGTTACTTCACTATCTTTAGTATTAGAATATATTGTTGGCAATCATTTTTGTATGCATCATAAAGTTCTTACAGGTTCGAAGTTTTTACAGGTACCGCCCAAGCAACATAAGGTTGCGGGTCAGATGCGCAAATGAAAGAGTACGACAACAAGAATTAAATTATAACATATATCCATAAGAGTGTGATAAAAGTTGTGTTAGCACATTAAATTTTACCATGCTAGCACATATTTTTTATTTTGGTCGTCGATCGCGCACACATTATAAGAGATGGCATGGTAATTTTTCTGAAATTTTATCTACAAAAATTATATGATTTTTCTCTCCGTGTACAATGCTAAGCAACCATAAGCAAATTTTAACATAATAGTAACATAAGAGAAAGATAAAATACATGCTTCTTGCTACTAGTAAGATTTAAGCTAAGAATACTCTTTCTTAAGAGGGAGTTCGTGAAGAAGATAAAATACGCACCGTTAGGCACATAAGACAACTAGCAAATAGTCTCTTGTCGGATTAGTCACATTCGTAAAATGAACTGAGTCATTTTGATTATAAAAATTAAGAGTTTATACCCAAATTATTTTAATTCAACCAATTACCTTAATTGAAATCATTTCAATATGGTTTGCTTTGGGAAAAAGTGAATTTTTTAATTTAGTTACGTCATCAAGTTTATTACAATTTTTGAATTCTTTAAAAACTAAGAAAAATGATAAAATGATAAAAATGGAAGTGAATTATAAGATTTCGGAGACGTTCTTTTAATTTTTACCTAAATTAGGCAGACGGGACGACTAGAAAAAAGTCTTCTGTTGGATCAGTCACATCAATAAAAGGAGTTCTGTCACTTTTGTAGCAACAATGTAAAATTTTTCCAAATTACTCTAATTCAATCAATCAGCCTACTTTAAAGCACTTCAATACGGTTTACTTTGAGGAAAAGGGAATTTTCCTTAAAAACCATTAATGAGAAAACAAAATGAACAAACTGAAAGAGAAAATTATTGGTTTCCGAAGTCGTGATGATCTCCTCTTGATTTAAATGTTGGATCCGTCCTTGGTTTCAAATGAACATGCAAAATAAATATAGAAGTTGTATTTACTGAAATGGAAATAGAATTGCATAAAGTGCAGTTGTGCCGGTAACATACCTAGAATTAAATTAGTGCAACAAATTATTAATGAATGGGTAAACGAATTGTATGTTTACATTGAAATTAATTAAATGTATTTTATTAAAATATATGTATCTATGTTAGTATAATAAAGAGAGAAGATTTGTTTGAATGTCTAAAGTAAATTCAAAAAACGCCGTGAGCAGCGGGGCCCCATCACGGTAGTCGAATTTTCCCCTTCATCTTCGGTATGAATGAAAGCGACATGTAATTGAAAGTCCACAAGCGATTTGCTATTTTGATGGTTTCAAAACTGATGATGAGTGTCCGGTTGATCGGGGCTTTAAAAAAAGGTTTTAAGTTTTTAAGGGCTGAATCTCAGTAGGGGAGAGCGGGGCTATGCCGTACACTTAAGGGAGAGCTGTTATTGTTAATCTAATATCGAGTATAAAATTATAAGAAAATTAGCAATATATAATTTGGACAATTGGCTACTGATTTCACACAAAGAAATTTGAATTATTCCACTGTTTACAAATTTAAATTAAATTACAAAAAAGTGTCTCTGTACGAAATAGCCCCGGGGGTCGGAACTATTCCGTACGGTAGGAGGGGCTATACCGTACAGTAAAAAAATCATCTTGTTAAGGAAGTAAATAAGAGTAATGCAATTTTTCAATTTCAAATATTACCGAGCAAAGGACCGGTGGTGTAACGGATAGCACACCTGGCTAGTTACCAGGAGATCCTGGGTTCGATTCCCGGCCGATCCAGATAATTTTTTCAATCACTTTGTGATTTTTAATTTACAAGAGTAATGCAATAAATTATTGTAAAAAAATCATCTTGTTAAGGAAGTAAATAAGAGTAATGCAAGAAACAACATAACGTAACTTGTATTATCGGTATATTTAGTTCAGCTTATAAAAGTATAAAAAGTGTTAGGTTAACTTTTATCAAAAAAAGTGATAAATTTTAGAGAACGAAAGTATTTTATTTAAAGTTTATACATTTAAACAAAAATCACAAGTAAAATTATTTGCAGACTCGGCAGACTTTATTGTATTTCCTGCATCAACTACAATTTATTAATGTTACCATATTAAACCATTTGGGGCTAAGTCGTACACTTCTGTACGGTTTAGCCCCATCCTGTACCTTGTGGGAGTTTCATAACCTAACCTCAAATTCCGTCGCCTAACTCCTCTTCACTAGTGATCAAGAGAAAGCTTAAGAAAAGTAATTTCTCATGATCTTATCGCTATTAGCTCATAAGTAAAGGTTCTCCACCCAACTCTTATTTGGCAGTGCCTCAAAATTATAAGAGAAATAATAAAAACAAGTTTTTTCACCGTCATATTGGCATTTATACGCACAGCGGAACGAACTCAATCCTGTGATTTTCCGCGGTCAGGCGCTAGGTTGCGACAACGATTGGACTTGTCTAGCTTGAAATCTAGACACCTACCTTAGGTACCTTATATATATATATATAAGGTACCTAAGGCAATTAAGGCCCACCTAAGCAAAATATGCTTATTATTTGTATATCTTATAAAATATCAAAAATATAGTATTCAATTATAAAAATTTACTTATTTTTTGATAAAAATTCCTAAAAAAATTAATGAATTTGTAATTATACAAGTCAAAAATTTGATTCTAAAAAGTATCTGCAATTGGGCCTTATTTCCGACTGGTGTAGAAAATAAGGCCCACCTATTACAACTGCCTGAAATAGTACATTTATTATTTTTTTTTTAAATTAATTGGGGGATTTTAATTACTTTAAGAATAACTTGAACTTGAAAATGCTTTAAGAATAACTTGAAGTTATATATCAAAATATTTTGTTATTTTTACACGTTCAAAAAAGTTTCGAAAATCCTTGAATCCTGCTTGACTGCGTGACTGTTATTGAAAACAACAATAAAAAAAATTACCTTAGTCATTATTTTTAATTTTTAATTTTTTTATCATATTTTTCGAATAAGTCAAGTACTAGGTGTTTGAATATATTAAGTCGAAATATGTAAATAAATATTAAATCTAAGAGTTCTTCTTAGAATTCCGAATCTCCTTGCAACCTCTCTTTGATTGCCATGTCGAGTGACATAGCTTAAGGCTGATGTCAGTGCTTCCTCAGACCACAACGCTCTCTTCTGTTTATCAGCCATACCTCCAAACACTAAGGAATAAAAATAAAAATTCGACCAAACCAACTAAAACTGATCTGGCATCATTAAACAAATGCAACAAATAAATCAAAATTAAATGTATTTAGTTTTTTGTCCTTTTTTTTCCTTTTTGTTATTTTTATATTAGAGTAACTATAGTAATTTAAGGTTGTGCGTCTAATTTTGCTTCATTTGTTAATGACTTCAGACCTGTTTTAATTAATTTGACTTTGTAGTGTTTGATTTTAATTGTGTTGGTAACAAAGCCCAAACAAAATTTGCATGGGCCTTATTACCAACATGTCAATATTTATGCTTATATACATTTTATATAAATACTTTAGAAATAAACTAAATTAATTGATGTAAAACTTAAAGAATATTAATTTTTTCAATTTTGATAACAATTTGAAAGAAACATACCTTTAAAAAATCATTAATATAACACTCACAATGTGCACAATTTTTATATCAACGAACGAAAATGTAACCTCTAAATTTGTTTGTTAAAATATGACATGAGTTTGTTACTCTGAGTAGCTCAACTTTTGTATCTGGTTTTGAAATGATTGAAAGTTCATTTTAAACTTGTTGATAAGTTAGAGAATTTTTCTCGGTAAGAAATATAGCTAATGGGCCTTATTACCCGCTGGGCCTTAAATGCCTTAGGTACCTTATATATATATATATATATATATATATATATATATATATATATATATATATCAGACATTTTTTTTCTACATATTCGTGTTCTACGGGTCCGAAAACGGATAGCGCCCCTACTCTCGCCTCTCGCAGCTATTATCGTATAGACTGTATAAGTCTAATTTTTCGGAGAAAATTCGACTAAAAAGGACTGGAGCGGTTTTGAAAATTTTTTCACTGTTAGATAGCTAAACCATTCTAGATTAATAAAGACTATGTTACATAAGGGTCTTGGACTCTAGGAACTCCAAAGGCACCTAAAGTGACTTCTCCAACCAATTTTAAAAATGTTTTCACTGTTAAAAAGTTAAATTATGCCAAGCTATGTTATATTAGATTACGAGATCCATCGGATCTTAAGGACTTAAAAAGTACCCAACCGATTTTGTATAAATTTTATTATTGTTAAAAAATTTTACAATTGCAAAATGACATCAATTATGTTGTAGAGGTTACCTAAGGTCCTGGCGACCCAAAAAGCGTCTAAAATAAATGGTTAGACCCGTCTTAATCAATTTTTTGTTAAATAATGTTAAGAATTGGGAGAATTGAAATGAAGAGAAGTGAATTTGAGTCAAGTTTCGTCAAATGTTATTGAAATCCAGAAAAAATTATTCAGTTTAAAAATGTTCTCTAGGTTCTCCTAGTATACATTAGGGATATATACTAGGAAAATATTATTTCCTTTTTGGTTTCGGATATTTTGGATACAGTTCGATATTGTTACGGATAATTGTTCTTAGAGTGCACCTTTTATCTTTTTCACAAACTCCCCCTCAACAAGGAGTATTCTTAACTTAAATCTTACTAGTAGCAAAAAGTATGTATTTTATGTTTCTCTTATGTTACTATTATGTTAAGATTTGCTTATGGTCGCTTAGAATCGTATGAATTCCTCACTCTAATTAAACAAAGATACCCTATTCTTAGATTATCTTCCTCTTAAATTAAATTTGACACTTAATATAAGAAGAAGATAGGAGCAATTTTAAGATCAGAAACAGTTTAGGAGGTTTAAGAGGTAGATAAAAGATGCACCCTTTAGTGAACTTCAGGGGCGGATCCAGCCTTCAGCTCAGGGGGGGGGGTTAAATTTTTATGACTTAAAACTTTAGTCCTTATTGTAAATATCTATAACAAAGGGTATCCAGATCTGCACAGAATTTTTTTTATGTGAAACTTATAGGTAAATTCTATATTACAAATCAGGGGCGAATTGCAAATTTAACAAAAAGTGCTCAAAACTGCATGAATTTCTAATTTCTTTTTTGTTAAGTTAAAGATTGTTAAACACATGTGCAGCACCTATACTGGTTGTTTGATAAATGCTCATTTAAAAAAAAATATGTTATTCTCTCCTATTTTCAAAAGCTAGATCAGTGGTTCCCAAACTTATTGGTATCGTCGATCCTTATCCCTTACCATGGTTTTCGATTTTAGATACACCCCCTGTACAAATTCATAAATTCAGCAATAATTTCGAAAATATAATTTGTCCAAAATGAGGTGTCGATTACTTTTTTTTTTGGTCAATGCAGGTGACAACCAAAAAAAAGGTCACCAATTCCTCATTTTTACATTTTAGAACAACCAATCCAAAACCTGCTTCGGTGTACGTATACTCTGTTGCTATAAACCCCCATTTACATCTTATTGAACTCAATTTTTTTTGGCCAACATGGACCCCTTACAGCTTATTATCGACCCCTGAGGGTTAAAATAGACCACTTTGGGAACCACTGAGCTAGATGCAAGGGCTTTTAATGTACAATAATTATAATATTTTCTACGTGTGTGCATTACATTTTAAAATTACAAGTTAAAATCATATTGCTTAAAAATATTAACCACTAGATTTGTTTGTTTGAAATTTGAAAATTTATTTGCTAATTTTTATTTGTTTGAATTTTTTAGCGTAATCGTAAGAATATGTAGCAAATACTTTCAGCTCAGGGGGGGCCATGACCCCTATGACCCCCCTCTGAATCCGCCACTGGTGAACTTCCTTTTAGATAAATGGAGGATTATTTCACCAAAAAAAGAGAACGCCATACACAAATAGATAAAAATCTATCAAAATAAATACACGTAACAAACCTTTCTTCGATTTAAACTCCGTTTTCCAGTGGTAGTTATCTGTAATTATTAGAGGCATATTTGAAAATTTTATTTCGAATACAGTTTCCGTTTCGGGTATTTTCTTCTTATTTCGTAGTTTTGGTCAATAATCATGAAGAAATCTAATATTTATAAAACTTCATAAAAAAAAAATGAAATAGTTTTTCCTTTTCGTTTAGTGTACAGATATCTTAAATTTTTTATTAACTTTCCGACTTCGTTAAAATGAGCAAAGTTTGCTCGTAAACAATTTTAAAAATAAAATGCTTCATTTTCATTCTTCATTATTTACAATAGCAGAAACTTTTCAAAAAAAATTGAATTTATGGTATTCAAAATAAACAATTGAGTAAATAAAAACTCGATAAATTTTATTGTTTGTTTAAAAAATAATAAAAGAAAACTGAGACGACTAAAAGAACATTGGCGTAATTCTGCAAGAAAATATATAACATAAAATATACAATATATACAGTGCTTGCACCGGCTACTAATAAATTATAGTTAAAATATAGGTATACAATGCACACAATTTAACCATAATGTATGTATTAATATTTCAACGCATCGATAAATTTAAACAGATGTGTAAATTTTTTGTTTCTTCCAAAATAAAAGCGTGTTTTATTATTAAATTTTATTGGAAAGAAAATATACGAAATGTTGCAAAGAAAAGAAAATAGAAAACTTATAAATGATTTGAACTGAACAAATCAGAAGCTCTGTTTTAAATCATAAAAAAAAGAATAAATAAATACACACCGTTTAGACTACACAATCTACATTTGAATTATATTTACCTTAACTGTATTAATCTTTTGTTGGAAATATTCCTCATGAAATGCTCTTGTTACATAGTATTCATCACTATCGCTAGTCAAACTTGAAACTCTCAATTATAAATTTTACAATCTTGAACTTAGGAAATATACTTGTTGACGTTATAGAGGGAATACACACGGATAAATTGTGCGAAATTTTACTTTTCTAGTACTAAAAGTTGTCTAGATAAATTTGCATCCCATATTTTATTCCCTTGGGTGAGAATTTCCAAACATCCTCTTTTAGTATTTACTTACGTTACATAAGGAATCCCTGTGCAAAATTTCATATTTCTAGGCCCAATAGTTTCTATATAAAATTTTCATTCTTTATTTTCTCCCCGTTAGGGGGTGAATTTTGACACTTCGTGTATCCTGTAGCACTTTCAAGATTCCATCAAGCCGTCTAGGTTGCAGGCTGCGCCACAGAACAGACTTCTACTTACATACATATTTCAACAGATTAATTTTAGCCCACCAAACATGTTTCCTATCTTTGTTAAACTATGTTGTATTGGTATTGTACTAATGCAATAAAAAAGGATACATAACAAATATAGTTGGACTTTGAACGGTCAGAATCAATCTGTGAATCGTACATAACTGTAATATTCTACTCACAGATGAGACAGATCAAGCCTACATATAAAAAAGTGTAATCCGAAAGTTGCAATAAGTAGCAATTTACACCAGTACTGATTTAGTCTGTTCACGTCGTGGTGTTCACGTCATAATAAATATCATGTTTTTTTAATCAAAGGAACTCATGAAATTTAAACAGAAAAAAATATGAAGTGTGTCGTATTTAAGTGTTAAAATTCTATTGAATGAAAAATTTCTCAAAATAAAGGAATATCTTTCTTAAAATAAATGAATTTATTTTTAATTGTTGACTAGTGGTAACATACGGTGGCCATTATAGTATATACTATATGTATGCGAACTGCATATATCATCATCAACATATCATACTAACACATTGGTATATTCGTGTCCATACATCATGTGTTTTGCTTGTATGTGTGCTGTGTTTCGTCACCCACTCGTTACAGCGGGCACAGTTTGTTAGACATACTAGTTTGACCCCTTGACTCTACCCCTATATCTGAGTGTTTAATAGGCAGACTTATTGCGAGTTTAGTTATGAACTTTGTCATGAATTTTGAAAAGATAAAAATGTGTACATAATTCACTGTTGAGAGATTTACTTTGTGAAACTCCATTTTAAATATTGAAAAATATTTAAAGTTCGATTACTTTGTCTATTTCACGAATTAAATTAAAATGTGTTTTAGATTTTATTAGTAAAAATAAAAATGTGTTTTAGCTTACAAAATTGTACTGTTTGTTCAGCTTGTTAATTTTTGTGTAACCTTTCCTTTTAAAGGTGCCTGTACACCGAAAAAATAGCAAAAACCAGTTGAAAACAAAAATATTAATAACAAAAATGTTATCGACATTTGTTTAAATATCTTTTGAAAATGTTAACATTCATATGCTAATAACAATGTTTCTGATATAAAATGAGTAACATTTTAAATCACTTCAATGAGTATAGTTGTGGCATTGTTAATAACATTGTTATTCACAAAGTTAATAACAGTGTTACTAACATCGTTACGAACGGTGTTAATTAGAAACAAAACATGCTATTAACATACTTGTCTTTGAACTTTCTATACCTTTAGTAGAACTATTAGTACTTTTAATTTAAAAATGATTTCGTAGCAAGAACTAGCTTGCAATTGTAGTAGCTCCTGTGGTGATTATTAGAGTAAAAAGAAAAAAAATTAAGGGTTCGTTTGTATCTTCAAAATACCCCTGTCGCAGCATCCTGCATAACATAGCGAATTTCCATTTACAAAAGTACGTTTTTCTCGGAAACTAGTTGATATAGAGTAATTGTAAATAAAAAAAACCTTCTTTATGTGATTTTTCCGCCTCATTCCGCCAGATTTTTTTCACAAAAAATGTTCAAAACAACGTAAACGTTTTCACGAAATTTCTTAAAAATAAGATGTTTCGTTCTTGAGTTATCGTGCGGCACATTTATATATATATATATATATATATATATATATATATATATATATATATATATATATATATATATATATATATATATATATATATATGTTTACTAAGTGTCCGCACGATACCTCAAGAACGAAACATCTTATTTTTAAGAAATTTCATGAAAACGTTTACGGTGTTTTGGACATTTTTCGTGAAAAAAATTTGGCGGAATGAGGCGGAAAAATCACATAAAGAAGGTTTTTTTATTTACAATTACTCTATATCAACTAGTTTCCAAGAAAAACGTACTTTTGTAAATGGAAATTCGCTATGTTATGCAGGATGCTGCGACAGGGGTATTTTTGATGATAAGTGGAAAGTCAATCTATCACTCAATGACAAAATTGCCGTTTTTTGAGGTATTCAGGCTTGAAAAGAATAAGTCATTAACGTATATAAATTGAAGATTTGTTTTAGTTTCAGAATAAATCAATTTGGCACCAACAAACTCAAAAAATCATTTTATTTAAAAGCAATATTTTAAACAAATATGAGTCTCCACCCACCGCCGGAGGTTTCTAGAACCGCCCCGGTAGTGGATGGTGGGTCCAGAACTTGTTTTCTTATTTTCTCGAAAACTAGCTAACCTAGAATAATAGTTCAAAAACCTTTTTTATGTGATTTTTTTCCGTCTTTGCAATGGTGTAAAAAAATGTGGCGAAAACTTTTAAATTATAGCAAATTTTGGCAAAAAACTAATTTTTTGCAAGAACAAAAACCATGTTCCTGGCATCCGACGTGCTTGGCTGAAGAACTCATCCAAGATTTTTAGACTTTCAACGTTGTCACCAAATTTCGTAAAGCTAGCAGTTTTTCCTGAAGAGCTATCGTGCTGATACATATATACATACATAAACCGATACATACATATATATATATATATATATATATATATATATATATATATATATATAAATTTTAGTGAATATTATTTTTGGGTTCTAGGGGCCTCAAAACAAATTTCTGCCATAGTCGCGGGCTGAACTTCCACCATGAGCAAGGCTGGAATAGCGAGTTTCCATTCTGGAAATTCGCTAAAAGAGACACATATAATGGACGAATTATATTAAATAATTAAAAAAAAATGATAAATGAAACTAGGAGACTTGTCAATTGAGAGTTTTCATTTTTTTTTTAGAATGTCAAGCATTGCATTATTAATAGTCATAAACATGATCATATAATTTATTTTTACAAGAACTAATTTTATAAATATATCTACAAAATAATAACAGCTGATATGTACGTAATCGCCTATTACAAATTAACTAACCGAAAAATGCACGTAGAATGTTGCTAACATGTTTTATTCACAGTTAACTTGTTTTTAACATTTTGTTATTGAGATCCTTTGATCTAGACCGCCTCCAGATCGATAGCAAAAATTGTGCTGCTAACAATGTTATCATTTTATCAACAACTTTTTTAACATGTTAGGGAAAAATATAACAAATGCGGAAAGCAAATGTTATTAACAAAAGTTAATAGCAAAAATGTTATTAAATATTTCAGTAAATTTTAATATGTTAATTGCAAATGTTATTAGCAAATGTTAATAGCAAATGTTATTAACATTAATTTAACCAATATGAAAAAACTGTTAAAAACATTGCTAAAAACACGTGTTATTAGCAATGTTACCTTCGGTGTACAGCCACCTTAAGACCTTGAACATTATCGTATCTCCCTCTCTTGTCTATTGATCGCTTTCAAAGTATTTAAATAATTCAAACTTCAAACTTTGAAGGACGGGAATACGTCTTAAATGTGTTAGTCTGCATTAAAATAAACTTTATTGAATTTTGGTAAGTAATAATATATTCAAGAATAGGTAAAACTGAAGGGAGATAGCAGAAAGGCTTTCCTCGTTAATTCTTTTTTGATCATTACAAATTTAGTACCGTAGGTATCATCTATAAAATAATTTATTTTTAATGATTTTCATTGCAAATTTTATGTGAAGTGAGCGTATAATAATATTTTTGATTTGCCGATGCTACTATACTTAAATTGTAAACAAATAAATAGTTAAACAATTTTACGGCTACCGTATTAAAATATTATTACATCTTCACTTCCATTCAACATTATAACTTTTTTATATTCTACTTCAAAATATATAAAATAAAATCATTAAAATTTTAATACGATGAAAGATACATTAAAATTATTTTCATCTGCATTCATAATAACGTTATTCGTTATATAATTTTTATTTATTTATTTATTTTCATTTTTATATGTAGTCTAATGAAAACGAACGTATTAATTAGTCTAGGTTTCGGAAGGAGTTGAGTGATCAAAATTATTTCAGCCGGAATTTGTTCACATAATCATATTCCACATATGGTACTTTTTGGAAACGTAGTCAGATTTTGTTTAAAACGAAATTGTTTATACAAATGAGAAAGAGTAACATACCTTGACGATTTTTGCCATATTCTTTGGTACAATACTACCAATTAAGGTGCCATCACAGTGTGACCGTCCGAAAAATAGCCAATTTTCGCAATTTTTTTCAGATGGTTAGGATAGGGGAATGGGGATGAATATCTTTTTACGGCTAACATCACTATTTAACAATACAAAAAATTTTTTTTATTAATTTTTTATATTTATTGTTTATAATTGTTATAATTTCTTGAAAAAAGTGTCTTTAAAAAAGGGCGGCTATTGTTGCCCACGATTGCAGCCGCAGTTTTCATCTGAGAAAAAAAAATCAAATAGATTATTAATCTGTAGGTAAGCCGCTACGTTCCTATAGAAGTTGTTTTTTTTTTTTTTTGAAATTTGAAAAAATAGCGGCGGTTTGAATCAAAAGTACAAAATTTAGGCCTTTTTTTCAACAATTTTCCGTGTGAAAAAATGGGAGGATTTAAAAAAAAAAAAGAGCTTCTATAAGTACATGGAGAATTGAACAAAGAATATATTGTCAAAATTTCAAACTTATAACTTGAAAACTTTCCCTCTGAGAGTGGGTACCGTTTTTAAAAAGAGCATTTCGAGACAAACGCGTTTCAAGTTTCTCTCGAAATTGTTTCAAATCATTGTTTTAACAACAATGTGATACTGTGGTGATAGGTAATAATTGATTTTATACATTCACTGGTTGTGGAAAGACTAAATGTAAAGTGGTATAACATGCCGCCAAAAGGCGCCAATTGATCCACAGAATTTTGTATTTAGACTGAATCTATTGACCCGTGGTCGTATCGACCGTAATAATTCGAATTTCAATTTGAAATTTTGAGAGAACATGCATAACTGTATGTACTTTAAAATAAGAGAAAAAAAAAATTGATTTTTTCAAAATTCTACACTGTGACGATACTTTAAGATCTCTTCACTTTTTGCCATAAAATATCTACTCTAATTGAATTTTTGCCACATAAAAAGTCAGTGGCTGATTTACCCTAAGTGCCGCTCTAAGTTCCATAAAAAACAATTTTCTTAATAATTTTTTCTTAAAAAAAGTAGGTGACGGGCAAAAAAAAAACCTTCAAATTTTACATTTTTCCGCCCTTTTTGCTCAAATTTGCCGCCCCTAAAATCTGCCGCCCTAGGCTCCACCCTACTCTGCCTGCTGGTAAATCCACCACCGTAAAAAGTATTGCTGTCTCTTCCATTCTTATGCGCATTGAATTGTGAATAATGTTAATATTTGTGATGGGAAAATCAAACTAGATATCTGTTTTAGACATCAACTAGACATCTATAAAGAGTGCAAACGTTGAATCTTTTATTACGTTAAATAAATTTATCAACATTTTATACTTTTACAATATAGAGGTATTATCTATAAAAGAAGTGTTCTATGTTTTGATATTATTTTAATATATTATTTTATTATACTGGGCGCTAATTAGAAATAATTAAATAGGATGTTTCTGATTATAAAATTGAAACTTTTATCGAGCAATTTCAACTTAAATTTAGAGCTTCGAAAATTTCAATCTTATGGTAAAAAGTAAAAAGAAGTTAATTGTTGGTATTGTACAAAAGAATATTAAAAAAATTCGTTAAGTGCGTGTTTTTGACACGCACTAAGTAATGTCGCCTCAGTGAAAGTGTTAATTTATGATTTTTTGTTAACTCTATAGTTGTTAACTCTACAGCCCTCTTGCGTTTATTCAATATGGATGTACAACTCTATAATTATCCAATATGGATATACAACTCTATAATAATGTTTCCCCCACTATGATCACACAACGATATTAATATGTCATCCTTCGATGATATAAAAATTTAAAAATACCAGTATGGTACGCTTTCTTGTTCAATATAAACAATTTCCTTTAGATTTAGACCAGATTCCTTTCTGAACCTAGACTGTATGTATGTTAAATAGTAGTGTGTACAATGTCACCTAATAAAATAATAAATGATTTATGAACTTTGAAATTTAATATATTTATTACATAATAATTACTATTTTATATTTTGGAGTTGGCAGTGGCTTGCTAACTAAAACTTATTTTTAAATTTTAATAATACTTATTTTATTTTTAAATTGCGACAATAGATACTGTTTAAATTAATTTATATAACGCCCAAATAAAACAAAATTGAATGTAATTTTTAAATAAAAATTCACCAAGTGTCTATTATACATTGCAAGTGTCTATTATGCATTGAGTCAGGATTTCGTAGCTCAATAACTAGAATTTTTCACAATTGTCGGGATAAAATATTTTTTAGTTTTATTTAAGCGGTCTTTTACAAGTGATGGGCAAAATTATTTTTTTTGGAGGAACTATTTATTGTAATGAAAATAAACTTTTGTACATTAAAATACATACAATTAAGTGTATCTTGAATTTTTCTTTTTTTGACCAGCCATCTGCCATTGTAAGCCTATTGAAGAAGATCACTTTTGAAGAAGATAAATTATTTCTCCAAAAAAATAAAAAAATTCCAAAAAAGTGTTTTTAGCATATTACTTGTAAAAGACCTCTTAATATTAAAATTAGCCTTTAATTTGTTAATTATATGATTAACTGAACCTTTTACATTCTATATTAATTAAAAATAATCAATAACAGTCATTTTCAAAAAAACACAGTCAAGAACTTTGAAGGTACCTACATTTGTTCACTCCTTGCCCAATGGTTTTTTTAGTACCAACTGTTTTTGCTTCCGAGACTACTAAAGTAGCGGAAGCATTGTGTTCACTTTTGAAAAATAAAAAAAATTTACCTCCAAAATAAAATTTTTTACGCACATTTTAGGTTTTAGAGCAGGGGTTCTCAACCTTTCAGACTCTGAGCCCCCCCCCCCCTCCCTTCATACTTTGGTGTGAGGTCACGCCTCCCTTTACGGATTAAGATAATTTAAACTGATATATGATAAATTTACTTACATTATGTTTGAGTAAAATGACTGAACTTAGGCTAGACATACTGTGGTAAGGAATATAAAATTATATTTCTTCAAATACAAATTTTTATCACACAAATCATCGAAAAAATCACAAGTCAGCTAGTTTCTCACGGCTGGCCGCACGCTCACTTACATTTTATTGAGTTAATAGCTATAAAGAAATTTCAATGATTGTGTGTTTGTGTTCAGCATCAAATTCAAATTTTTGTTGTTGTAAATATACATGCAAAAACAACTGTTTCAAAAACTACAAACTTTTTGTTTTTATAAAAATTCTTCAATCATTAATATTTTGATATTTTACGAGTTAAGTGGTGATCAATTATTTTGAATCTAACACGCACAAAAAATTATTTTTTACTTAAATAAAGAATTTAAAAATTTTTTCAAAATTATTTTCTGAAATTATTTTTAACAATTTGACAAACTATGGTGTTTTTATAAAACTAAATACGTTTACATTTCACTGTGATAATCAGTACGCATAAATATATACTTATATTGTTTAAAATTATTCTTAAAATTAAAAAAAATTTGTTCGATATTTGACAAATCAATTTCGAGTGTCACAATTGTGACATGAGACATTTTTTTTCCTTTCTTCCTATAAAAAAAAAATTTTCAAAATCGATTTATCAACATGTTTTCTGACAATGGATTTAGACGAAGTCAATGGAACTAATTTGAATAGGTGATTCATAAGGCGTTTTGTGACTTTTACAGATGTTTTTTTCTAAAAATGATTTTTTTCTAAAAATGATTTTTCGTTTCTTCTTTTACTTTTTCTGTTCTCTATTGCAAGTTTGGTCTTCAGATGTTTTTTTGTTGTTTCACATTTCCGTTTTCGCATATCATTTTTAGTGATGTACGTATTTCCTTTTTTGCAACCAACGAGTTGCTATATTTGACATTGTTTGATTTGATTGGTTTTGATCCAAACTAAAAAAGTTTTTAGTTTCTTTTGTTTATGAAAAAAGTTTTTAAATTTTTTCATTTTTTATTTTTATTTTTATTGATTTTTATATTCTTGTCTTGATAATGGTGTTTTGAGACACCGAAACCGGTCGACATGTTGAAGGTTGGTTAAAAAATTCTGTTTGGTCTTAATATTGAGGTTTATCGCCAAATAAAGTCAAATAATGGAATTACAAGTTTAAATTTTTTGGCGAAAATAGAGGTAACAATTTATTTAAGTTAGTTAAAATTATAAAACTTGTTAAGAAAGTGTTTTTTTATTTTCTTTCTCTTGTTTTAGATGAAAATATGAGAAAAGATTGAAGTTTTCGGTAGGAATTCGTTTGTTCAAGTTTTTAGTTATACATAATATATTTTTTGAGCGAAAATTTTTGTATGTACCTACTGAGGATATAAGAATGTAAGCATGAATATTATGTAGAATTGTTGTGTGATTTAAAAGCTTTTAAAGCTTTTATCAATAAAAAATAGAACAATGCAGCAAGGAAATATAATATTTTTAATGGCAAGTTATATGTATAACCTTGTAAACATAATATGTATGTAAGTTTTAACACATTTAACAGCAGAACTGTAGGCGGAACCAACCCCGCATCTACGATTTTTTAGAACCGGGGCAGAAACTTGAAAATGGCGCCCCTCTCTCCAACGTTTGACATAAATTGTCAAAAGTATATAAGTCCTTTATAAAACTTTCTCATAAAAAATACTAAGCGAGGTTTAAAATATTCCTTCTATAAGAAAAAAAAAATGTTTTTTTTTATGGAAGGGACGAAAATAGATTAAATATGGACATCATTTAAAGAGACATTTATTACCTTTAAAATGGTTTTTATTTCAACCTTTTAGGATAAACGGTTTATGAAATATGTAAATTGGCATAAATGGTTGGAAACACAAAAATCAGCGCAAATTGGAAAACAAAAATGGCTACCACGCTTAAACGGTTCAAGATAATTTTTTTTAAGAATTGTTCTCAATATTTCCAATATAATACAAACAACTGGAAGAATACCTATTAATTTTTTCTAAAATGGTCGAGCAACCAATTTTTTTTAGATTATTTAATATAGATCGACCTAGTATGATTTTAACGCCCCCTGAAACTGACGCCCGGGGTAGGGGCCCCGGTTCCTCCCCCCCGTAGATCCGGGCTTGGGTGGAACTGGCTATGAATATCCTAGTATTACATTGTATCACTTATAAATAATGTATAATGAATTATAGGCAATCCTCGTACTTAAGGCATGTTAAGTTTTCGAATTATGTACTTTAAGTAGGAACGGTGTAACTTCAATCAATTCCATGTAAAATGAAGAAGTTATATTTCCATGTAAAATGAAGAAGTTATATGTTGCAAGGGATTTAATTAAAATATACTAATTTAAACATTATAAAATTTTAAAACAAATGTTTAAGCGAGTCCAGATTTCTAATTAACGGCTTAGGAGCTAGAATATATATAAATAATACGTTTACCTTAGATACAATTAAAATTTATTTCGCTCCGTTCCTTCTCGGAGTAGATTTACGATTTTCAGTAAACACAATTTAAGTTAATTTTTAATATTTAATTTGTTATTTTAGAGTTTCAAATTAAGAAAAAGTACTTGCAAACATTTTCTTAGTGGTTATATCGCATCTTCGAAGTAACATTAACGCAATTACAAGTTCATGAACTTTTGAACACATTTTAAAATTTGGAATATTGTGATGGTACGTATCTTGACGAAAAATTGACCGTAAGTCAGAGCTGAAGTTAGGGACAAATACTTAGGGGCCTCCACATGAGAAGTGTCCAAGGGTCTCTCGAAGGTAAATCTGGTCCCGCCACAAGTCTAAACAAATTGTACAATAGCCTGGAATATTATCATTTATATCGTTATATTGAGTTAATTTTGTGTGTTATACTATTTACTGGTGTCTTTAAATTCTTTTAAAGCATTCTTCAATGTGAAATAACCTGCATTTCGTACAAAGAGCATTACCGCATAAGAGTATATGAAAAGTGCCTAATCTTCATATATGAACCATTTTTGATAAAAAATAACTACTTTAGACTAGAAACGGTAAAATACCAAAAATCAGGTCGATTGCCCGCACTGGTGGTAAAATACCGGGAGGAAAAGTTTTTTCAACCTTCCATGTTTTTTCACACAGGAATGGGGGGATTGTTGTCCGGCTGGAGTATATGGAAGTATATCATACACTTGTAAATATATGCTTCTTTTGAGATTTTTCCTTCATTTTAAGCTTAAGAAATATGACCTTGAAATTTTAGAATTAAAAATACAGGGTCTTACAGTCGGAGAAACATTTTTAGACTATTTTTTTTGAAAAGCCCATAGTTTTTTACCCCCTTTTAGATACCTACCTTAAAAAACAAAATTTCCAGGCTATATGAAAAAAAAATCATGAATGACGAATTTTGTCACTTCTAAAGATCAAACGAGTTATTTATTGCAGACAGATAAAGTACATTGTACATAGATAACTGCGGGGAAAGGTGTTGTGGGTGATGGCTATTGCTTTAAACAAAATGTCCGCTACAAAAAAAAATACTTGAGTAGATTAATTCATTCATAGTTATTTCTACTAATGTAAGATACTTTGAATTATTTTACAATATTATGTGCAGATTCGCTCCCAATAAAACATATAATAAACCTACATCGTCTTCTAGTTCTTTTTTATTAAAAAGCTTTTTTTTTATACCAATGTAGAGACTGTGAAGTGTGGTTTCCTAAGACAACAACTCAAAATTCATTCCTAATTAATAATGAAGCAAAGTGGATTTATTACATACGCAGAAATCTAGTGCAAACATTTTAACTGCTAGCATATTTTCTGTAGCACAAAAAATAAGTAACAAATGTAAAGAATTTTTCTTAGGATGCAAGGAAAAATCAGTAGTAACCATAGTAACAGTGGAAAGGAGAATTCCGATCCATTATTCAACTCACTTTTATCTAAACCTCACAAATTATATATACCTATACATTTCCAAATTATCTGCTCCAGTTTCACAAGCATAGTGAATGACATGTTATTCTAAAGATTTTAACAATATACAGATAATTATAAAGGCTGTGAATGTAAACTTATATTTTTTTAATTATACTTATATTCCTTTATACAATAGAATCTGTAAGAATCTTTGAACAATAAAATGATAGAGACGAGAATATTCTCCTAACGAGAATGACTTAAAAACTATAAATGTCTACTACGAATCTCAAAGTATTTATAATATATGAAAAATAGCTTTTAATAAAAAAGAACTAGAAGACGATGTAGGTTTATTATATGTTTTATTGGGAGCGAATCTGCACATAATATTGTAAAATAATTCAAAGTATCTTACATTAGTAGAAATAACTATGAATGAATTAATCTACTCAAGCCTTTTTTTTTTGTAGCGGACATTTGGTTTAAAGCAATAGCCATCACCGACAACACCCTTACTCTCAGTTATCTATGTACAATGTACCTTATCTGTCTGAAATAAATAACTCGTTTGATCTTTAGAAGTGACAAAATTCGTCATTCATGATTATTTTTCATATACCTAGCCTGGAAATTTTGTTTTTTAAGGTAGGTATCTAAAAAGGGGTAAAAAACTATGGGCTTTTCAAAAAAAATAGTCTAAAAATGTTTCTCCGACTGTAAGGCCCTGTATTTTTAATTCTAAAATTTCAAGGTCATATTTCTTAAGCTTAAAATGAAGGAAAAATCTCAAAAGAAGCATATATTTACAAGTGTATGATATTCTTCCATATACTCCAGCCGGACAACAATCCCCCCATTCCTGTGTGAAAAAACAAGGAAAGTCGAAAAAACTTTTCCTCCCGGTATTTTACCACCAGTACGGGCAATCGACCTGATTTTTGGTATATTACCGTTTCTAGTCTAAAGTAGTCATTTTTTATCAAAATGGGTCATATATGAAGATTAGGCACTTTTCATATACTCTTATGCGGTAATGTTCTTTCGTTATTTTCTATAATAATTTTAAAGGTGCGGTGTAAGAAAGAACTATACAAGAAATACAAGCTAAATTTATATTTATATGTAGAGATACATGTACACAGTAGCTTGAAGCAACATGCTCCTTAAAGTGCAGATAATAAATTAAATTTTCCCAAGTTACGATAATGTGTTGCTGCAGTGTAAGTGCATATTTAATTTGCAATTATACTTTCACGTCTTATTGACTTTAAGCTTTATTGTTTTTTTTACTTTTTTGTTTACTTGAAAAATAAGATAATTATACATTTATGGTAATCTTTGCTTGCTTGTTATTGTCTTTTTAAACGAACAACTTCAACATTTTTTCATCGTAAACGGAAATAAAAAAAAAAGTAAAACTTGCTACATTAAATGTTAATGTTTTACGGAATAAAAAAATGATACAAAAGAACAAGATATAAAGTAATAAAGAAGAAAAATATAAAATAATTTTTTTTTATACCTACATAAAATTTTTGATTTAAATCTAAAGGTAGTATTACACCATATTAATATTTTAGCGAACTTTCAGAATGGAATCTGAACAGACATCCAATGTTTATGATATTTGGGGAAAACGTTGGAAACCATAAATCGTTGGATGAGTTTGTTAGCCAGACACGTCGGATGCCTAGAAGTAAATTTTTCGGGCACTTTCAGAATTATTACACCGTTGAAAAGAGCGGAAAAAACTATAAAAGAAACGTGTTTCAACTATTTTTCTATGTGAAGTAATTTTTGAGAAAATTGTAATTTTATTATAAGGAAAATATTATACATTACTAATGCTATTTTTGTCAATGTAATAAGACTCATCTACTTTTCTCTCAATTTTTAAATAAAAATAATATTTTAACTAAAATAAATAAATGTGTGTATTATATTAATGACAATAATATACGTAATATAGGTACATAATTAGTTAATCATGTAAACAATCATTTACCTGATTTGGTAGTCATTCTCGAAAACTGCTTCACGTGATTTGCTAATCATGTAAATAATTAAGCTTTTATTGGAGTAATTACTGATTTCAACAGAATATTTTTGGAGCAATTTAAGTGTATAAAAGAAAGTTAAGAACAACCACAATAAAAATTGAATACAGTATAGCACCGATAATGGAAACATCAGTTTTGGAAATTTTTTGAGAGCATCAAATTAGTCAACATCACTTTTGGAAAGTTGCATCAAAAATGCCAAGTACATAAATATTAAATCCATGTGCAATAGACCATGACGCATGATTTTATCAAAAGAAACAAATAAATCTACCGTTAATGGTAGTGACAAACAGCAACAGACCTCAAAGCGTGGGAATGTGGATTTTAATTATTGTACATAGAATGTTTATCTATATGTATTCTGTTCTGTGGCGGTTTTTATCATACGTAAAATGTAAACAAAATCATTTCAAAGCAAATTAATAAAACCACAAATGAAAAAATGCTGCCGTTCTAGACGAAAATTTTGTTAGCCTAACCTTAGCTAACGGAGCTTTCACCGTTACAAACTAGAGGGCTCTGATTCAAAAAATTAATGCACTTTACAGCCACAGTACAGCCACATTTAAAAATTATCGAATAAAAATAATCAGTGACCATGTTAGAAATTGTTGTTTTAATATATAACGTATGTTAATATTAAAACAGCTAACGTTAGGCTAACAAAATTTTCATCCGGAACGCCAGCAATATTTTCTGAGATAAATAATTTTTAATTCTTAATTTTTTTTCTTTTATTAATATTTAAAAAAACATAATTTTAATTCAAAACATAATCTTACGATATTTGTGAATCGCCCCTGGTTAAAAAGCATCACTTTTGTCAAGCACCACTTTTGAAAACTACTTTTTCTTGACAAAACTGGTACTCTACTGTATAAATACAAATGCAAATTTGTTATTATTGTTTAATGTACCGTTTTAGTAGTGAAATTTATAATGTCATGAACAAACAATATAATAAAACAGTAGTAACTAATTATATATACAACCATACTATGTATTTATATTAAATCTGTGTTGTAACTTTGTCGCTTAATAATCGACAAAATCTACATAGCACGCTCCCATATCGCACGCTCCCATTTAACAATTTCGTCGCATACAAGATGTGTATAATGGCACCCCTCCGTGGCTTAAAGCAAATGTGTTTGAATGTGCTAGTGTCTAGGTAAAATAGCTTGTAACAGTAAATCATACAAATATATAAATCAGAAACATTGACGCCCGTGATCTTTGACTTCTCATTTAGCAATTTGGTCCCAGTGGATTGCGTAATGGGAGTTTCCTATGTATATTGTTGTCCGCCTTGTATAATCTAATATACCTGTCCGTTTGTGTATTATCCACAATAGGACCGGATCTAGGGGGGGGGGCAGCGGGGGCACTTGCTGGCAAGTTTTTAGGGGCGTCAAATACGCAAGTTGAGGTGCACCAAAATGTTACATTTGATGTTTTTTTTTTTGCTCGTCACTTCCTTTTTGTAAGGAAAAAGTTAAAAAATATTGTTACGCCAAAATGTTGAATTTGTCGTTTATCTCGAGGATGACGCCACCACTAAAGTTTGCCCCCCTCATGATAACTGTAGGTCCGGTTCTGATCCAGAATATATTCAAGTTAAATTTTAGTATATTTGTCACGACTAATTAATTAGGTAAGTAATATAATTTGGTAACAATGTCTTCTTACAACATACAGGTTGTTTGAAGAGTAATAGGAAATGCTTTTCGAAATGTTTGTACTTTTTTTAAACCTTCTGAAATGTTATGTATCTTAATATACAAGGTGGAGACAGACTTATCTAACACAGAGCAAATACAATAAGAATTATTTCTTAAAATCGACGTGATCCCAGATTTTTCTCGGTTGACAATATTTCACTTTTAACTGACGAACGCTTTTAACAACGCTATTTTATGAAAAATTCGCTGAAAAACTTCTACGAATTCCACTAGAGGAACTAAATATTAAGCTACAGTCAATTTGAAACTGATCAGATCTAGGAGTGCGGGAAGGGAGCTACAAGTCATTGTTTTGCGAAAACTGTTGTGTCACTCTTTTATGTTTTAAACTTTCATTTTGTTTTAAATACCAGGCATGTTTTTAAAGTAAGTACCGTAACTACATCAGTTAGGAAGCCACAGACGCCATTACGACGCCGTTTGATCGAGTCTTCGTTTGTTTACGTGATTTTAAAATGTCGCCGACTATCGAGAATCCCGCCGACTGTGAAGTGTGTGCTGTGATTCGTTTTCTCTGTGCTAAAGGCTTAAAAGCAATTCATCGTCAAATCAGTGCAGTTTATGGTGAAAACATTATGAGTGAAGGAATGGTGCGGAAATGGGTTAGGGCCTTCAAAGATGGGCGCACAAACGTTCATGATGAGGAACGAAGTGGGCGACCTTCAGTCATTACCGATGATCTCATTCAAAAAGTGGACTGTAAAGTGAAAGAGAACAGACGGTTCACAATTTCATCCTTAGCTGAAAAAACTGCGCCGCGCAATTCAAAACAAAAAGCGTGGCATGCTGAGTGCAGGCGTCGTTTTGCTCCACGATAATGCTCGTTCACATTCAGCAAATCGAACGCAAGAGCTCATCACTTCGTTTGGCTGGGAACAATTGGACCATCCTCCATGCAGTCCCGATCTAGCGCCTAGCGAATACCATTTGTTTCTGCACTTGAAGACGCATTTGGCGGGGAAGCGTAATTCCAATGATGAAGAAATAAAAACGTCTGTGCAGCAGTGGTTGTCCAGTCTGGCGGCAAGTTTCTTTGACGACGGCATACAAAAGCTGGTCCCAAGATACGACAAGTGCTTTAATAATAATGGAAATTATGTAGAGAAGTAGAGGAAAGAATGCTCTTTCAGATAAATAAAGTTTTGTTTGAAAAATTTACTTGTTGATTTTTTTATATCAAAACGGTACTTACTTTAAAAACATACCTCGTACGTCAATTTGATATTGCCCCTTATTAAATTCACGCAGTTTGTTGTATCATACAGATAAATATTTGAATTAAATTTCTAGCCTTTCAAATGATTTGATTTATAAATTTTCTTTAAATGGTTGACTCACCTGATGAAAAGTTTTTTTAGAGTGCACACAGCGAAAATAATATGTAATTATTTTAGAACCGTGTAGAGCATTCTTTAAAATAAAAAGTTTAATTTCCTTTGCAATTTCCGTTTTTTAAATAAAATGTGTATTATATTAAAAGTAACGTTTTTATTTAGGGTAAGTGCGGGAGAGATGCCGCAGTAGCCATAGTTCGTCCGTTGATTGATAGATAGCGCTATTAATGGATTATATGTTTAAAATAAGTTACTTATTTAAGCTGTATATGGTAACATTTATGATTAGCCCATCAGTTTAGTAATTATCCAACTTTTTATTATTGAAAAGTAACTTTTTTAACATAATATTTTATCAAGCATTTAAATCATTAGAATTTAAGAATGTATATTTCATTGTTTTAATGTAAATGAGTTTTGTTATTAATTTAGGTATATTTTAAAAGTACTGTATGAAATCTTAGGTTGGAATTCCCCAATATGCTTGCTATAGCAATATGCGGCATCTATTCCAACAAAAAGGGGAGATCCCGCATTTAAAGTTGGTATAGATGCCGCACCATATTACATGTTAAAAACATAGACTTATACTTTAATTATGCAATTATTTTTTTGGACTGTAAATTATGCCACGTAAATATAAAAGAACCATTAATGGATCAGGAAGAGCCCTCATATTAGTGAAGATAACGAAAATAATGATGATTGCCTGTGTATTGAAAGTTTTGAAAGGTACTCAGAAACAAAAAAAAAGTTGACTGGTTAAGATGGATAAAGTGCCAAAAATGGTTACATATGGTATGCATCATGTATGGAAATGTGTGTAAAATGCAAAATTTTTAATATCAACTATGTGACGTCTCATTTTCTTTGATGCGGAATCTCTCCCATAGGTGTGGGAGAGACGCCACTTTACAGGCTCTACAAAAATGTTAATTATGAATTCTTTATGACTAAAAATTCAAAATTATTTATAAATAATTTTAAAGAACAATTTTACATTTATTGTGTATCAAATTTCAAATCAATTAAATGCATACTTTAAGAATTATCAAGTGTTTTCAAAATGTGCGGCATCTCTCCCGCATTCACCCTATTTTATTATTTTTTAAAAGTAACGTCAACGCAAGCAATGGTGCAAGCCTTTGTTAGCTTTTATTTTAAATCGTATTCTTCTAAATACTTGCTGTTTTGTGTTTGTCTGTATAGAATAATAAAACCGTATTAATAAAACCAGACAAATTTTTAATAAAATAATTTGGTTAACATTTTTTTTTTTTTTAATTTCAATGTTGCCGATGTGCTTGTGAAAATTATCAATGAATGGCGAACTTGTTGGTATACATAACCAAATCAATGTTTTAATCAAAAATCACCTAGTGCTTGAAAGATATCGAAAACATAAAATGCATCATTTTATTTACGGGTTTTAAGGAAATTAGAAGGAATTTATATTTTCTCAAATCAAGCTTTTATTGAAATAATCAGAAAAATTATTCGGATTAGGATGATTGATTGAACTAGAATAATTTGGGTGTGAACTTTTCGTTACTATCATCAAAAAAAGAAATTCCTTTTACTAATTCGACAGAAGTCTGTACAAGTTTTTTTTTCTAGTGATCAATTTTGACAAAAATGAAAACAACAATTTTAAGGCATTGAAAAATTTTTGTAAGTTTGATGATCAAATCAAAAAAATTCTTTTTGCTCAAGAATCAGAGTGAGTGATTGAATTAGAGTAATTTGAGTGGAAAATTTTTCAGTTTTCCCATCAAAATGACGAAATTCCTTTTAGTAACATAACTAGTTAAAAGAAAATATTTTTTCTAGCGATCCGATATGTCTAATTTTGGTAAAGTCATTTCAAAATAACTTTACCAAAGTTGACTGTATACGGTCTAAAGTCCAATTGAAAAACTTTAAGGGACCATCACAGTATGATCGGACGAAAAATAGTCAATTTCCACAATTTTTTTCGGATGGATAGGATGGGAGAATGATGATGAATTTTTTTTTACGATTAATAACACTATTTAACAATACAAAATATTTTTATTATCTATTTTTATTTATTTTTTATAATTATTATAATTTTTAAAAAAAGTGTCTGAAAAAGGGCGGATATTGGTCCGATGGCGGCCGCAGTTTTTATCTGAAAAAAAACAAAAAAAAAAAAAAAACAAATAGATTATCATCAATCTGTAGGTAAGCCGCTATACTCCTATGGGAGCTTTTTTTGAAATCTAAAAAAATGGCGGTAGTTTGAATAAAAAGTACAAAATTTCCGTGTGAAAAAATAGGAAGATTTCAAAAAAAGAAAAGCTGCCCCAGGAATATAGCGGCTCACTTCCAGACTGATAATCTATTTGATTTTTTTTTCAGATAAAAACTGCGGCCGCAATTGTGAGCACCAAATTTCGGGTTTTTTTAAAGATACTTTTTTCAAAAAATTATAATAATTATAAAAAATAAATAAAAATAAATAAAAAAAAATTTTTGTATAGTTAAATAGTGGTATTAATCGTAAAAAAAATTCATCCTCATTCCCTCGTCCTGTTCATCCGAAAAACAATTGTGAAAACTGACTATTTTTCAGCCGATCATACTGTGATGGTACCTTAAAGGTATAAATAAAACTTCAAAACTCCGGGTTGGTTGTTGATATTATAAAAATAAATATTATTTTAAAAAAAAATTAAAAATAGTTTATGGCATTTGATACCTTCAATGTTTTTAATACGAATAATACGAATGAATTTTTACTATCAATTTAATATTTTGTTCTATTACTGTAAAATTTTACTATCCTCGCCACCAATTAGTAGTATTGTTACATTACTATCTGTATAATTTGCCTTCAAAATTTGGTGGACGCTTTTCTAGTATATTTGTCTCTTTTCAGTAGTCACTTCAGTAGTCAGTTCAGAGGAGTACGTCTCCTCTGAAGTAATTGCTTTTTTATTAAAAATTCCTTTATTAATTTTTTTTCGTTCTCAGTAGGTACTTTTATTAAATTTAATCAAAATAAAATTCCAAATACGAGTATAGATACACGATCTTACAAAATTATTATTTTACGTTATTATCGTTGTTGTAGCTTTTTTGTAATGAAATTTTTAATAATAAAATTAAAAGGCACATACACACACAGTGACAATAGTCCTCTGACGCACATACATGCACACACACATACACACATACATTTATTAATAAGAGAATAAGTGAATATATTGTATAGCAAGCAAATGATTTGCCAGTTTGCCATAACTTCCGGTAAGATGAAAATGAAACGAGACATGAATTTAATATTGTTCCCTTGGTTCAATTTAGTTTTGTCCCCCTCACATTTTCCGAATTAATTAAATTTTACACTCTATTTTTAGCGAAACAATTGAACCGTATTAATGAAAATTAAATATACAAAGCGACAAGAATCAAGT
The DNA here is from genome assembly GCA_035578155.1 of Brachynemurus nebulosus. Taxonomy (NCBI): domain Eukaryota; kingdom Metazoa; phylum Arthropoda; class Insecta; order Neuroptera; family Myrmeleontidae; genus Brachynemurus; species Brachynemurus nebulosus. The sequence continues at coordinate 42,803,787 of JAPWDM010000008.1, read as the reverse complement.
GTATTTATCTTCGACTAACGACGGATGCTATTATCCGAAAATTTCTTCTATTTACTATGCATACACATAGAATATAATCAGTTAATGAATATGCAGAGTTCTTTAGGGGAAATATATATTTTTAGAAGTAAAAATGTAAATTTTATATTTTTTGCCTTTTTTTATAAGGCATCTCAGGAATATATTCCCAAATTTTCAAAGCAAAGTCCTTCGTTTGTTTTAGTCTTTGAAAGTAAAACGCGCTTAAAACCGTTAGATAGCATCTGTGGCTTGTTCCTATGGGTATTTATAAATATATTTTGACAATTGGTTGGTGTTTCTCACAATCAGTCAAAAACTCGACCGGATTTTTTGAAATTTATACCGAATATACTTTATATTATCTACGTCCAAGATTCAGCCCTTAAGAACTTAAAACCTTTTTTTAAAGCCCCGATCAACCGGACACTCATCATCAGTTTTGAAACCACCAAAGTGACAAATCGCTTGTGGACTTTCAATTACATTTCGCTTGTAGACACTCAATACCGAAGATGAAATGAAAAATTCGACTTCCGTGATGGGGCTCCGCTACTCACGGCGTTTTTTTTTTTTTTATAAACAAATTGTTATAAACAATATTTATAGTAATAATTTATGCAAAATTTTAGGTAAATGCAAAGGCCAATATCTTAAAGAATATGTGTACAAAATTTCCAGTTATTACCTTAATAACTTTTTAAGTTATGTTCCACGGCGCGGAAAGAAACCTGTTTGGAGGAAAACGCTATTAAAAAGTTTTCGTTCTTGAAAAGTAGAGTTAAAAGCAGTTTATCGTTATCTAAGATAATCTTTCTGTTGGGATTAAAACATTAGAAATATATTCCTTAAGGTTCAAATGAACTGTTAAAGCTAAACAAAAAATGAAAAATTTGAAAATTCTGGAGGAGCCTCCCCCCTTAAAAGCTAGACTTTTCCACTGCTTCTAGAATAAAAAAGGACGTTTAAATATATTTTGTACGGTTTATTATAAAAAAAAAATTATATAAATATATATTCGATAGAATTACTTGTGCATGTGTTACTAATGTTGTTAATAAGCGTCAATTACGTGATTATTTGGTTCCCTATACTTTCCTTAAAGACAGACATTGAGTAGAGGTGAGCGATAAATTTGGCTTATTCGCTTTTTTTACTTAATTGGCGAAAATTTGATTGGCTATATGGGTATTTCTCCCAAAGTTACGAGTCATTGTTAGTTGAAATAATTTTAATTGTGTATACAGCTGAACTCCTTTTTATGCGGTCCTTTTTTGTGCAATTTTTTTATAGGATTAAAATGCATAATGTGAATCAAAATCACGAGACAGTAAGAAACTTAAACAATTACTATTATAACTTTGTCTTTGAGTGATGTTTTTTCGATGAAACTTTTTTTATGCGGGCCTGACCAACCGCACAAAAAAAGTTTTTTGTACAATCTGGATCGAACTATACTTTTTATAGCTATTTATGATATTTTTGAATATATTTTTTTTGTGCGATTTTTTTATGCGGTCTGTATCCACCGCACAAAAAAGATTTCAGCTGTATAGTACATTTTCCAAATATTATACCAGAGTCGAAAGATAAGATACCTAAAAAGTTCATTTGATTCTTTTCCTTTTTTACTAAATATATCCCACGAGACGCGGTGGTTTTAATAATGAAACGGAGCTCAGTTCCAAAATACAGACTTGGCTGTTACACGCTAATTTACCTTTTATACGCTATAACAAACATGACGGTATAACTGTATTTGTGCATTTACGTGTAAATCCTTTATAATAACGATGTACAGTTAGTTATCAAAAGCGGTAAAACATTTTTCTTCTTTTCTTGGGATTTTTCTTGTTTTCTGAAATTTCCCATTCTAGCGATATATGGGGTAAGAACTGGCTCACAAATTTTGATATCTCATTGTATATTATGAATATATTATGTATCCAGCTGAATACATATTATGCCATGAATAATTAATAATTTAAGGTTTGTATGTAAATGTAATAATGGTAGGTATATATAAATTTCTAACAATAGAATCTTCTAGAAATTTGTTTAATCATTAAGAAAGATAACAAAATGAAATGCTTTGGAGGATAGATAGAAAGGTTTTGTGATATATAAAGGAATATTGAAAATTGAAAGTTAATATCATGTAGATCAGTGTTTCTCAAAGGTTGTGCCGTAGCACATTAGTATGAAGCATAATCTTTAAAAAGATTGTGTTGTTCCTATTTTAACAGTATCTATTGTTTTTTTCTCTCATGAATTGTACGACAAAAATATAATTTCAAGGGTACGTATTTGATAGAAAAATTATAATGTAATACTTAAGACATGAAATTTAAGACAAGAAGCAGTTTAAGTATAAAATCACTTTAAAGATTGTATAAAAATCTATTACGAGTAAGAGGAAGCTGTGTGCCAAACTTCATTGGCAGCGTATTTTCAATATGAACTTTCATATACCTTTTAACTTTTTGTCTCAGGTTTTTCGTTGTGTGTTTTTAATTTTTTTTTTTAAATTTTAGTCGGAAGTAACAGAATAAGACAATTTTATATTTTCAAATTAAAGTCGTAAAAAGAAGATTTTGTAGAAATATTTCTTATTTTCTTTAAAGTCCATGGATGCATACATAATTATATGGTAAAGCTAGGAGCATGTGTTATGAAAAGTCTGTAAAAGGGATATGAAAAGCCACTAATATTTTTAATTAAAATCTGCTGCTTCGAAAAGTTAGAAATTCTCGTTAGAAAATTTAGATAATAACACTTACGAAAGTTTACGTTAACTGGATAAATTCGCGCAACTTTTTCTTTGATATTGAAGGAATTACATATGGTGTAAACTTCATAGCACATATTCACTAGAAGAGAGATTTTATGATTTTTGTAGAAAAGTCTATATCAGTGTCTCTTAACCGTCAGTTCGCGAACCGGTGCTGGGATGTAAAGGAATTTCACTAGTCCTAGTGATGAGCAAATGCAAGACCAAGACCAAGACTTGGCAGTCTTGGTCTTGGTTTTGTTCTTGCATTAAGAATCTTGGTCTTGGTCTTGCTAGAGCAGTTTGAGTCTTGGTCTTGGTCTTGGTCTTGCAAAATGCAGTCTTGGTATTGGTCTTGGTCTTGCTAAAGATCTTGCACTTTCTTGCATTTTTTTATTTGCGAATTTTTTCCTTCTAAAATCAGAATTTTCTCTCTTTATGGTATTAATTATACTTTTAAACTATTTAAATAATTTAGCAAGAGTCTTGCTTTTTTCTTGCTATAGTCTTGGTCTTGCTCACTTGAGTCTTGGTATTGGTCTTGCAGCCATACTCATAGTCTTGGTCTTGGTCTTGGTCTTGCAAAATGCAAGCTTGGTCTTGGTCTTGGTCTTGCAAAAAAAATGCAAGACCAAGACCAAGACTGCAAGACCAAGACTAATTTTGCTCATCACTAACTAGTCCGCTCAAAATTATTTGAGATTTTACCGGGCATGGATTACCGCCATTCCATCGTGAGTAAAAACTATGTTTTACACAGACTGAAAATTATGCCGTTAAAAATAGATAGCTCCAAGAAAAATTATACACATAAGTTACATGTGTTTGCAACACAAGGAAATTAGGGCGTACAAGAAAAAGGTACAACAAAGGGGCGCAATAGGGAAAAGAAATGAGGCATGCAAGAGGGGAAGTAAGAACTTTAAAAAAATTGATAATTTCAAATTTGATTTGTTGTAGGAAATGTCACACTGACGATGCTGTTTTTTTCTTTTTGGTTGTAACTTTTATTTTCCGGGAGAAAGTCGCTCCAGGGCGTAAAATTTGTAGTTACACCTCTGCAACTCTGGTCTATGTAATAACCATACATGTATACGTTTGACATTTACATACATTTGTTACAAATTATTAAATATTTGAACATTGATATAATGAGAAAATGGCACATGAAGAAAAAAATATAATCATCATTGACGGAAATAGAAACACAAGCAAAAGACCTTGTGTCGTGATGTTATTGTGAAAAGGGCAAACGATAATGTGAGAATCGTTATGTAGCCTCATCATCGTCTTAACCATGTTATAACATTCTTCTATTTTTTTCCTTTGTTTGTTTCTTCAATTTATTGTTTTTCTCTTACGGTCTTAATATCACTCTTGAGAATAAAATTTTTTAAGTTCAGTAGCGATGTCGATTGTCGATATTATGCGAGTGTATGATTACTGTGGGATGGATAATATTTGTATATGTGTTTGCTCTACAGATTGTGTCGATTTTAAGATGTGTTTGTAATTTTCCTACGATAAAGGAAGGAAGTCGACTGTGGGAAGTTTGTTAGAAATGGAACAAATTCTTCGGGGATATATTCAATATAATATGTATAGTAATATATGTGAAATATGTATATATGGATGTCAATTTTTTTTAAAGTAACTAAAGAGAGAGTAAAGCTATACAGGAAGAACTATATACATATATGTTATAGCAATTGATGTTGTAATATTTTTCTTAGCTAATATTTTTAGTCGAATTTTTCAACTGTAAAAATTAAACTTATGCAGCCTATACGAACGGGAAGAGGCGAGAGTAGGGGTGCTATCCGTTTTTGGACCCGTAGAAGACGATTCTGAAGAAAAAAATTCTGATATATATATATATATATATATATATATATATATATATATATATATATATATATATACATATATATATGTATATATATATATATATATATATATATATATATATATATGTATATATATATATATATATATATATATATATATAAATTCTGTCGAGTCATTATATTGTTAAATACAAAATAAGGGTACGTAGTCAGAATTTTGAGATCTAATACATGGAGTAGATACAAACTTTAACCCTAATTATCTTAACTCAGAAGCGATCAATTTTTCCCAACTTACAAGGACAATCAGGTATAGCTTTTTTCTTTACACTATTAAAATTTGAAACTATTCTGTCGAAAAGTTGAATGTCAAGGTAACTACCTTAAACCGAAATTGTTTAAACAATTGCAAGGAATTGTTATTTTTCAACCAGACAAATTTTTTTTATATTCTTTATTGAAATACAAATAAAAAAGGTCGTATGACTTTTCAAGATAAAGTTAATATTTTTAGAGATATGAATTTTTAAAAGTTCGAAAAATCTCAAATTTGGGTTTTTTGTATCCCAATTATATAACCCATTTTATATTATGTGATTTTTTCGGCTCTTTGCCATGGTGTAAAAAAATTTGGAAACTCTTTGAATATTGGCAAAAATTCATTTTCTTAAGGTTCCAGGCTGAATAAGGGTTTGAGACTTTCAATGTTTTCAGCCAATTTCATAAAAACAAGATGCTTCACTCAAGAGTTATATATTAGTGAAAATGCCATTTTCAGCTTCTAGGGACCTGAAAACATTTTATCATAGTATCGAGTCAAGTCTTCCCGTGTCTGTACTAACTAAATTTTCCTTTCTGGAAATTCGATAAAGGCTTATTAAAACTAAATGTTTTAGTAAATTTTAAGCAAAACTGACAGCGTTAGAAAAATGCAGTTTTTTTTTCTTCCAGAGTTTTCACTATTGTTGCCAATATAAAGAATTTTCAGCCTATAAAATAATTCACGCTTGTCTAACTTCTTATTTATTTTCATCCCGCAACATATGTTGGCATATTTTAGGAATAATTTTCTCGTTGTCAGTCATTCACTCGGTATATATACACTTTTTGTTAATGGTATTATTCTATTTTAACATCGCTTGGTATTTTTCGTTTTTCATATCGACAGCATCATACAACATCAGATAGTATAGAAAACATAGTATATTGCTGTATTGACATTCTGTTGTCAATATGATCACCAATTCCCATTGGAGATGTTTTTCTAGTAAATTTTTTTGTGTGAATAATTTGTAACAGTGTGTCAACAATATAAATATTCTTCGTCGATAAATAGACTTTTTCGTTGAGGAGAATTTTCGATTTGGTTTTGTCTTTAAAATGTTTATTTATGGGAGAACATTATTTTGAATAAATAAAATTGACAAAATAAAAATCTACTTCAGAAATTGTTATTTTAACAATATAAGATAAAACACCCCTGTCGCAGCATCTGCATAACATAGCGAATTTCCAAACATTGGGCACTGGGCACCTGTAACCATTTAAAATAGTTTAGCTTTCTAACAGTGAAACAATTTTCAAAATTAATTGAGTAGTTAATTTTTGACACTTTTGGGTCCCCAGGAGCCTAACGGATTTCGTATAGTGTAGCACATATATCCATTTAACAATATATTATTACATTACATAACTACAGTTTTCGATTTTTTTTCTAGGTATGCAAATATATGTAAATTATATTTTTTCTCTAAAGGAGGACAACATACAAAACTTTCCTTTCCATAACGTACTCTTAAAAAATCTGGCTGATTTTGATGAGACAGAGCTATTGTTATTATAACACATACGTACATATTGAATAACTAACTAGCACTTGTTTTATCTAGAAAAGAATTGCTTAAATGATAAAGCATTTATTGTAAAAAAATTCAGCAAATTTCTTAGCTTTTCTCAAAAGCTAGTTCACTTAGAACAATATTTTAAAAGCTTATATTATGGTGTAAAAAAAAAAATTAAAAATTTTTTTAATTCTGGCCAAATTTTGCAAAAAACCACTAAAAATGGCCAAAGAACCTACTTCTGGGCATCCGACGTGTCTGGCTAACGAACTTAGCCGAGCAATCCGGATTCCAGTTCGCACACCGAATTTCATAAGCATTAAACGTTCCGTTCGAGAGTTATCGAGTACATACACATAAATATATATATATATATATATATATATATATATATATATATATATATATATATATATATATATATATATATATATATATATATATATATATACTAGCCGTATGCCCGATGGGATTTCCCATCGACAACATCTTTTTATTACGTACTCACTTTCTGCTCACTTTTAATGTTTTTCAAAAGCCTAAATCAATATCCACGTTTATAACTTCGAGAATGATGAACTTCCCATATAAATTTTCATTTTCTAATTTAACGCCTTATGGAACAAATTTCCAGAAACAACTGATTTTTATTTATAAATAGAAGCCTAAACGCCAATTTTCATAATATCTGTGCTTAATTTCGTCCTTCTAAACTCAACAGTTGAGGTTGTGCGTTGTCTGTCAGTCAGAGATTTATTTAAATAAGGTATTTTTTATTTTGATAGTCATAGTAATATTTTTTTATGTATCTCTAACTTCAAATTGACGAATTTCCATATGAATTTTCGTCCCGTATTTAACCCACTTAGGGCACGAATTTTCAAAAATCCTTTCTTAGTGCTCATCTACGTTAAATAAAGAACTCCTATGCAAAATTTCATTCTTCTAAACCCAACAGTTTAGGCTGTACGTTGTCTGTCAGTCAGTCAGTGTTAGAAATTTATTAAGTAGATATATATATATATATATATATATATATATATATATATATATATATATATATATATATATAAATTTTAGTGAAGTAGATTTTAGGGTTCCGGAGGCTCCAAAACATATGTTTACCATAGTCCCGGACTTAGGTCTTACCATAAGAGCTGCTGTATTATCTGAATTTCCAGAATGGAAATTCGCTAAAAGAAAATGTACATATTTAATTTTATAAAAATAAAAATGTGTACTTTGAGAGAACTATCATATTGAAATTTACATTATAAATATTTAGGTTACAAATTATAATGTTGTAAATTTTGTTTTTAGAACTTTTGTGTGCCGTAGGGTGTGTATTTTATCCTCTTTACAAAGTTTGTCTTATCAAATATTATCCATAACTTATAATATGTTATTGGTAGAAGCAAGCATGTATCCGATTCTCCTGTGTTACTAGAAATTTAACAGGGAGTCTATCATTTTCAGTTGAATTTTGTCTATAGATACAATATACGCTAAGCTTAGAATTTATCATAGACGTTTTGATCGTTTTCATAACAAAACTATTTTCTGTAACCTGCGAGTTGTATATATATATGTACCGTAAGCCGAAATGAGTCGGTACATAAGGGTGAATAAGGATAAAACGCAAAATGTTATTCATGAACATTGTTTAAAAATAATAGACGTAATATCTTATACATATCTTTTATAAACTCTAATTTGGATTTTTTTAGGCCCCTATCTTTTGTATCAGAACTGAAAAATTTTCAAATAAGGAGTAAGGTAGCAGTGGTAGCCTGCTTCCAATAAGCAATCGATTTTTCCCAAAATGGTCTCACACCATGGGTGGGCGTCACTTGAATTATGAACTTTTCCTCTTGGCCGGCACCGAGGGCAGAATTTCGGAAAATTTTATAAAATACAATTTGTAGAATCACAAAATCACAAAATAAAATTTGATTCTTTATAATCTTTGAACAGCTTTTTTTCTTTGGATTTTTTGATTATTATTCATAACTGTTTATATAGCTATCCCTTATTAGTTACTGCCGTTCCCCTCAACATATTTCAAAAAATGGGAATGGAATAGTATAACAATATTACACAATTGTTATATAACGGCATGATCACCAACTATCGTCAAAATACCATGCGCTGCCCATCATATGTTTTTGCCACTTCCATTCGACACGAGGTGAAAACGGTGTTCCTGGAATTCGACTCAGTCTCTTTTTTCCGCGATACGTTCAAGAAAACAGTTTTCCTTTGTTGTAACAATTGTTTTCTACAATAAATGTAAATTAATTTAATTTATATTGTTTAATTTTTTTTAATATTTTTCTGCTTACCTATTTGAAAAGAAAGTTGAGAAGTATTTATTCATTTTTAACTCAACGTGATAAAATTTTCAAATTAGATTAGTTACAAGCAATTTTTTTTTTTTTTTTTTTTGTTAATTTTTGTAATCCTTTTATTTCTTTTAAAACGATCAAATTCGTAACCTTTTTTCATCATTCTGAAGCAAACACAGGAATAGGTATTTTTTTTTAATCAAAATCATATCACATTTTCATTTCACTCTCATTTTATCCTTACTCACACTTTTATTCATTATCTACTCCTTTTCTTAAAATATTTCACAAATTATTTAATCTTTTTTTTATATTTTAACCTTCATAACCCAACTATTTAATAAATTTGTCTCCATGTAATGAATTTTTTTATAACTGTCATTAACTTAGCATAGATTGGGTTCCATTTTTTTTAAACCATAGAATATCCTCACATACTGTACCACAGAAAACTCGTTAAATTCATCCTTTTTTTTTTAATATCCTTTTTGGTGTGAATGAAAGATCCAAAAACCGCTTCCACAAAATAATACCCTTGCGCGATCCAAAAAAAAACCCTTTTTTTAAATTCATTTAAGATCTAATCGCAATTATTTGCGATTGTATACATATTATAGCAATCCCCGTGATTTTTTTTAAATAAAATCATAAGTTTTGTTATAATAGGAAGTCCTACAACTGTCAAATTTGTCCTGCATACTAGTTTCTGATTTGTCTCTTTTTGTATTAGGGTAAGTGCGGGAGAGACGCCGCGTCGGGAGAGATGCCGCAGTAGCCATAGTTCGTCCGTTGACTGACAGATAGCGCTATTAATGGATTATATGTTTAGAATAAGTTACTTATTTAAGCTGTATATGGTAATATTTATGATTAGTCCGTCAGTTTAGTAATTATCCAACTTTTTATTACTGAAAGGTAAGTTTTTTAACATAATATTTTATCAAGCATTTAATTCATTAGAATTTAAGAATGTATATTTCATTGTTTTAATGAAAATGAGTTTTGTTATTAATTTAGGTATATTTTAAAAGTACTGTATAAAATTTTAGGTTAGAATTCCGCACTATGCTTGCTATAGCAACATGCGGCATCTACCCCAACAAAAAGGAGAGATGCCGCACGTAAAATTTTTTTTTTTTTGACTGTAAATTATGCCACGTAAATATAAAAGATCCATTAATGGATCAGAAAGAGCTCTCATATTGGTGAAGATAACGAAAATAATGATGATTGCCTGTGTATTGACTGTTTTGAAGAGTACTCAGAAACAAAAGAAAATTGACTGGTTAAGATGTATAAAGTGCCAAAAATGGTTACATATGGCATGCATCATGTATGGAGATGTGTATAAAATGCAAAATTTTTAATATGAAATATGCGGCGCCTCTCCTTCTTTGATGCGGCATCTCTCCCATAGGTGCGGCATCTCTCCCGCTTTGCAGGCTCTACAAAAATGTTAATTATGAATCCTTTATGACTTAAAATTTAAAATTATTTATAAATAATTTTAAAGAACAATATTTACATTTAATGTGTACCAAATTTCAAATCAATTGAATGCATACTTTAAGAATTATCAAGTGTTTTCAAAATGTGCGGCGTCTCTCCCGCATTCACCCTATATTAGCAGAACAACTGCAACGATAACTTTGAGATTTATTGAGAAAGGTTTAGAAACTTCATAAAAATTTTCCTGAACTGTTTATTTATCTATAGCTGAACCTTTTTATGCAGTAGATAAGGACCGCATATAAAATTGCACAAAAAGATATTCAAAAATTTCATAAATAGCTATAAAAAGTAAAGTTCGCTCCAGATTATAAGAAAAAAACTTTATGCGGTGGATCGGGATCGCATAGAAAAAGTTTCACAGAAAATACATAAGTCAAAATGCTCGAAATGTCATGATTTTGTTAGAAGTTGCTTTTTTAAACAAGATACAGCATTAATTTACACATAAGAACATTTTATTTCATTTTTATAATATTATAAAAATTTTGATAAATACATCTGTGAAAAAACTTGATGCAATAACTTATATCCTTATGCGATGTACTGATTAAATGCTTAAAAACCATCAATAAGTAATTTTATCAAAATAAACTATTAAAATTAATATTAAAATTTTTTACTTTCTCCTGCTTTTAATTCACATTATGCACGTTAACGGCTTTTTTTTTTAAAAAACCGCATTAACAAAATTGCACAATAAAAAAAAAATTTCACAAAAAAGGTCATATAAAAAAAAAAAATCAGCTGTAATTAATTTTTTTAATTTTTGTATATAGAGTTTTTATATAAAATATATTACTCAAAGAATTTCATGATTAATCACGATTTGGTATTAAGAAAATATATACTACGTTTTAGTGTAGAATTAAATACCATTGTCGCAGCATCTGTATGACACAGCGAATTTCCAAATATTGGGCACTGGCGGTTCTCATCTAAGACCTGTATCCATTTAAAATAGTTTAGCTTTCTAACAGTGAAAAAATTTTCAAAATCTGCTTTGTAGTTAAGTAAAACATATTTTATACATACATATTGAATAACTAACTAGCACTTGTTTTATCTAGAAAAGCATTTCTCAAAAGTTAGTTCACTTAGAACAATGTTTTAAAAGCTTATGCAATTTTCTACGCTCTTTCCGATGGTGTAAAAAAAAATTAAAAAATTTTTGAATTCTGGCCAAATTTTGCAAAAAATCATTAAAAATGGCAAAAAATGGCCGAAAAACCTACTTCTGGGCATCCGGCGTGTCTGGCTAACAAACTTAAAAAATGTTGTCGTGCACACAAATAAATACACACACATATATATATATATATATATATATATATATATATATATATATATATATATATATATATATATATATATATATATATATATATATATAAATTTTAGTGAAGTAGATTTTCGGGTTCTAGAGGCTTCAAAACAAATTTCTATCATAGTCCCAGAATTAGGTCTCACGTAAGAGCTGCTGTAATAGCTGAATTTCCAGAATGGAAATTCGCTAAAAGCTCTGTCTCACATTACATACATATCGGCTCCTGTATCGTGTCTAACAGTCATTTGTAATATTTTACTGTTTTACTTTATTTATTTCTGAACAAAAGTTCATTTGTTTACTTACTCACTCTTTATTTTGTTTTGAATTTCGCTTTTGTTTTCTTCTTTATGGCTGACATGACGGATGGAATAGATTGTTGCATGGAGTAATTCAATTATATGTACCAGCGTTACTGCGAGAATAAGTAAATTGATGTTTATTTATTTTACTGTTTATTGAAAAAGAAAGCTCGAACGTGCAAAGTGTTATATAAATCAATTATTATACAAATATTAATAGAAGAATATATTGAATGAATAATGCTGGTATTTTATTTCAATAATTCAATTTGATGGATAAAAAGAAAGTAAAAAAAAATGGGAACGTGCTTAAAACCACGCGATTGAAATAAAAACTTCTATGGAGCTCTCGTAACTGATTCGAAATAATATGAATATATTTTATAGATAGGACTTTATGGATGAACGTGCAAAGTCAATAGCAAAAATCCTAATTCAAGATTAAATTCTATCCGATTTAATCCTAATTCAAGATATAATTTGCCCGAAGTAATTTTTAGTTGAGTGTTCGTAGCAAATACTGTAGTATCTAAAAAATTACGGTTGGTGGACAGAAAAATGATAAAAAGAGTTTTTCTACTCCTACTATTAAAAGTAACATTATGTGCACGGCTAACTAGATGCAAAAATTAACAATTGCCCACACTTTGCGGAAATACAGTGGGAAATTATTTCCCACGCCTTAATATAATAAAAAAGGAGGCTGTTCCGTTAGTTTAATATATAATATATAGAAATAATACTAAAAACATACATAATTATGTATATGTATGTTGATTATTTATTATTGTTTCCATAGTTTCAAAGTATGGTTTGGCAAAAATTTGAACACCTTAGCACTGACATAAATTTAAAAAAATTTTTACTACTTATTTAAATTTTATTTTAATTACTTATATTAAATTTTACGAAAAAAAATATGCTCGTAGAGAAAGTATAGTGTAAAATACGTGGGAAAAGCTTATTTTTCGCAACAAACTATATTCGTGAGAAATAAGCCTTTTTTCCACTTATGTACAATATACTATTCATTACTACGAGAAAAACTTTTTTGTTATGGCTGAGAGATGTAACAATTGTGGAGGTTCAGGTGTGACAGATGGCGATTTAGGTGGAGGTTCAGGTGTGACAGAAAGATTTCGAAATTTTTGCTTTGGAATCCTAGAAAGACCTTGCCCCTTTTTAGAGTTATGTTTTTAATGGGATTATTACTACAATGGACTGTAGATATTATTAATTTTCTCTATACTATGTCTGTACTATATGATATGTGTATTTGTGTATACCTATCAATGAATAGATTAATATGTTGAAAAAACGAAAAAAATTGAATGAAATTGCATTTCACAATTAACGCCTTTAGCGGCTCATGTAAAACTAACCAAATAAAATGATCTTTGAAAATACTTAATTTGATTGCATAATTATATGGCCTACCCATTCGATAATTTTTACTTTAGTAATACTTTTACGATAGCAGATGACAGCATCTTACAGTTACCAACACGAGGCGAGTTCAGGTCAGGAGAGTCATTCAAGTTGTATAATTCATATGACGAGCTGTGCTCGGGACAGTCGCTAAAGGAGTTAAGAGCAATTTTTCAATGGTAAATGAAAAATGAAATATTCGCTCTGTGAATTCAATACCAAAAATTTATTGTGTTATATTACATAGGTACATTACATACATATTATGTACGTCCATTGGGATTTATTTATACCATTTGTTATTTCTATTTTAAAGTATATCCCATTTTATAAAAAGTCAGTCAAGTATTTTTCGTACTTGTACAAATAGTGTTCCGTACGTACAAAAAATTGTTTCTAAAAAATGGATTTAAAATTAAAAATTTACTTGTAAAGATATATGTAAGTTGTTCCTTACATTGTGAGAAATATTTTTTGTTGGAAATTTTTTCTCAAATTTTTAATCTTGGTAATTTTTGTTTAATCTACATCTCTTTTCACAGTTTTTTCTTGTTTAAAATTTTGTTTTGTTTTGCTATGCTTTTGGTGGCAAGTATCGGGGGTTATTAAATATTTTTGAGCGTTTTTCCTGAAGGAAACAAAAATTTAATTCAATATAGACACACGTGTTTCTATATTGAATTAAATTTCTGTTTTCTTATTTTCAATTTATTTTTTGCCGAACTACTGACGGTTAATTATCGCACGTAACACCACCATATTTAGTTTTATATAAAGAGTTGTTATACAAAAGATAACCCTCAATGTTGTTTGATACCTGATGATGAGCTAATCGCTCGAAACCGGTTCGTAATTTAAACAATTAAATATAGTGAAAAGTTGACAACGCACATTTTTTTCTTTGACACCTTTATACGCCTTCGAAATTATTTGTTCCATTTCCCAATTTACCCTCAAAATACAAATTTTTATACTTGACGTCTATAATTAAGCCACATACTCTATGCTAAATTGCAAACGTTTACGTCAAATTGTTTCAAACAGACAAATGCTTGTGACAGACAGATTTCAAAATGATTCTATAAGTGTTCGGTTTTGCCAATTTTTGTACGGAACACTAAATACAAGAGCATTTGAATAATTTAATTATGTTTTCGTTTGTGTTTTAATGGCTTTTTTGTTTTGTATTGTCAATATTTGTGTTGTGTTTCGGTTTTAAAAGGCAAAAGTTTGTATGTTGAATTTTTAAAAAAATACAATTTTGATAAAATTGAGTGCTGCTTTGTGGTAGTTCATTTTGTATCATACTCTTCATGATTCATGTGGAATTATTAAGGACATGTTCAAGTGTCGAAAACAATTTTTTTTTCTTTTGTTAAAATTCTGGCAGACATATTTATCAAAATATTTTTTCATGAATGCTCACAAATTACTTACGCTAGTTGTTTAATATTCTTTTTAAGCTTTCCGTTATCTTAGAGGACTTTCCGAAATTCAGAAATATGAGATTTCCTAGGCTTCAAGTCTATTTTTCACTACTTGATATTTGTGAAATCAACTATACACCCTTAACATTTATATACGATAAGCCGGGGATACACATACCAGTACCTTGCACACTGGCACACCAGTACCTAGCACGTGCCAGCTACTGTGTCCAAAATGGCATGAGTGTATACATTAACTGGCATGCTTGTACCTGGCTTGCAAGTAGATTGCACAAAATTTGATTTTTTGTGCCAGTAGAGTGGTAAGGAATGCAGTGCGCATGCGTGGACAGTTCCGCATGCGTGTGTGAACGCACGCCACAGCTACGGACATACCAGTAGCTCGCTAGCTTTGAATGGACCTGTGAATTGTTTTGTAGTTTTTTACCTTTTTATGTTTTTGAATTTCTGTTTTTTTTTTAAGCGTTAACTTTACAAGAACTGTAAGCCAAAGCCAAAAGTCTTAGAGTTATTTCCAATTTAGTTCTGGCTGGGATCGCATCTCGCATATGAGCATCCTTCTTTTTAATGTCGTACTCAATTTTTACAAACAATTCATCAAATTTTTCAGGAAGCATTTTTAAATGGTTTTCTATAACCTCGTATACTTTCCTGTCTCATTTCTCTAAGCAAACAAGTACTTGCTCATAATTTTCCCGTCTGCTAATCCAATCTATCACCAAAATTTTTCTTTTTTTTGAGTTTGATTTGAGTCGCATTAACTTTCCAACATTTTCTGTTGCAAGTAATAATACTATACTATTTAATTCCTTTCGAATGCTTTCCATAGTTCGCCTCAAACATTCAAAAATGTTTAAACAAACTGACTTTTTACAACATAGACAGTTAGTGACAGGCATGTGTATCCACGCTTGTCTTTTCAGGACTTGCCACGAACAGCCATACAAGCTACTTGCATGCCAATTACTTGCAAATGTATCTTCAATCTACCAGTTCCTGGCATAAGCCAGGAACTGGTACGTAAGCTACTTCCCCAATTTGTTGGCATGTGTATTCCCGGCTATACTCATATTGATATGTGCAAATTACATACGTATGATTGGTTTCATAAAAATCTGAAACAAATAATGACGCTCATTTTGAAGTTTTTTTAGGATTGCAAAATGGACTGTACCAAATTAAACTAAGGTAACACTAAAGACTAATGTCTCAGACTGGGCCCCTGGTGTAGGTACACAAATGGTTTTTATTGCAGTATGTAAAGCCGAGTAAAACGACAACAAAAATATTTTAACGTATGAACGTGTGTGCGATATAAGATATATTCAGTTAAATCTTCATCGGAGCTATCAAACATTACCAAAATATTTTCTATCTCTTCGCTTGGTGGCTTGAGATGTTTTTTTTTTGGTGTTTAGCATAACTGAGGTACCAAATGACTGTAAGAATGTGTATGCTTTGGAAGTTTCATCTTAAAGTCCCTTGCACATTGTAATGGTGGTAGGTGTCAGCCGAGAACTTTAGGCAATCAAATTTACAATGGTGTAATGTTGATTGCCTCTATGAGATTGATTAATTTTTGGGAACTTATCATGTGCTCAAACCCCAGGTAACGTGGTTGATGTCGCCAACTAGCGGCCGTAACGTGAACTAATTGAGGCCGCCATGATTATTCCGATATTGATTTCTTACAGCAAGGGTTGATTTTGTGATTACCCGAACTGAGTGAATTTTAATAGAGAACTGTGACAATAGCGACCAACGAACAACGGTAAAGGAGTGCTATAATGATGCTTCGCGCATCACTCACTCACTCACAATGTGACCTTAGATAGGTGCAAACGTAATTTTGTTGTGAGTCATAACAAAGATCTAAAACAATGTTTGAATTAAATTTGTAAAATATTTTTATAATTATTTAAAAAAATATAAAATACTTAAAATATAAAATAAATATAAAATATTAAAATAAAACTTTTTTATTATTTCTAATACCATATTTAAACATTTATCGAATAATACAATTTTATTTTGTAATCAACAAATTGTTCGACGCTAAACACACAACGGAGAGTAATTCTTCGACAGAACCCGATACCTTTGGAATTTTTTATTAATGTGGCATCCAATTTAGCGCTAATTCTGCATGGGACAACAAGTAACAGTGTTGGGCGCGAATTTTAAGTAATTTTAAATATAAGCTAAACCACTGCTACTGTTACAAATATCATCCTAGTGGGAAAAGTGTGTTTTTGCGTTAAATAACGTGAACCGAAAAGGACATTAAATTCTGGAAAAACCTTAGTGACTGGTGTTTTCGTTAGTAATAAACTTTTGGTGACTATACTGTTGAATTGTTACTTTTTGTGGAACTGTACGAAGTGCCTTGGACAATGGAAGCACACGCGGCCGATAATCCAAAACCGTTAACGCTCGCTGATTGTAGTTTTATGGATGCGAATCTGTTAACTTCTACACCAAGAATCAATGTTGTTTCCGACGATGACGCGACATATATCGACTCCATGGAAGTTCTAGTTCCTGAATCTCCTAAATCGGATCCTGATACTACATCAACAAGTGTTGGCGTTTCACCGTCTTCCCCAGAGGCTATTGCTGTGCCGAGTACCAGTGGGTCTTCATCGGCGGATTCTGGTGTCGTACTTTCAGTTCCTACTTCAGACTGATCAACCGACTCCAGCAGTGGCCCAAGAGATATTGACTCGACTACTGATATTACAGGTTTGTTTTTGTCATTGCAACAAACCATATTATCTAGATTAGATCAAAACAATAAGGAGTTGAGTAATAATTTTAATACAAAACTTGACCAAAACAATAAAGATTTGAAATATGAATTGAAATCGGATTTAAATGCTTTAAAATCTGATGTTAAGGAATTGAATTCAAAGTTTGATGCCAAATTAGACGAGTTTATTGCCAAAATTAACGTTCGTTTTGAGAGTCAACGTGAAGAAACTTTGAGTTTAATTAACGCACAAAACTCCAAAATTGATAATGTTAAAGCAGAAATAAGTACAAATTTAGACAATGTAAATTCTCACTTGAAGGAGGAAATTCGTTCAAATAATATAAGCGGTGTATCAAAAAATGAGTCAATTAAGAATCAACTGATTGCTTTTTCAGATGACACTGTTAATAAATTTTCAACAATTGACTCGAATTTAGAAAAACATGATGAACGAATTTCTTCAGTCAATGAAAAAGTTAATGTTTTAGAAAATCACTTGGAACAGTCAGTTACTCAAAATGATTGTTCAGATTTGCATAGTATTTCAGCTGGCAATATTCATTGGGGTAACGATCAGCCCACTAAAAATGAAATCATTTGCAATTTTGAATCTTCGAATAGTTCATTGACCCCGGACCATTTTAACCTCTTGACTACAAGCGAGCACTGTATAGAAAATCTTTGCGAAACTGATTGTAGATTTGTTGATAATATTGCATCATTTAACTCTGTTAATTGTCCGTCTGTCGATATTTCGGACGAGACAACAAGCAATTTAGATTTAAATAACGATATTGTTTTTTTTATTGATCCGAATAATAGTGATACATCATCCTTAGTTATCGATACTAATTCTAAATCAACATTCTGCAGTGAACAGGTTGCTGTTTCGACAATTGTTACAGCCAAATCACCTTATATTACCGATATCATTAGCAAACATTTATACAACATGGTGATCCATAATTTAGTTGACACCATCGAAAAACTTTTAGTATCTAATTTAACATTTACACTTGACGGAGACGATAATACTTCATCGGGTTACGTCCAGTCTATCATAGATCTATCCGAAAGTGACAAATTTGAACTTAGTTATTTTCAGTTCTATTACCGCATCAGTCACAACATGCCTCGTGCGGCACGTAAGACCGAACCAAATCGGAACCCAAAGGGTCCCCCGTGTTGGACGTTAAAGGGTTATTCCCTTTCCGTCCATTTATTTCCCAAATAACGTGGGAAATTTTCTAAACATTGACCCAATACCCGATCATGTCAAAATTTTCCCGGTCTTTACGTAACCTATTTTGACACTAATTTTTACCAACTGTTACGAACTGGTGTTTTGATTATTATTATAGTAAAATATTTTGTTTATTATTGTATTAATAATAAACAGTAATGAAATACATATTTATGTAATATTAATAAATAATAACAAACACATTGTATTGACAGACACCGATTTATATGCAAAATCGCTGACCACAGCTGATATGTATAAGCAGGTCAGCACATAGGTATAAATGGACAGCTGTTTGTCAGTACAATCATCAGACGATTGGCATTAGCTGGTCGGATGATCCAATGGTCTCACGACCATTGTAATCATCATTCCCGGGTTACAATAGTTAGGGGTAAGCTCTTCCTAAATCATGGGGATATATTAAATCATGGGAATCTATTAAATTTTAGACTTAGGTTAAGTTCAGTTTATAATTTCCAGTCTATTTCTTTGTAAATATACTTTTATACTTTTATAATAAACCTATGGACTATTCTTGTTTTACCCTACCATGCAGCCATCATGGTTCAATCAGAACCAAGAGTTCGGACCCATCCGCTCGGGGTCCACGCTATCGCTACTAGGATTCTAGCAGTTAGGTTTCCTCATGCGTAACACAACATTGACTTATTTTCACGGTTTCGACCTTAAAATTATTACTTATTTTGACTTAGTTTGTAAGTTGTACCATATCACCATCCGTCACCGTCTTAAAAGGGTTAAATATGGTAAACACTCTGTATGTCATTAAATAAATTGCTCATATGTACAAGGCACCTATTGTTTTTCAATCATAGCCAGGAGCGTTATTACTTACCCGGTCATTTGTAAATTTAAAATTCAAATGAGTTGCTAATAAGAGCCGTTTTTCATTTTTCATTATTTATTATTTATTGTGTATTTTTTGTGAATTTCGGTTTGAGGCACTCACTAGAGGCCCGCCATTTTGTAGGAATTCACCATTTGAAGGAATAAACTGCTTATCCAATGCACTTATTATTTCCAATTACAGCCTGGAGCATCATTAGCCCGGCTATTATAATATTTAAATAAGTTGCTTATTGGGGCGTTTATTGTATTTGTTATTTTTATAAATTTCGGTTGTGGCATAATTATTAGCCCGCCAGTTTAAAATGTTTATTTTAGATGAAAATAAAAAAATTGCTCGTTAAAGCACTCTTTTTCTGTCCCAAATGTTAACCGGTGTAACCTTAGCCCTGCATTTTACAATTGCCTATTAGAGCGTTTATAAATTCTATCATTTTTTACAAGTTACGGTTATGGCAATATTACACGCCAGCCAGTTCTTAAGTTTACAATTTAAATATTAACATATTTACATTTTTTGGCGCGAAGCGAAAATGCTCGGCCCTAGTATAAAAATTAATTGATACGTAGTATACAAAACCTTAACATAACGGTCTATTTAACGATTTTATGTATTTTATGTATTTAATATTCGATACTATATTAAGAATAACTACATACATATATCGAAATTATTATCAAATTCTTTGTCCCTTTATAGTAAAAGTTGACAATATTTCTCATTAATGACTTTTTTTACAAAGATTGACAATTTTTTATCACTGAAAGTGGAATTTTTCTAAAATATTGACTTATTAGACATCCTCAATGTTTTACTTTTAAGATTATTTTCTGCTGGTTTGTCGAAATGTACAAATTTTTATCCAGCCAAATTGAAATTTTTCATTAGCTAAAATTTTTAACGAATTATTTTATAAAAATATTACCACATAATATGTACATATACCTATGCGTATTTCCTGTATGTGTATTTGTTTGTTCAAAATATTTTAATGTTTCACACAGCCTTGATAGGGAACGGAGAACGCGTGTATGTACCTGTGTTACATCTACTTCGGTCAAAAAACAAAATATTATATATTTTATTTTATTTTTTTTTTGTTTAAGTACAGTATGTGCCAGTGTATACGGCTTAATTACATTTTTCACTTATAACTGTAATAACTTATAATTACTCTAGCCTTTTGTAAATTACCTTTATAATGTTATTTGCGTTAGTTTTCATTTATAACGATAATGGCTCATTATTGCTTTAGCCTTTTGGAATCGTTTCAAATTACCTTTTAAAAAAAGAAAAAAAGACTAACATAACGGTTCATGTAACCAACGTGCGTCGTGAAAGCTAAAAAGCATCACTTCGTACAAAATTTTTGTATTATCCCTTTTGTAGAGTCATTTTTTCTATCTTAGTGAATAAGTTTTTTTTTATCATTTTGACTATTTTTGTTTTGTGCTGAAAAACTTGTAGGTAATGGGACATCAGTTACCCTATTGAATTAATATTTCCGTTAATTAACGAGCCTTTTAACTTATTTTTTTATTATTATTTCTTTCATTTCGAATTAAAAGAACGTAAACTTTGGAACATGCTGTATTTTCCTTTCTTGTTTGAGTTTTTTCTTTCATATATATTGAATAATTTTCATTTTTCGTACCTTTAAAATTTTATCATACCAATTTCCTTCTATTGTATTCGTGAATTTTTTAATTCATGGAAAAAGAGGTATTGTTTCACATACTTATTAAAGAAATATTTTTAATTTCTTTCCAATGTATCAACTAATTTTCTAAATCATATTTAAAATAGAAGGAAAGTGGTACAAATTTCGTTGTATGTATCAATAATTTTGAATTTTTTCTAAAACATAATTTTTCTTTACCATTCTGCAAATATTTTTTTTATTATTATTTTAAACGCATTATGTATTTTTAAAACTTGACATTTTTACGATCATTAAAATAAAGTTAAACAGAAAAATAATTTAATTGGCCTGAGAAAGCTTATTTCATTGTGGTTTGTTGGTTTTAAAAAAAAAAAATTTTTAAATGTCAGATTCTCAGGACTTGCAAGTTTCATATAGTTATCTGACACGTGTATGGCAAACATTGAATATATCACGTTGTTTGACAGTGTATTTTTTTAACCATTGGTATATAGCTAATGTTATAATATATTTTCTCATATAGATCTTGTGTATTATATACCTATGTTTTGTATTTTAAGTAAAACTTTGTAATATTTGTTATTTGTTTTAGAATCAAACTATGGTAAACTACCCATTTTTTCTCAGAAATTCTTTTAAATAACTAAATATTTTCATCGTTGTAATATTATGAAATTTGTTTGATTTTATATGAAAATATAAAAATATTAAATGTTTGATTCTGAATGAATAATGTTTATGCGCTATATATCTCTACTATCCTTTTTCAAATTTTTTTTTTATCATCGATTTGATGCAAATTCTTTTTTAAATTGTAGTTGTTTTTTCACAACTAACACTAATATTTATACATTTAGTATGCAATTATTTTTTCTTGTGAAATTTTTTTTTTTTTTTTTTTGTTTGACATTAAGAAGAATTTAAAATAACACAATAATTTTCATTCTGATTTATTTTTAAGAGAAAATTTTGTTTTACAATATATTATAATTAAACTTTGCGATTAATGGATTATAAAAAAAAAAAATTTTTTCTTTTTCGTCTGAATTTAAACAACAAAGTAAATTCCTTTAACTATATGTCTTATGTAAATTTTGTAATTTTTTGTAATCACGTTTTCGCTGGTCGTTATAACATTTTCCACTTTATGTAGGATTTTTTCTAGGTTGATTTTGTCCAGTTCGCATGTATAATTGCTACGCAATTCTAAATGCGAACTGAGGCGGGGGTATGTAATGGTGGTAGGTGTTAGCCGAGAGCTTTAGACAATCAAATTTACAATGGTGTAATGTTGATTGCCTCTATGAGATTGATTAATTTTTGGGAACTTATCATGTGCTCAAACCCCAGGTAACGTGGTTGATGTCGCCAACTAGCGGCCGTAACGTGAACTAATTGAGGCCGCCATGATTATTCCGATATTGATTTCTTACAGCAAGGGTTGATTTTGTGATTACCCGAACTGAGTGAATTTTAATAGAGAACTGTGACAATAGCGACCAACGAACAACGGTAAAGGAGTGCTATAATGATGCTTCGCGCATCACTCACTCACTCACAATGTGACCTTAGATAGGTGCAAACGTAATTTTGTTGTGAGTCATAACAAAGATCTAAAACAATGTTTGAATTAAATTTGTAAAATATTTTTATAATTATTTAAAAAAATATAAAATACTTAAAATATAAAATAAATATAAAATATTAAAATAAAACTTTTTTATTATTTCTAATACCATATTTAAACATTTATCGAATAATACAATTTTATTTTGTAATCAACAAATTGTTCGACGCTAAACACACAACGGAGAGTAATTCTTCGACAGAACCCGATACCTTTGGAATTTTTTATTAATGTGGCATCCAATTTAGCGCTAATTCTGCATGGGACAACAAGTAACAGTGTTGGGCGCGAATTTTAAGTAATTTTAAATATAAGCTAAACCGGCCTCAACTGTTACAAAAACCACCGCAACTGTTACAACATACAGTAAGGCCCCATTTACATTAACGCTCCGCTCTCGGTACGATATCACTCTGCTCCAGGTTCGATAAAATATTCTTACACAATTAACAATGAGTGTATTCACATCATCGCTTTGATATCGGTCCGATATCAGTCACGGTTCGCTCTCGCTCCAATGCCACTCCAATATCAATACCACTCAGGTAATATTTTATCGGAGCGATATCAGACTTATTATGGCTTGTACCTATAGTGTAAACACTTTTTTGATTCAACTCCACTCCGCTTGCATTCAGTTGTTATGAAAAGATATTTGTATCGAACTGAGACCGAACTGGGAGCGTACGCAGAGCGGCATTATAATGTGAATAGAGAATGAATAGGTACCAGCATGATATCAGCACTGTAATGTAAACATAACAAGATTATATCGTACGTAGAGCGAAGCGTTAATGTAATTGGGGCCTAAGAGGTAGAAATCTCTTTATTATTAATGTACACATCATACTTTCTTTACTCACTAGCATGTGTTATAATATTGTACAAATGGGACCCAAATCCCATAGGATTTGGGACAAGGTTCTTTAATGTTAATTTAACGTTTAATTACCATCGAGACATTAACTAAATTAGTTCATTTAAATTTTAAATTACACAACTCCAAAAAAAAGTGACCTAGATTTTTGTTGAAATCAATTGTACATACGTGATGAAGTTGAACTTTTGATAAATGACATTCGAATTAGAATGTATTAAGATGGATTGTTACATGATCAGTCATTACATTAGTTTCTTCTATTTCGGATTCTGATGTATGAACGAGATATGTATACAGTATACATATATAGTTTACCTATACCTAACTAAATCTATAAATAATTGTCAAACTGCCACAAACATTCAATTCGTTTTCATTTTAAATATATACCCCGTTTCAAATACAATTGAGCATGAGTCATTGTTAGAAAATTAAATAATTCTTATACTCCAAACAAATCAATCTTCTATTCTTTTCTAAAAACAAACTGCAAATTTAAAATTTACCCATTTGCAACAATGACAGAGATATAGCTAAGAAAACGGAAATTCCTTAAATTCGTAAGTGATGAATCATGCTTAAATTTAAGTGAAATAGATTATAGCTGTGTAATACATATCTATGTGTGCTTACGGGTGGCTTGTGATTTGTGAAGGACTGCTGCATATTGAAGAAAAAATCAATTTGAAAATATTGTAGATTAATGAACCAATACATTAGAGTTTACTAATGCGAATAGAACTATTTTATAATGGTGACACTCGAGCAATATATATATATATATATATATATATATATATATATATATATATATATATATATATATATATATATATATATATATATGTATATTGTAAAAAAACTGTAAAAATAATAGAAATGCTTGTAATAACTATATAGGCTGTTTCTAACGTCTTCACCATTTTTAGTCGAATTTTCTCCGAAAAATTAGACTTATACAGTCTATACGATAAGAGCTGCGAGAGGCGAGAGTAGGGGCGCTATCCGTTTTCGGACCCGTAGAACACGAATATGTAGAAAAAAATGTCTGATATATATATATATATATATATATATATATATTTTCCCGCCACCTTTTAATTTGTGTAGGGCCCCCCTATGGAAGTTAAGAGATGAAATTTGGTAAATGGGGCTCATTTTCGAGGCACCTCATACTATCAAAGTGGGGTCAAATTTTGGGCAAATTTTATTTCTGACCCGACCTTTAAGGGGGTGGTGGGGGGCGGAAAAGCAATAAAACTTTTCCGAACCGGTTTTAAATAATGTTTCGGTCAATTATCTACAACATATCCAAAATTCAGCTTCCAAGGATGATATGGTGGGAGTAGAGGGGGGAAAAACGATTTTCGCTGGATCTAACAGGCCCCCAGCCCCCCAGAATTAACGTAGAAGGTTGAAATTTGGTGTGTTGATAAAGTTCGTACCTAGGTTGTGCTTTTTGGAGGTTTTAATATTTTACCCCCCACCCCCCTCATTTTTAAGCTACAATTTCATGCATTTTCGACGTTTTCGAAGTTTGTACCACTCGCACAGGTCACCCGAATAAACCTAGAGGGCTGAAATTTTGTATTCGGATTGAGTTAGTATCAAGGGGGTGCCTTTTGGGGGTCTCGACTTTTAACCCCTACCCCTACCATTTTTATACCCAAAAGAACATGATTTTTCTTGTTTTTTAACAGTTTCGTTCGGGTCAAAATCTTCCCAAATAAACCTAGAGGGCTGAAATTTGGTGTACAGGTTAAGCTAATAGCCAGACACTGTTTTTTGGAGGTTTCAACTTTTAACCCTTACCCCCACGATTTTTACGCCAATATTTCCTTAATTTTTTTGCTTGTTTTCTAACACGTCTAGAGACTCCATAAGGAAACCTAGAGGGCTGAAATTTTGTACGTGTATTCAGTTAGTATCCAGCTAGTACCTTGTAGGGAGTCCGCATCACTTTTCCCCCCACTTCTCCCATTTTTACATCGGAACTGAATGCTATTGTTAAATGTGTTTTAAAAGCATTATGTTTATTCTAAATACAAGTAGGCGAATAGTAATTTTAAAAAATTTAAAAACCGTGAGCAGCGGGGCCCCATCACGGTAGTCGAATTTTCCCCTTCATCTTCGGTATTGAATGTCTACAAGCGAAATGTGATTGAAAATCTACAACCGAATTGTCATTTTGTTGGTTTCAAAACTGGTGATGAGTGTTCGGCTGATCGAGGCTTTAAAAAAAGGTTTTAAGTATTTAAGGGCTGTATCTCAGTAAATTTCAATTTTGTGCCGAAAACAGGTAGCAGAAAAAAAGCCAACACAATTCGTACGAGGACATTCCTGCCCATGTTTATCCGCTAATTGCCTTTATGTTTTAGTTTTAAATATTAAAAAAGGACCTTAAATAGTAAACTGGAAGGCCTTTATAAAGATATTTTTTCTTTCCAAAAAAATCCAAAATTTCTATTTTATAAATACTAAAAATTCAAAATTCCTAATTTATAAATAAACAGTGACTTTAATAACATTTGCAAATTACTTAATATGTATGTATTTCATTTGTTAAAAAATTGTATTCACTTTTTTTTAAATTTTTTAAAATTACTATTCGCCTACTTGTATTTAGAATAAACATAATGCTTTTAAAACACATTTAACAATAGCATTCAATTCCGATGTAAAAATGGGAGAAGTGGGGGGAAAAGTGATGCGGACTCCCTACAAGATACTAGCTGGATACTAACTGAATACACGTACAAAATTTCAGCCCTCTAGGTTTCCTTATGGAGTCTCTAGACGTGTTAGAAAACAAGCAAAAAAATTAAGGAAATATTGGCGTAAAAATCGTGGGGGTAAGGGTTAAAAGTTGAAACCTCCAAAAAACAGTGTCTGGCTATTAGCTTCACCTGTACACCAAATTTCAGCCCTCTAGGTTTATTTGGGGAGATTTTGACCCGAACGAAACTGTTAAAAAACAAGAAAAATCATGTTCTTTTAGGTATAAAAATGGTGGGGGTAGGGGTTAAAAGTCGAGACCCCCAAAAGGCACCCCCTTGGTACTAACTCAATCCGAATACAAAATTTCAGCCCTCTAGGTTTATTCGGGTGACCTGTGCGAGTGGTACAAACTTCGAAAACGTCGAAAATGCATGAAATTGTAGCTTAAAAATGAGGGGGGTGGGGGTAAAATATTAAAACCTCCAAAAAGCACAACCTAGGTACGAACTTTATCAACACACCAAATTTCAACCCTCTACGTTAATTCTGGGGGGCTGGGGGCCTGTTAGATCCAGCGAAAATCGTTTTTCCCCCCTCTACTCCCACCATATCATCCTAGGAAGCTGAATTTTGGATATGTTGTAGATAATTGACCGAAACATTATTTAAAACTGGTTTAAGAAAAGTTTTATTGCTTTTCCGCCCCCCACCATCCCCTTAAAGGTCGGGTCCGAAAAAAAATTTGCCCAAAATTTGACCCCACTTTGATAGTATTGTTGTGCATCGGAATAAGCCCCACTTACCAAATTTCATCTCTTAACTTCCATAGGGGGGCCCTACGCATATTAAAAGGTTGCGGGAAAATATATATATATATATATATATATATATATATATATATATATATATATATATATATATATATATATATATATATATATATATATATATATATATATATATATATATATATATATATATATATATCAGACATCTTTTTTTTTTACATAATCGTGTTCTACGGGTCCGAAAACGGATAGCGCCCCTGGTCTCGCCTCTCGCAGCTCTATCGTATAGACTGTATAAGTCTAATTTTTCGGAGAAAATTCGACTAAAAAGTGAACTTACTTTTATGACAAATGAAATACATACATATTAAGTAATTTAAGGTGGTTACCTTGTGACATGCTAGTAGAAAAAATTGCGAACCAAAATTACTTTATGTCATTATTGTCTGTATTATTGGATAGATGTTGATACGTATTAGTTTTCATACCAACATGTAGATGCATACTTTCAAACAGCCTGTATATACACACTTATACTATCAAAGTTTTTTATTATAAATACGCTGGCATCCTTGTAATTTTATCCAACAAACATATTAAGTGGTATGGGTATGCGTTTGGAACCCTGTATTTTTCCACCTGTACAAGATAGATATATGCTCTCGCGGACTTTTTTGTAGAGAATTCGATTCTCTACAAAAAAGGTCTTAACACTTTTTAATGTATCTATCACCGTTTTCGCTACGTAAGCGGTAAAAGGTCAAAAAACGCGATTTATGAATTTTCAATATTGTTTACAAGTAAATACGAATAAACCAGTTATTTAATATACAGGGTTGTCAGACTGCTTCGGTTCAGTTGCTTGAAATTGATGTACTTATAAAAATACTATAATTTCTCTGATGATATCTTCAATTCAAAACGATCAACAAATAATTCAATTTTTTCTTTACATTCAGAACTTATCAATCTTCCTTTCCCTAGTTTTTTATTGAATTCTGTCGAGTCATTATATTGTTAAATACAAAATAAGGGTACGTAGTCAGAATTTTGAGATCTAATACATGAGTAGATACAAACTTTAACCCTAATTATCTTAACTCAGAAACGATCAATCTTTCCTAAATTACAAGGACAATCAGATATAGCATTCTTATTTATACTATTAAAATTTGAAACTATTCTGTCGAAAAGTTGAATGTCGAGGTAACTACCTTAAAAATGTTATTAAAGTCACTGTTTATTTATAAATTAGGAATTTTGGATTTTTAGTATTTATAAAATAGAAATTTTGGATTTTTTTGGAAAGAAAAAATATCTTTATAAAGGCCTTCCAGTTTACTATTTAAGGTCCTTTTTAGTCGAATTTTCTCCGAAAAATTAGACTTATACAGTCTATACGATAAGAGCTGCGAGAGGCGAGACCAGGGGCGCTATCCGTTTTCGGACCCGTAGAACACGATTATGTAAAAAAAAAAGATGTCTGATATATATATATATATATATATATATATATATATATATATATATATATATATATATATATATATATATATATTTTCCCGCAACCTTTTAATATGTGTAGGGCCCCCCTATGGAAGTTAAGAGATGAAATTTGGTAAGTGCGGCTTATTCTGATGCACAACAATACTATCAAAGTGGGGTCAAATTTTGGGCAAATTTTTTTTCGGACCCGACCTTTAAGGGGATGGTGGGGGGCGGAAAAGCAATAAAACTTTCCCAAACCGGTTTTAAATAATGTTTCGGTCAATTATCTACAACATATCCAAAATTCAGCTTCCTAGGATGATATCGTGGGAGTAGAGGGGGGAAAAACGATTTTCGCTGGATCTAACAGGCCCCCAGCCCCCCAGAATTAACGTAGAGGGTTGAAATTTGGTGTGTTGATAAAGTTCGTACCTAGGTTGTGCTTTTTGGAGGTTTTAATATTTTACCCCCACCCCCCTCATTTTTAAGCTACAATTTCATGCATTTTCGACGTTTTCGAAGTTTGTACCACTCGCACAGGTCACCCGAATAAACCTAGAGGGCTGCAATTTTGTATTCGGATTGAGTTAGTACCAAGGGGGTGCCTTTTGGGGGTCTCGACTTTTAACCCCTACCCCCACCATTTTTATACCCAAAAGAACATGATTTTTCTTGTTTTTTAACAGTTTCGTTCGGGTCAAAATCTCCCCAAATAAACCTAGAGGGCTGAAATTTGGTGTACAGGTTAAGCTAATAGCCAGACACTGTTTTTTGGAGGTTTCAACTTTTAACCCTTACCCCCACGATTTTTACGCCAATATTTCCTTAATTTTTTTGCTTGTTTTCTAACACGTCTAGAGACTCCATAAGGAAACCTAGAGGGCTGAAATTTTGTACGTGTATTCAGTTAGTATCCAGCTAGTACCTTGTAGGGAGTCCGCATCACTTTTCCCCCCACTTCTCCCATTTTTACATCGGAATTGAATGCTATTGTTAAATGTGTTTTAAAAGCATTATGTTTATTCTAAATACAAGTAGGCGAATAGTAATTTTAAAAAATTTAAAAAAAAGTGAATACAATTTTTTAACAAATGAAATACATACATATTAAGTAATTTGCAAATGTTATTAAAGTCACTGTTTATTTATTTATTTAATTATTATTTAGGAATTTTGGATTTTTATTATTTATAAAATAGAAATTTTGGATTTTTTTGGAAAGAACAATTATCTTCATAAAAGCCTTCCAGTTTACTATTTGAGTTCCTTTTTTAATATTTAAAAGTAAAACACAAAGGCAATTGGCGGATAAGCGTGGATAGAAATGCCCTCGTACGAATTGTGTTGGCTTTTTCTCTTCGGCACAAAATTGAAATTTACTGAGATTCAGCCCTTAAAAACTTAAAATCTTTTTATAAAGCCCCGATCAACCGGACACTCATTATCAGTTTTGAAACCACCAAAATTACAAATTGCTTGTGGACTTTCAATTATATTTCGCTTGTAGACACTCAATACCGAAGAAATAATTTTTTATTTTTTATTTTTTTTATTTTTTATTTTTTTTTTGAAAGAAAAAATATCTTTATAAAGGCCTTCCAGTTTACTATTTAAGGTCCTTTTTTAATATTTAAAACTAAAACATAAAGGCAATTAGCGGATAAACATGGGCAGGAATGCCCTCGTACGAATTGTGTTGGTTTTTGTTCTGCTACCTGTTTTCGGCACAAAATTGAAATTTACTGAGATGCAGCCCTTAAATACTTAAAACCTTTTTTTAAAGCCTCGATCAGCCGAACACTCATCACCAGTTTTGAAACCAACAAAATGACAATTCGGTTGTAGACTTTCAATCACATTTCGCTTGTAAACATTCAATACCGAAGATGAAGGGGAAAATTCGACTACCGTGATGGGGCCCCGCTGCTCACGGCGTTTTTTTAATTTTTAAAACTAAAACATAAAGGCAATTAGCGGATAAACATGGGCAGGAATGTCCTCATACGAATTGTGTTGGCTTTTTTTCTGCTACCTGTTTTCGGCACAAAATTGAAATTTACTGAGATACAGCCCTTAAATACTTAAAACCTTTTTTTAAAGCCTCGATCAGCTGAACACTCATCACCAGTTTTGAAACCAACAAAATGACAATTCGGTTGTAGACTTTCAATCACATTTCGCTTGTAGACATTCAATACCGAAGATGAAGGGGAAAATTCGACTACCGTGATGAGGCCCCGCTGCTCACGGCGTTTTTCAACTTTTAGCGAATTTCCAAGTGAAAAATTCAGCTATTAAAACCATTGTTATGATGAGACTTGAACCCGAGAGTATAACTGTCGTGCACGATAACTCTTGAACAAAACGAACAAAACATCCGATTTTTATGAAACTTGGTAAAAACTTTGGAATTTCCAAGCCATTGGACGAATTTTTCAGACACGTCCAATATTTGGAACTTCAAAGAAAATGAGTTTTTTTGCCAAAATTTACATTATAGTAAAGGGCCAGAGAAATGTTATCGAATCCATTCATGCGATTGCAGTGAAACTTGGGTGAGTTGTGGACATGCCTACAAAAGTTTTTGAGTTAGTGTAACGATTTTACAAGTGGCGCGTTAATCGTTTTTTACACTAATGTGTGTATTTCATATAGATTTGCATAATTGTATACATTTGTTGAAACGACTAGCGTACCATCTGTTGTAAAATGGTTGCAATAAATCGGAAACCTTCGCGAGCGTGCGCATAACAATTCAACGAAGTATGATCGAAAGAAATTAATGGCATAGAAATGCATACGGAACAAACAAAAAGTATTTAAAAAAAATCAATTATTTCTTTTTTCAAACATCGTTTCAAACATTGAAAAATCGACGGAGTATTCCTAAACAAAGATCCTATTAAAATATGAGCCGTTAATATGAGCCGGTAAAAGGCGAGAAAATTCGTATTGACTTGTAAACGATTTTTTTAAATTTTATGTTGTTTCTGAAAAGTACACAAAGCTTAATTACCGATAATTTTTGAACACTCAGTAAAATTTAATAATGAAAATTGAAGGTGGTTAATAAATTTTTAACCATGAAGGTAGGTCTTAATTTAATTAATCTGATACTAATATAAGATTGATATAATGACATTTCTTGATGATTTTGAATAATTAACAATAAATTTTACAGGCAACTTAATACATAATATAGTTTATTACCTATAGTCCTATACTATATCTATACATATAATAAAACTGTAACGAGACCATTTCTGTACATGGTTTATATTTTTTTAAAATTATAGTGGTACTGTAAACAGTTATCGATGTAGATATCAAAACAGCGATTTTTAAAATTTTTGTCTGTCTGTCTGTTTGTCTGTCTGTTCACGCATAACGCAAAAACTATCAGGACGGATTTTAATAAAATTTGGTGTGATGATAACTTATTACCCGGGTCAACATCTAAGATACTTTTTATTCCGGGAAAATGTCTCATTCCCACTGAAAAATAGCAAACCATTCTGAGCATGTGGACACATTACGCAAAAACTATTGGACGAATTTTGATGAAATTTGGTATGGTGATAAGCTATTGGCTGGATAAACATTCAAGATACTCTTTACACCGGGAAAGTGTCTCATTCCTACGGGCAAATAGAAAAACTATTTTGAGGATGTGCACATATTACGCAAAAACAATTGAACGGATTTTGATGAAATTTGGTGTGGTGATAGCTTATTACCTGCGTCAATACTTAGGACACTTTTTATTACAGGAAAATGTCTCATTCCCACGGGAAAATAGAAAAACCATTTTGTGCATGTGCATGCATTACGTAAAAATTATTGTTCTATGCAAGTTCTGTATACTTATTACACTTGTACGTATACTTTTCATTGAGTTTAAAACAATGGGTCGCGCCAACGACGTCGCGGGTACAGCTAGTGAAACATAATATTATAGACGCAAATGACGCTATGACGTGTTTTTATTGTTTACAAAACATGTTTTTGTTTCAATCTCATTTATTTCGTACCTATGACGTTTACTGTTCTAATTTTTTCAATTTTGATTTGTGTATGTATGTACCTATTATTATGATATAAATTATGACTTTTGAAATATGACGTTAATATTTTTGATTAAATCATAACGATAATTAAATTATAAATGTATATATTTCTATAAAATAATACTGTAAATTTGTATAAAATTTATAATAAATGAATTTTGACGTAACAAATTTTTTACGTAAACTTCGCCAAGTACGTGTTGAACATGCATTGAATTAGGGTTCCTTGGTGATTAGAGTTTGTCACAACTTTTAAAATATTGGAACATTTTTTTCGTTTATTTAAAAATAGATAAATATATTCGATAAGGGCCCCACTTTGGTTCGCTTATAACTATTTTAATAGGAAACAGTTCAATATTTCAATGGTTAAAGAAATTTAAGGGGGGTAAGGTTTTTAAACTTTTTTTTTTGCATTTTTTTTTTAAATTTTTGTTCTGAATGTACAACATGTCGAGCGTGTTGTGTCAAAATTTCAAGTAAATCCGAGCAAAACTAATGAAGATACAGCGTTTCAAGCGACCGGCCCTCATGCTCGATTTTTATACCTGCCTGGTAGCTGCGCGACGCGCCTACCTGGTAAGTATAAAATTTACTTTAATTTTATACTTACAAATCTTATACAAAACAAATACTTACTATAATTACTCGCGTAAGTATAAAAAATTATATCATTTTATTGATGCTTACTTTTGGATTTTTGAGTATAAAAAACTTTAAATCCATTTTCTCGCAAACAACATTTTTGAAGTTCGTGAACATCATAACTCAAAATCTACTTCACCAATTTTGTTGAAATTTTGTACACTGTTTCTACACATAAATCAACAGGTAATCAGGTCGAGCTTTTTTTTTTGCTATGTTTTTCCAGTTTATAATAAATTAACCGAAATTTTCAGCAAAAATTGCGTTTTTCACTACAAAATGCTGCCAAAAATAAAAAAATCGAAAAAATACAAAAAACTCTTCCTGACTCTCTAGGGAAACATATCACCTTTTAAACGCATTTCGACTTTTTTGTCTCGGATGATCCGGTACCAAGTTATGATGTTCACCGCAAAACAACTTTTTTTCGAGGCGCCTCCGGAAATTCGCTGTCGCGGACTTATTTATCGATATTTGTAATTGATAATTTCTTTAAAGATACTTCAGATGTTATACTATAACAAGTATATGAAATAAATAAGCCAAAATTATTCATATCTCCAAAAAAAATCATGAAAATATGCCATTTTTTCGTTTTTAAAACCTTACCCCCCCTAAACGTTGCATAAATGTTTATTAATAGTCGTAATGGTTGAAAACGCGTTCACGCATTAAACGAATATATAGTGGATTTTAGCAATTTTGTTTAATTTATTGAAAATAAAAACATTTCTGAAATTTATTCACCTGGAATAAATGCGGGCAAATGACTTCTATCAATGTGTCTAATTCAATATCGACAGTATAGTTACTGAGAAAAATGGCTAGATATAAAAAATACGGACGGACTCACCATAAGAGTTCCCTCTCAAATATAAAAAATTTTCCAAATAAATTTTTTCCACATATCTTGATCCCTTGTCGATGAAATGCCTCAATAAAAATTCCAATTTTGAATTAGAATCATTTAAACAAATATTTTACTTCGCAAAAATACCACTTTTATTTTGAAACTGTGACAACATTGTTTCGAACCGTTAGTTCATTTTCAAACAGAATAAATATTACATTCTTTACATGCCTTATATACTAATTTTATCTACCTATACTTATTAAGGGGGAGTGATCTGTGATGTGGAAGTGGAAAGGGTGGGAGTGATAGAAGAATCCAAAAATCAAGAAAAATAAGATTACACGAGGCAAGCAAAGGGCAGAAGTTAACAATCCTAGAAGCAATAGAAATAAATAAACATAGCTCCGATCACCTTTTAAATGATTACACCGATATTTACAGTTCAACTTTATTTTCAATATTATAACTTATTTAAATTTTAATTTCTGTTTAAATCTGTATTCACTGTAATATTGTCTTTTTGTCATTTTCAAGTACAATCTTTTGCCACGTGTTTGTTTGCCTCTTGTCACAATGTAATGTAATCTTGTATTTCTTGATTTTTGGATTCTCCTATCACTCCCATCCTATCCACTTCCACATCACAGACCACTCCCCCTTAATAAGTATAGGTATAGATAAAATTAGTATATAAGGCATGTAACGAATGTAATATTTATTCTGTTTGAAAATGAACTGACGGTTCGAAACAAAATTGTCACAGTTTCAAAATAAAAGTGGTATGTTTGCGAAGTAAAATATTTGTTTATTATTTACAAATATGGAATACCATAAAGTAACGCTCAAATCTATTAATATTAGAAACATTTATTTTGATTGAGTTTTGCGCCACCCTGAAAGTATTGTTGTCTTTTCCAGCTTTCCCACACACACAATGAATTTTAAATAATGTTAATATTGGAGATGTAAACATCAAGCTGGCGCACTATATTACAGAGTCCAGGGGTTCTCAAACTTTTTGATCCGCGACCTCCCTCTACATATTTTATTCCCCTGGTGGGAGCCCCATTTTGAGAACCACTGTTATAGACAATCCGTATACTTCGAAATACGACAATGTTAAAAATTAGTTTGACAAATTCTGCTCTAGTCCATTAGTTCCTAAAAATTTATTTTAAAGATTAATGAACAATGATTTATAAAAAGTTGAACAGTGAGCACATATGGCACAAAAATTACATTTTTCATTAAATTATCTTTTAAAAAAGTCGTAACAATTCAAATGATGATTGATGATGTCTAACGGGTACCAAAAAAATTTTTGAATAGCGTTTTTAAAGCTTAGTCTAAATTTATTGTGTGTGAATGTAGTAGCATTATTGAAGCCATACGTGGGCGTACGGGATTCGCTTTAATGATGGTAAAAAGTCCTTTTTTAAAAATTGATATTGTTTGGTTAAATCAGAAAAGTCCATTTTAAATTATTAAGTTGGGTGTAGGTAAAAACAATGACAGAATTTTTATAAATGCTTATTAAGAAAAATTTAGCTATTACAGCTAAGTGTGGTGTGGTAAGTGGTAAAAAATGAGGTAAAACATGTTATTCTGTCAAACTGACTACACGTTTTATTTTGTTTATATTATCTATAGTTATCATGTCCATTTGTTTATTTGTTGTATGTGATAAGGTCCCTCCGTTGGTTACACTCTTATAAATTTCACATTTTGGGACGCACGAAGATGAAATTTTAAAGAAATGATAGGTTATTTAGAAAGTCAACTGGTTCTACTTTCAACTCTACTGAACAAGTCGTAGAATTTAATTCTTAAATGTCCGAGATTGTTTTAATAATAATAATAATAATATGTATCTTTATTTGTGTTACTAAATAAGTATAAATAGCGTCAAGAACAATAAAAGAATTATAAAATATATATATAGATTTATATTTAAATTGAAGCAGAAAAAAAAATGAAGAAAGTTTAAAATAAAAATAAAAAAATAAAAAATTTGTTATAATTCAATGTTATAAATACAACTTTCAACTAATAATGTTCGAACAGCCTTTTTGAACTTTTCTAGCGCAAGTTCCCGATAAGAGTGAGCATATTTATTAAATATTCGTATAGCCTGGAAGCCAACATTTCTAGTTAAATATGTTTTAGTGGTAGCAATTTCAGGGTATAAGCACCCAGCTTGTCTAGTGTTATGGCTGTGGATTTGATTAGTTTCCGTAAACAAGTCATAATGTTTTTTAATAAATATAACTGTTTCATATACATATAAGGACGGAAGTGTTAAAATTTTATAGTCAATGAAGAACGTTTTACAAGATTCAGTTGATTTCAAATTAAATATTGCACGAATCAAATTAAATATTGCACGAAATATTAATTTGTTAACGCAGAAGTGGAACCAGCAGGGTTTTTTCTAAATTTATTACACGCACGATTTAACCCCTTATTGTATGAATTATGAAGGAGGCGAAGAAAAAAATTTTTTTTACTGAAAATGTCTTTCATTTCTTTTATTTTAGTAGTCAAATTAAGAAAAAAAAATAAAGTCTTATTGTTTAGAAATTACTTAACGAAGCTATATATGGCTTCGTATGCATTCTAGTATTATAATAAAATCGATATATGACTTCGTATGCGTTAAATAAAAAATACAATTATATTGCTATTGTTTGCTATTATTGTAACATTAATAAACTTGACACTTTCCACATTTGGCGACTGAACGGAATCTTGAGCAGTTTTGACATAACAATTATGTCAAAATGTCAATTGTTGTCAATTTAGTTTTGTCCATTCGGGTAAATGGTCACCTTATCTGATGGCACAGAATTCAAAGGGAGGTCTTGATGCCTAGTTGGGGTTTTTCGTGCTTTTTTAATAGGTATAAATGAGTCGGATAAGCTAGATGGAGTACCTTCTCGGCTTGTTGCAGTACGTTTTCTGGCCACCGAAGTTGATAGACAGCCTTGGCTGGTGGGAGTACTGGAGAATCAGAAGCAACATCATCGTCACTCATGAAGTCATCACCAGGAATAGAATTGACATGCTTGGGTGTACTATAAAAGCGATACGAAGTCATATATGCCGAATAATAATTTCGATCAAACGCATACGAAACCAAATATGGCAACTTCAAAATAAGCCTCAAAAATCGAAGAAAACAAGAAAAGACACACGAATCGCAACTATTCCATGTTCTTGAATATATAAAGAATGTGTTTTGAAAACTTTTGATTTTAGTACTTACCGTTTTATTGTTTAGTTTTCACAAATAAAATTAGCACCGTTAAATTGCACTGTAACGGTCGGACACTCTGAACATAACTTCAAATAATTTGACAACCCGCACTTACCAAAGACAACAAAAATTACGTTCCGTTACTCGAAAGAATATAAAGTTAGGATTTAACATCAGCTTCGAAAAAAAAATATTTTAATATGTTGAAAAAAAAAATAGTAAAACTTAGAATCCATATATGGCTTTGTATGCGGAAAGGGGTTAAACTAATTTGTTTTATAGCAATAATGGAGCTTTATTTGTATTCGTTTTTGAGACTTCTTGTCAATGAGAGACACGATAGACTTATAAATTTAATCGAAGGTGTTTTTTTTAGGGATTGAACTTGTGATATAGATATCTATAATATCGAAAATAACTGGTGATTTTAGTTTGGGATTCGTATTCAGTAAAGGTTAATACTGCTAGAACATTTGCAGTTTGTGAAAATATAAAAAAAAAGTTTATTGAAAGAAAGTTCTAGATAACAATATTATTTCGAGGAATTGTTCAGTAAATTTGCTTCCACAAACCAAAATGCGCGATTTGATCATCGCGCATAATACATACCATTGCTAAAACAAGATACGAATTACTTCAAATTTGCTTTAAAATTGGACTGACAGAATGCTAGAAATTAAATCCAAGCAATAAATAACATAAAATCATTCTTAATATTTAAAAAAAAATTGCCTTCCAACACAGTTTATCTGCGTTTAATTTTGATTTCAAGCTTTTCACACCGAAATAACACCATTTACCTCCCATAAATTGCCCTATTTTTTTCTCCAGTTTTATAAGTTTTTCCCGAAAGACTTAGTGACTGTTTGCGGAACACAGTTGGGGGTGCGCTGTCATAATATATCCCTTGATATTCTAAACTTAAGAGAATATTTTCAATATTTAAACTAGCGTCAAAAAAATTGTAGGTACTAAAACTTTTGATGAAAAACTCATTATAGAAGCTTCTACATTTGAAATGATACTAGAAAAACCAAAATAAAATTTTATTACCTCTTCGTTCAGAGGAGCGGTAATGACGGCTAATCCTACCCTCATGTATCCGTACTTGCATTATGTCATCATTTTTATATCAGTTTTTATGCCATCTAGACCAGTGTTTCCCAATCGCCGGTCCGCAAAAGTATCCCGTCGGTCTGCAGAAAGATGTACGAATTAAAATGAATTATAAGACAATTTATAATTTCTATTTTAGCTTAAAAAAATAAGAAAATAGCGGGACTAGTTTTATGAAAAAAGGTTTTTGGTGATAGAAATCGCATGTTTTGGAATTAAAATTTTTTTTCTTATTTACGGTCCAAGATAGCAAACATCTAACTCAATACAGCATAATCCTTTTTGTTTTAAAAAATGAAAACGGCAGAGCTTTAGATTTAAAAATAGTTTTGGTTGTAAAGAAACAATTATTGGGGTTAAGCTTTTTTATTTATGGCACATAAAAACACGCGACTAGCATCTCTTGTTAAAAAAATAAATAAATAAATATGGGAAAATATGGTGAGTCAAATGGTCGGAAAACGCCATTTCATACTACACCACCAAATTTAGTTCCTATTAATGGCGGAAATGATTCCTGGGTACAACAATTTCATTTAAAATTAAAAAATTGGTTTTAAACATTTCTGTACCGCTTAAGAAAGTGTCGATATTTTTCTGAATTACTGGTAAACAAAGTGGCCGGGAAACGACATTTCATATTACATGATCAAATTTCAATTAATAGCGGAAATGATTCCATGATACCATAATTCAACTTAAGGTACCATCACAGTGTGAGTTGCCGAAAAATTCACAATTTTTTTTCGAATGGATAGGTTGGGGGAAGGGGGATGAATTTTTTTTTTACGATTAATACCACTATTTAACAATACAAAAATATTTTTTTTATTCATTTTTATTTATTTTTTAAAATTATTATAATTTTATGAAAAAAGGGTCTTTAAAAAAGGGCGGAAATCGGTACAAACGATTGCGGCCGCAGTTTTCATCCGAAAAAAAAATCAAATATATTATCCATCTGTAGGTAAGCCGCTATGTATCTATGGGAGCTTTTTTTTTTAAATTTAAAAAAATGGTGGCGGTTTAAATAAAAATTGCAAAATTTTTTATAGTTTTTCGTGTGGCAATATAGGAAGATTCCAAAAGAAAAAAAAGCTCCCATAGGTACATAGCGGCTTACCTACAGATTAATAATAATCTATTTGATTTTTTTTTTTGATGAAAACTGCGGCCGCAATCGTGTGTACCGATTTCCGCCCTTTTTTAAAGATACTTTTTTCAAAAAATTATAATAACTATAAAAAATAAATAAAAAAAATATTTTTGTATTGTTAAATAGTGGTATTAGTCGTAAAAAGAACTTCATCCCCATTCCCCCATCCTATCTATCCGAAAAAAAAATCGCGAAAATTGACTATTTTTCGACAAATGACACTGTGATGTAGGGTTGCCAACTCTTACCAATGAATATTTCGGGATTTAAAAAAAAAATCGGGACAGGACAAGTAAAATCGGGACTGTTAAAAACAAAAACATTTTTAATCAGCCAGTAGGAAAGATATTCTTTTAATTTTTTTTATTTGTTACTGACATATTTAAACCATGATCTTACAAACCTTTAAACGAAACAATTTCTTGAAGATAATATTACAATAATGTTTCTTTATTTTATTTTATTTTATTAAATTAAAAATCAAGTTTTTCAATTTTTATAATTTTAATTTTTTTTTTTTTTTGCTAATCAACTGTGTTATTTTTGGAGAAAACATTTTTCATAAAGTTGACCGTCTTTGGCAATTAGGCTACTCGAACGTCGCTTACGTATTTCATGTACGCCAAATAATTTCTTCCGGTTTTGGAGGGATTTTAATGAGTTATTCTGGCAACACTGTAAGCTGTATAAGTTATAAATCAGT
Organism: Brachynemurus nebulosus; assembly: GCA_035578155.1. Lineage (NCBI taxonomy): Eukaryota > Metazoa > Arthropoda > Insecta > Neuroptera > Myrmeleontidae > Brachynemurus > Brachynemurus nebulosus. The sequence goes on along the minus strand of JAPWDM010000008.1, from coordinate 42,763,126 downwards.
AGACAGAGTACACTTTATCAGCAGGTACCGCAAGTATACTTACTTCCTTCGTCGTCATGACATGCAAGCGCGATAATTTGGAAATAACAATGGCGAGACTGGCGGGACTAAAAACGTAAAAAATTGTAGATGTTGAAAATCGGGACAACTAGCGTCCCGCCACTACTGTTGTCGGGACGCGGGACACATAGGCCTAAAATCGGGACATCCCGATTAAATCGGGACAGTTGGTAACCCTACTGTGATGGTACCTTAAAATTAAAGAATGGTTTTCTCTAACGCTTAAGAAAGTGTTATATAAACGTAAATTAAAAACTGATAATCGTTATATGCCATCCTATTGCATATGTGATCGATCCGCACAAAATTATCCAGGATTTACCGGACATGACTAAAGTGGAGAATCGCTGATCTAGACAGAATTCGACATCATCTAGACGTAATGAAATTGGAAAACCATGTGTAAATAAAAACATATGTACTTCTTGACGTTCGGGAATTTATTAAAAATAAATGGTAGAATATGGTTTTTCATATCAAAAACTTTATTTGTTTCTCTATTTTTTTACCCCTGATCTTTTTTTGTAAGAATTTTTATTGGTGAAACAGAGTTAGTATTTTGATTAAAACTAATATTGTACAGCTGCGACATGATTCGAATAAAATATATTTTTGATATCGCTCCCTTGACTCGGACCATATGAGCGTTATGCGAATTGGTCGATGTACACTAGAAGATTGTAGGTAGAAAGAAAAGTAGAAGGAACGGTCATATATGTACGTGATACAGTAATGTATGAGTAGCATCAAAAATAACAAAATAAATCTATTCGACATACCGGAGTCGGCACACTAAACATCAAATCCGGTGGTTTTCATCCTATGGCCCATTTCACTTAAATTTAACCATGCTTCATCACTTATGAATTTAAATAATTTCCGTTTTCTTGGCTTTATCTCTTTCATTATTGCACTTACGTAAAATTTAAAATTTCAGTTTGTTTTTAGAAAAGAAATAGAAGATTGATTTGTTTTGGATATAAGAATTATTTAATTTTTAACTTTCACTGATGATCAATTGTATTTGAAACAGGGTATATATGTTGTGAGATAGAAATTATGGGTTTTCTTAGGTCAGAACAGCTGCACTGAGAGAACATATCCTCATTTCTATGAATTTTTCTTTACTTCTATTTAGGTTCACTTGCATTTAATACATATCGTCAACTTGTACCTGAGATAAAAAAAATATAATAATTTTTTCAAAAAATTCTAAGAAAATTTATTGAGCTGGATAATACAGAAGGTTGAAAATATGTTTCGTTTTCTTTTATCCCATTTTATAAACTATTGGATATTAAGAACTTGAAATTTTCAGGTATGAAAATTGAAAATGTTATTTTCGGCTCTTTAAAAAAAAAAAGAAAAAACCAAAAACAAAAAACAAAACAATCTTTTTGTTCCAACGTCGAGTATTGTTTGTGTGAATGACTACATTTTAAATACGCTGCCAATAGGATGTGGCACACAGCTTTCTAGTACTCGTAAAAGCACCTTGTTAATTTAATGCCTAGTATATCTTTGTATAATTTAATATACCTAGGTATATAAATTAATAAAAATAAATAAACAAAACGATTCATAAAAAATTGAGCGAAGTAGGACTAGCAGTAAATAAGATATTGACATTTAGTGGGATTTCATGGTAGCGCCGTGGATACAGTTACTCCGAATGCAATCAAATTTGTAGGGGACCATCGACGGACAGACAGACAGACACTAAACAAAAATTGTTCAGGAAGCTCTAAAACGTAAAATGTGGGTAAAAAATTTTAATTTGGAGGGAAAAAATTTTTTATTTTTCAAAAGTGATCACAATGCTTTCGCTACTTTATGTAGTAGTCTCGCAAGCAAAATAATTAAGGTAGAATGAAAATTATTTTTTTTATTCCCATCCTTTTCTAACAAAGATAATTTTTCAATTATAACCTTACTAGTGGCGTGGCTACAAGTTGTTATCTGTATTTGTGAAGTAAATGAAGAATTACCTTTCAAGAATACAATGTTGAAAGATTGGTTAATTTAGGGGTTATGTAATATTCAGTGCATATTACATATACTGAATTAAATTTGTGACTAAATAAATAAATAATTAAATCTTGTGACTTTCTTACAAGGAAATGCACCCATAGTGAAATTCAGGATTTTGAAGAAACTTCGCTGATGTGTAGAATAGGCAAAAATAAGGGATCCGTATTTTTTTTTTTTGGCCATCTTCCATGTTTACGGGATGAAACCAGCCCCTAAAGTTGGGGGTTCAAATCGTATTTCTTAAGATATCTTGAAAACTATAAGAGATAAGGGAAAACTTTAAATTGACGAAATGTTATCCTTTCAAAGACCTATTCACCTGTATAGGTTAAACTAGGGCCGGGTTAATAAGAGGGGCTGGAGGGGTAAAAATGGGGGTACATTTTCTTGTACAGCCTGATTGGTTCAGTGTATCAAATTTTTGGCATCATAAATAAAAAGAGCACGAAAAATTAGGGAATACATGTTTTTGCGTTTTTTCGAAATATGTATGGTATCCAAGCCATATAACGAAGAAAAAAACAGGGTGGATTTTATTGTATTATTATTGATTGCAAATACGTTTTATATTTTTTAATTTTTATGTTGATTTTAATCATGAAAATGTAAATTTTTACTTTCCGATAATGATTCATATATTTTTCAGTACTAACTTAATTGGTAATTTAGCCATGTGTACATCTGGTTACTCATATTCCTTTTTTTTTATACCTATTTCTGCGAAAGTTCAAGTTCTCTGGTGTGCTTGTGTTAATGAATGCTCGACAAGAAGCAGTAATCTCTTTCGCTCACTGTTCAGGTGCTTTGTAATAAATTTGGCGATTTGGGAAATGAGGTTGACACCCACGGCATACACACATTATATTATGAATACCAAGGCAATCTATTTAATTTTTTGATAGATGAATGTGACGTCATCCGGACCGATCTACTGAATGAGATATATGGAATGTATACTCAAAAACTATCAAAAACGTTGAATTATTTCATTTTATTTTATTTTCGTATTGGAATTTATTAATTAACCTGAAATTTAATGTTAAATAAAACCACCCCTCCGATATTTGTATGACTTATTGCATTTATTAATAAACATTTACAAAATAGTTTAGTTCAGTTTTCTTTCTTAATATGTTTATGCACAGATTAGTATTTATGTTTGGAAACTTTCCAATCTAGTATTTTAATACAATTGTACAAGCGTATTTTGAAGTAGGTACAAATTCTTTACCTTCAGTGGTAAATCAATATGTGATGATTGGTGAATAAATTATCAAAAAGATTATTTATAAAGTTTTTATCGGTCTTAATACCATTTTATTTATTAATCTAAAAATGAAATTAGTAAGTAAAATGCAAAATAATCTTATGAATATTTACTCTTTTTGCACACAAATCTCCTTAAATTTAACTTCATCGTTTTTAATATTATGCTGCGTTTCGTTTCCTTTGTCTCATGCTTGTAATTATTACTTTTTATTAAATTTAATATTAAAAACGCATAATTTTAAAACCAAACCGTTTATAAATTTTAATAATAATTTCTGACACTTGTCAGTTGTCTCTTATGCTATTTTTTTTGTTTTCTGTTTCCTCTTTCAGTAACTGTATTAAGCTTGGGAAGATTTTTAGAAGATAAAACAAATTTATTTAAATGTTGTTTTTCTACTGGAGTATTTCATAATTTTTCTTTTAAACTAGTGTAGTCTGATTTTTCAAATTGATCAGAACAAATTTTTGTTTTCCCTAAATTAAAAACGACGTTTTCTCTACATGCTTTTACCCATTTTGTACAAATAATCCCATCAGACTGAAACGCAAAAAAATTTAATTATTTTATTATTTTTAGATTCTTTTCACTATAATTATTTCATATATTTACCGTAAATTTAACTATTTTCAATATTTTATAAACTTTTACAGTTTAAAATACTTAAATAATTTAAATTCAAAATATTTAAACAATTTTGACATAAGTTGAATTATTTACCTCGGTCAAAATGACGTCACAAAACGTATCTAATGGCGACCACAAGCTGCTAATTACAATGCCTTCTATAATATTATAATATTTGTATGCCGTGGTTGACACCTATAAAACATACACAAAGAATAAGAAAAATAGTTTGAATGTTGAGAAAGAAGTAAACCGCGTTTATTTGATGAAAAACGAATTTGTAAGAAGATAAAGGCAGTTGTTGAACGGAAGATTATTGCTTCTTATTGAACATTCACTAACACTTGCAGACCAGAGAACTCTGGTAGAAATAGGTATAAAAAATATCGAATATTAGTAACCAAATATATACAAATGGCCAAATTATCATTTAAGTAAGTACTGAAAATACATGAATCATTATCGGAAAGTAAAAATTTATATTTTTGTGATGAAAATAAACATAAAAATAAAAAAAATATAGAAGGTATTTGCAATCAATAATAATGCAATATAATCTACATTATTTTTTTCTTCTTTATATGGCTTGGATACCATACATATTTCGAAAAAAACGCAAAAACACGTATCCCCAAATTTTTGGTGCTCTTTCTATTTATGATGTCGAAAATTTGATACATTGAACCATTCAGGCTGTACAAGAAAATTTACCCACATTTTCACCCCTCCAGCCCCTCTTATGAGCCCGGCCCTGATTTAACCTATACAGATGAATAGGTCTTTCAAAGAGTAACATATGATTAATTTAAAGTTTTCCTCTATCTCTTATAGTTTTCGAGATATTTTAAGAAATACGATTTGAACTCCCAACTTTAGGTGCTGATTTCACCCCCTAAACGTGGAAGATGACCGATAAAAAAAATACGATGATGACCGATAAACAAAATAATTTTTGCTTATTCTACACACCAGCGAAGTTTCATCAAAATCCCGAATTTCACTCTGGGTGCATCTCCTTGTTAGTCTGTTAGACTTGTCTATCGGTACTCAACCGATTTCAGAAATTCTTTCAAGATAAAATAAAGATGATAAATTAAATAATTAATGAACTTTAATAAACGCTGTCTAAACAAAATTATACTAATGCCTTCATTGTCGTAATAATTGAAAGTAACTGTACCTGTAGATTAATTTTGTATAATATCTATTAGTTGCATTATAATATATACTATAGTTTAATATTAAGTGTTCTTGAATTAACACTCCAACGTAATTATGTAAAGGTGCGAACCGGTGGAACCATATTGTTGAAAACTTATATAATTATACTGAGAGCTATGAATTTGACTGTTCAGGATGCACTTCTTGGTATCTTACATAAACTTAATTATGTAATACTAATGCAATTTGATTATGTTATCAAGTCACTAGGGTGACGTATGGTTAAATATAATTTTAGGGGGAGAATAAATGTCATTATTAATTGTTAAAGTATTTAATTGTTAATGGAATTATTCGGTACTTCTAGAAAACTGTTGTATAAAATAAGGCAATAAAATTCTTTCATGAACATTTAACTATGAAATAATAGATCAAGAGCTGGCGTACACTTTAGTTAAAAAGTTTTCACAGTCACCGAAAGTTTTAAATTAAAAATATCACTCCTAAACCAACAATCGTAGAAAGGCTTTTAGACAAACAAATTAAAATTATAGGTAAGCACCAATCCTCTAAAAAAGTGTGACATATATTTCATTCTAAAAAATTTTCTAAACTTCGCCTCGTATCCTACTTTGAGGACTCAATTCGAAGTTTCATCGATTTTCATAAATAAATTCTGAAGAAAATTTAAAAGTGGCAATAACTTCAGAATCTCTAATCAAAATGTTTAAAATTTTGATTGTTTTAGTGCTTCTTGGTGGATTTCCTTTAAGGCCCGATTTACATTAACGCTCCGCTACCAGTACGATATCACTACGCTCCCGATTCGATAAAATATTCTTACACAATAAACAATGAGTGTATTCCCATCATCGCTCTAGTATCGGTTCAATATCAGTCACGGTTCACTCCCACTCCAATGCCACTCCAATATCAATACCACTCATGTAATATTTTATCGGAGCGATATCAGACTTGTTATGGTTTGTACCTATCGTTTAAACACTTTTTTGATTCCACTCCACTCCGCTTGCATTTAGTTGTTATGAAAAGATGTTTGTATCGAACTGAGACCGAACTGGGAGCGTACCCAGAGCGGCATTATAATGTGGATGAAGAACGAATAGGTACCAGCATGTTATCAGCAATGTAATGTGAACACAACAAGATTTGATCGGAGCGAGAGCGGAGCGTTAATGTAAATCGGGCCTAAGCTTGATTTCATTTCTCTAGCCCCAGTGTATTTGGATATATTCATTAATTTATGTGCTAGCACACGTACGTACGCTAAAAGGTCCAGAAATTTCCATTTAAATTTTTGATGTTCTGGGTTCCTAGGCACCAGAATATTATAGTCAGATATCATACTTTCTTTTTTGCATACTTTCACTGTCCATATGTGGACGAGAAAGTAAAATTTATTATGTATTAAGTTATTATCCTTCAAGGAGAAAAAATTTTGAATTCCAGCTCAGAAAGTAGATATTTCAAAATCCTCTTCTAAAAATTGTTATTGGACTATTTTCGATTATAATTGTAACGTGAAACCTCCTTTGACCGTAACGCCATCTATTAATTAGGTGTTCAAACATTGCCCGTTCTATGCGCTACGTCAAGCGAGGAAATTCACTGGGCAGATTTAATCAAATTTAGCGTGGATCCAAACCGCGACATGCTGCCGATTTATCAACAGCGAGATTTCAAAATATCTATCTATTGAATTAAACTGATCTAAGAGAGCCACCGCACGCGTCGTAGTCGGTCACCGTGATTAATATTTGTTAGTAAGATGGCACAGTGGAAGACTTTAATGTAGTCGCTCGCGGCACCGTCCACTCCATCGCATGGGGTACCTCTCGGTCAGTGTTGTAAGTCGTATAAGTTCTATTGTACAGTAATATGACGATTGCATGAGGTGTGTGCGACGCTTGTCGTACACAACACATGTACCGTTGTAATGAACATTCGTATGGTAGTTAAAATTTGTACTATGTATCTCAATACTGAAATTATTTTCTGAAAAAAGGTTATGAAGTGGTATTGGAAAGAAGAAAATATGAAATTTCCACTTAACAAATTTATTACAAATATTATTATGAATAGTATTTGTGAAAATACAATTATAAAATTTACAAAAAAAAATCGATATTCGCCGTGTTAAGAAAGGTACAATGAAATCAAAATGGCTACATCAGCTGTCAACGAACAATTACTTTAGATAAATTTTATAAAAAAAAAAAGAAAAAAAACTGAATAATAAATCAATGCCAATTAGGGTTAGAATTTTTTTTCTCTTGACAATTTCACAGAAGTTAAAAATCAATAACTTTACCGCCGAATCACACCTTTTAAATTTGGTCTGGAAACTCTGAAATTCATCAAATAACGAATAATTACTTACAAATTTTAAAATGTCAATCAAATTGCCATTTACCTTTCATATTCCTTAAATAGTTCCAAAAATTTGGCGACATAATATGGCAATGTCTTGATCGGCGTGATCGACAGCTGGGCCGTAATGTCGGATAATTATTGCGACGAACTACTGACCATCGGAAACAGATTGTGCACCACCCTCTAGTGAATGTATACGACTTTTAACGTAAGTAACTATTTAACACCATTAATAAATTTGGTCTTACTCTACTTATTATTTTACAGCTAATGTCGGAAACAATGATTACGCCGTGCAGTACATGATGTTGAATGTCGATGATGATGATCTTCGTCCGATTCAATATTGATCGCACAAAGGTGTGTTGACATCTAGTGGTGAAATAGTCCAATTGAAACTAGTAATGTCCACAGGCTTCATTCACACAGTCACATTAGTTCGAGAGTCCGTCACACATGCCCTGAAAGCCTCAGCAGGAATTTATGTCTGAATAAAATTTTAAAAATAGGAAAAACGAATAATCGTACCGTGTTGAGTAGATCGATTGTTACTGGTGTCTACTCATTGTCATATACGTGAAGTCGTCCGTGTTACTAGCGTCATCTGATGAGATCCGTTACAACCTCGATGTAAAGAAACTAGTCCGCTGGCGATAGCTCACATGTCAATTCACATCAGTAAATTTACGGATGTACGGCATTGGTCGTAAATACACATCGATTTGGTGCGAGGTGATACGTGGATGACGTTGGCTGGATCTTGATGGGTACGGCGACTTCATTTCCGACATGTGGTGGTTCAGTACGTGTTGACGATTGTGGTTACATTATTCGCCAGTATTAACTTGATGAGCGAACCAATGACGGCAGGAATTTTGATCGGTGATGACCCCGGATATTGACCGTTTTCCGGTCACGAATAGACTGTGGATGCTGGACCAACTTGAAGGAAGATTGTGCGGCTCGTGGGCGTTCCTTGGACTGCTCGGACACATCTTGGAAATTTCCGGCGCCTTGGATCCTTGCTTTCGACATTTTACGGGACTATTGTTTCCATATGTGTTAATTTGTATTGGTACTATTGTCTAGTCATTTCATGGGATGTGACCCCGCCTCGTGTGTGTCGTGTATATATTATGTAAACAAATAAAATTAAAGAGTATTAGATCGAGAAGGTGTTTTAATGAATTTTGATTCTTTTCAGATAAATTAGATATTGCCTGAATTATTATAAGTTAACATCGACAAGTAGTGGGAGGATACTATCATACTATTAACCAAAAATGATAATACTCGCTGAATCGACTAAAATAATCTCGAGGATTGGTTAACCACGCTCTGCTACCATTTGTAACGTGAAACCTCTTTTGACCGTAACGCCATCTATTAATTAGGTGTTCAAATATTGCCCGTTCTATGCGCTACGTCAAGCGAGGAAATTCACTGGGCAGATTTAATCAAATTTAGCGTGGATCCAAACCGCGACATGCTGCCGATTTATCAACAGCGAGATTTCAAAATATCTATCTATTGAATTAAACTGATCTAAGAGAGCCACCGCACGCGTCGTAGTCGGTCACCGTGATTAATATTTGTTAGTAAGATGGCACAGTGGAAGACTTTTATGATGTCGCTCGCGGCACCGTCCACTCCATCGCATGGGGTACCTCTCGGTCAGTGTTGTAAGTCGTATAAGTTCTATTGTACTGTAATATGACGATTGCATGAGGTGTGTGCGACGCCTGTCGTACACAACACAGGTACCGCTGTAATGAACATTCGTATGGTAGTTAAAATTTGTATTATGTATTTCAATACTTAAATTATTTTCTGAAAAAAGGTTATGAAGTGGTATTGGAAAGAAGAAAATGTGAAATTTCCACTTAACAAATTTATTACAAATATTATTATGAATAGTATTTGTGAGAATACAATTATAAAATGTACAAAAAAAATCGGTATTCGTCGTGTTAAGAATGGTACAATGAAATCAAAATGGCTACATCAGCTGTCAAACGAACAATTACTTTAGATAAATTAAAAAAAATAAGGAACTTAAATTAACCTAATTAACCTGGGGCGCATCGTGTTAATTTTAACACGCGCCCAGGTAACGATCCAATAATTATCCGACATTACGGCCCAGCTGTCGATCACGCCGATCAAGACATTGCCACATTATGTCGCCAAATTTTTGAAACTATTTAAGGAAAATGAAATGTAAATGGCAATTTGATTGACATTTTTAAAATTTGTAAGTAATTATTCGTTATTTGATGAATTTCAGAGTTTCCAGACCAAATTTAAAAGGTGTGATTCGGCGGTAAAGTTATTGATTTTTAACTTCTGTGAAATTGTCAAGAGAAAAAGAATCCTAACCCTAATTGGAATTGATTTATTATTCAGTGTTTTCTTTTTTTTTATAAAAATTTCAATATGAATTTATGTTAAAAGGTGAGTTGTCAAAGTTAACGATTTCTTAATAAATATAATCGTGATTCTAACTGCTTATTTTAATATCTTACTTTTTTTTTTTTTACAGAAAGATAATTTCTTTTTTAAAATAACATGGCAAGATGTGCATGGAGTTGTGTTAGAATCGAGATCATTATAATAAAATTGTAAAGACATTTAGATTAAGAAAAGAATCAAATATTATATCAATCAACTTATATTTAATTATGAAAATTAATGATTTATAAAAAGATCCGACTTACATCTATATCCTTTTAATGTTATTTTGTGTAAAATTTGAACAATCGATGATTATAATTTGAATTTGAACACGAGGTGAGGGAGTTCACATCCCATTGTTTGACTAATTGTTAAACTGTGCTTCTAATGGAAGTGGATCGTTCGTGCTCCAGAAGCAGGAGAGAACGATCGCTGCTCGCACGCCTACCAGCTAACCTCGAGACGGTAATTTTTTTTAAGATGTTACATAATTGATTCGATCCAATTCCAGTTGAATTTAGTTCGATTATTCAAATTCACTATTTGTTTACAATTTTATTTTTAATTATTAAAGGTAATTGCTACCTGGTGACAGAATGTCCCAGCTAAAATCATGTACAGGACGTTTCATTCCTTCTAAATATTTTTTCATTATTATTATTTTTTTTTTTTTGTATTGTTAGAATTATTAAGTTTTAATTTTTAAAATGTAAAATGATTAATATATTTTTTTTCTTTACGAATAAATGTTGTTTTATTTAAAATGGCAAAGGTAAGGGGGCGTAAATGTGTATAACGTTACATAATCACTTGCTGCCGAGGTAACCGCAAAGGGTTACAGGGTCTCACTGGATGTATTTGTCGTAGGCTCGCTCGGCGCTTGACTTATACAGAACTACCGGATCGCAAAGTCACTGGGCATAGCTTACAAATACACGCAGACGATGGGACGCCTGATGGTTTCGGACACGATCCGATGGTCACCTGATATTTATATAGCACATCTGACCGGACAGAGGTAGTACTGGGAATGACCCTCTGATAGCCAAGTAGGTACATAGGTGAACGACGGCACGAACATCTGAGCCGTCAACTCTCCCCCCAAAGTGCAATAGTGAGTCAAAGACTGCTTTCGTTTTTTGTTTCTTGTTTTAATGTAAATTTTAACTTTGTGCTAGTATATAAGTTGTAACTTTGTTTTTAACTATTTTAATGATTACATACTACATTTTGTTCGATTATTTGAGTTCTAACCTTTGTATATTTTTGTATATTTTTCTTTTATGATAATAAACGATTTAATATATTAGCTTTAGAGAAACGCACCCCAATTTTTTTAAAATTCTTGGTGTCACCTACTTTAATTTTTTTGATTCGTATAATATAATTGTATAATAAATAGTAGGGGAAGTGTGCCTAATATCGGACCCATTTTGAAAATTGAAATTTTCTCTGCTATCTTTGCTTTTTAATTAGCCCCACTTGTACTCCTATTTAGTTTTTTTAATGCTCTTGAAGTACTAAATAGTTGGGAATTGATTAAACATGTATATAATATATCTTTTTGTAATTAATGAAAAAAACTGATTTTGACCGCTTCATTAATGTCGTCTCAATATCGCCCACCAATGTTGGTCAAAATATCGCCCTATACGATATTAGGCTATTATTTCTGTCACAATGTTAGACATGGTTTATGAATAAAAAAAAAACACATTTAGTACAAAATAATATTGTTTATTCTTATAGTAAGTAGAATAAAATTTCATAGAATTACATTAATATATGTTTAATCATAATTAAATTAGACTTAAAATTTTGTAGTTTTACTTATATTACGTTCTTAATTAACCATCTAAACAATAATCACAAATAAATGTTTTGTAATCCTCCGTTCCGCCGCATTCACACCTACAAAATATTTGCAATCAAAAAAATTAAAAAAAGTTTTACAAAAAATACAAAAGTTACCAATTTCGTTCAACACTTGGCCTCGTCTAATGGCTGCCAGAGGGCAATCAGTTAGACTGATTGTCACTAGGATATAACACTTACGAACGGCAATATGGTGGTGTGCGATATTAGGAAGTTGTACGATATTAGGTACACTTTCCCTAATTAGAAAAAAAAACGCTGTGGGCAGCGGAGCCCCATCACGGAAGTCGAATTTTTCCTTTCATTTTGGGTATTGAATGTCTACAAGCGAAATGTGATTGAAAGTCTACAAGCGATTTGTCATTTTGGTGGTTTCAAAACTGATGATGAGTGTCCGGCTGATCGGGGCTTTAAAAAAAGGTTTTATGTTTTTAAGGGCTGAATCTCAGTAAATTTCAATTTAGTGCCGATAGCAGTTAGCAGGAAGAAAGCCAACACAATTCGTACGAAGGCATTCCTACTTATACTTATCCGCCAATTGCCTTTGTGTTTTATTTTTAAATATTAAGAAAGGACTTTAAATAGTAAACTGGAAGGCCTTTATGAAGGTATGTTTTCTTTCCAAAAAAGTCCAAAAGTTCTATTTTATAAATAAAAATCCAAAATTAATACTTTATAAATAAACATTAACTTTAATAACATTTTTAAATTACTTAATATGTATGTAGCATTTGTTATACAAGTAGGTACGTTCATTTTTTTTTACTTTTTAAATTTACTATTCGCCTACTTGTCTTATAGTATAAATATAAAGCATTTTAAACACATTTAACAATGCCATTGAATTCCGATGTCCGGTCCCACTTTGATAGTATGAGGTGCCTCGAAAATGAGCCCCACCTACCAAATTTCAGCTCTTAACTTCGATAGGGGGGCCTTACAGAAATTAAAAGGTAGCGGGAATATATATATATATATATATATATATATATATATATATATATGTGTATATATATATATATATATATATATATATTATATATATATATATATATATATATATATATATGTATATATATATATATATATATATATATATATATATATATCAGACATTTTTTTTCTACGTAATCGTGTTCTACGGGTCCGAAAACAGATAGGGCCCCTACTCTCGCCTCTCGCCGTTCTTATAGTATAGGCTGTATAAGTTTAATTTTTTCAGTTGAAAAATAACTTTATCTCAATAAATGGGGCTGGAGAATCATAAGTAATACTTTTCAACCTATTTACAGCTCTAACCTAATGATTTTTAAAAACATAATCAAAAAAATAAAATTTCAAAATATGAAAAATAATCAAAGTTTGCTGGATTCATAAAAATCATTAATCTTTCGGTCATTTATTTTGTATACTTTGAATAACTTAATAATGCGCGCACTTATTGCATACGTTACTACAAATCTTTAAGAAAATTTTAAGCCCGTAAACGTGTCTGCAGGTGGTCCCGAACCTGGTTAAATCAAATTCTGCAAAAACGTCTTTTTTTCAAAAAAATTGATTTTTGCAAAAATTACCAAATGTTTTGCAATTTTTCAAAATCGTTCCTATTCTACTTGCCAGGAACTATACTTTTGCCAAGTTTCATAAAAAAATATTTTTGTCTATTTAAAGTATAAGCAATTGAAAAAATCGCGATTTTCGGCGATTTTTTGGCGATAACTAATTTGTTTATGCACTAATTTTCATGAAATTGGTCTCATCCTGTTGATATTAAATAGTTCTACAATTTTTGTACGAAACATTTTTTTGTACGAAATTCAGTCTTTTTAAAAAATGCAAAAAACTGTTTTTGGCCGTCTTTGGTCGCCATTTTGAGGAACTTCCCACATGATTCAGCTGTTTAAAAATAGTTCATCGAATTCTACGGATTTTTTCCTATCTTTTCCATATCTTCCCTTCCAGGTACTAATTTTGGCACGTAAAAATTTAATTTGCTTGGACTATCTGTCGCATTTATTATAGACTAGTATGGTCTAGAATATTAAACTGCTTGAGTAAAATTTTATTAACTGTTCAATCACCTGCTCATATTATGAAGTAGTAAGAAAGTAAGTTGCTGAACGATAAAATTTTTATTTGAATGCAAATAACAGAAAGAAGATAGGTAGAACGGCTAAGTTGTCTACAAGTGATGTTTTCTGCATATACATTTCAAGTACCCAGCTCGCCTTTAACGATGTAATGTACATGTGTCTACGATTACTTACATAAAACAGTAACTGGCTGCGGGGAACAGAGTGAGTTGTTGTTGTAAGTAATTTAGGTTAGAATACAAAACGTTGTTGTGACGTCGGTACAGTTAAGTTACAATTTTTCCTCATTATTAAATACCAGTAAGTGGGACCGATTGTTTTTAATGTCATAATTCGGAGCGGCGGTGCAGTTTAATTATAAAAAAGCCTTAATAAAGTAAACAGGATCAGGGCTGGATCAGGCAAGTAGGGTAGTCCTTAGTAGAATTTTGCTAATCCGGCTTTGATTCGGGTCTTGTACACATTATCTAGTAAAGCATGTCCTGGAAGAATCTGATCCGGGTCGGCTCATTTTAAAAATCACTTTACATACTCGCTGACGACATGCCACCAACCAAAAGAGCGAATTTTATAGATTGATGTTCGATCACCAAAAGAGAAGAGTGGATCTCCTTTCTCAAGCTCCCATTTCAATTTTTTTTTCTTCCATTCCTACCGTTTTTCTCGTACTACGACATTTGGAACCAAAAGAGTGTGGACTGCCAATGGAGTGTGACACACAGCTTCCTCATACTCATAAAAGCACCTTGGTAATTTAATGCCCAATATATCTTTGTGTAGTTTCTCTTCACAACTCCGCAGAGGAATATCGGCATAGTTCCTTAAGAAAACGTCTGCAGCTTTAAATCCTAGCGCCCAGCCCCACTTTCCTTGTCCTCCACCCACATCATAAAATGTATCATGTAACGTAAAATAATATGTAATGTATAAATAAAGGCATACAAATAATGATGTGGGTGGCGTCCGCCATAAATAGAAAAATCTTAAAAATGGACGTTAAACACATTATTATTATATCTTTGTGTAATTTAATATAGGTATGTAAATTAATAAAACTAAATAAACAAAATGATTCATAAAAAATTGAGCAAAGTGGGACTAGCAGTAATTAAGATATTGATATTTAATGGGATTTCATGGTAGCGCCGTGGATACCATTACTCCGGATGTAATGAAACTTGTAGGGGACCATCTAGGAACCAAGCTGCATAATTTCTGACAATTTCATAAAAAAAAATTGAATAGTTCAGAAGTTATGCCACTTGGTGCAATTTAGTATATTAATGGAATGACATGGTAGTGACGTAGTTACCGTTACTCCAATTTCGATTAAATTCATAGGGGACCATCTAGGAACCAAATTGCATAATTTCTGAAAATTTCATTACAAACAATTGAATAGTTCAGAAGTTATGCCACTTGATGCCAACTGGCGACACACAGGCGATCAGACAGACGGACGGACGGACAGACATCAAACCAAAATTGTTCAGAAAGCTCTAAAACGTAAAATGCGCAAAAAATTTTGTTTTGGAGGGAAAAAATTTTTATTTTTCAAAAGTGCTCAGTGATTATAATGTTTCCGCTACTTTAGTAGTCTCGGAAGAAAAAACTCACTACATCTGTTACTTTGTGAATAGCCCTATTGTATTTAGATTTTTTTTTACATTTAGAACATTTCTAAAACGCAATAAAGGGTCCCTTTTTTATTAATATTTTTTTTTCAGGTACTGATCTGACCGATTTATAATTTATCAACAATGATATCTAATATTATATATAATACAATAATGAAAAATAAGGTTTATCGAAAGCTGTGTTATTCTTCAAAAATTATCTAAATCAATCTATTGTACCCTTTATTATTACTCATAAGGGTATTCTAGGAATTCGCCGGAGTAAGGTAAAATTAATTAGTAAAGAAGCAAAAAAAATAATGGTATAATACTATACTTCGCAAACGGGGCTTAGAAATTAAAAATCTTTAAAGTTACCTCAACTTAATTTTATGAGAGCTCTTTTTGACCTTATGCTACCCGAAAATATCTTTTATTCCTACTTGCAATACGGAAAAATATTTCAAGAAATTCAAAAAAAATTTCTACTTAAAACGTTAGAATATTTAATTTGTAAAAGACGAAGATGAGAGATAGTCTTTTTTCTTAGTATATGTGTACCTCACCTTTGAAAAATGTCAAGAGTTCGTAGAAGCACTGCAACAATTTCTACTAGGAATTTAA
The DNA here is from genome assembly GCA_035578155.1 of Brachynemurus nebulosus. Lineage (NCBI taxonomy): Eukaryota > Metazoa > Arthropoda > Insecta > Neuroptera > Myrmeleontidae > Brachynemurus > Brachynemurus nebulosus. Next base: position 42,746,921 of record JAPWDM010000008.1, on the reverse strand, counting down.
ACTTTTTTGATCTATTATCTTTTGTAACTATAGTAACCGGACGATAGGATGGTAAATGATGCTTATAGGCGTCAAGTTACTTATTATACGTAAACACCAACTAACCATTCAAGTTGTTGCAAAACAAAATTAAACTATCTTAAGGGGAGCATGTACCTTTTTCGGGTCCCATGTTATTTAAATGGGAGTACACTGCAACATGTCGGTACCATTATCTCCTAAACTATTAGACATATTGACTTTAAACTTTAGGGTTTTGTTCTACATTAACAGCTTTATATTTTCATGCCTTTTTTTTTAATATCTCAATAAACAAAAAAATTATCGTGGTAGCAATTTAACAAAAAATTTTTTTTTTAATTATGTAAATACAATATTTTTTAAAATTATAAAAACATAATATATATTGATAAAAAAGCATGAATCTACTCACCAACTAGTCTGCAATAAGTGTGTAAAATTTGAAGTCTGTAAGTCTAATAATTGTTTCACAACGTGTTCCGAAATGTCACAAAACGGTACTTTCGGTAAAACAGCTTTAAAGTTTTAGTTACACTTCAAAACACATAATCACTTTAAAATCCACCTGGACAGTAATCATCTTCTTCATTTTTACTCTTTTTTCCTATCCTTCTTTTTATCCTCTTCTTTTTATTTTCTTCTTGGACTTCTTTGTCAGCTTTTTTAACCCTATTGGAATCGATTTGTTGAAGGCCTTCAACCATAAAGCGTCCTGGTTGGATGCATAATCGTTCCAAAACATTCACTTTGGCCATTGCTCCTTCATTAAAACTAAGAACTGCATCACAAACCCCTAATTTTAATGTCTGAATGCCAACAAATGTGGTCTTGGGTAGCCTATTCCAAATTACGCTATTGATGCTTTCATTAGGGTTCTGTGTTTTACCGTGCAGACACCTCTTTAGTAGGGCTGGGGCTGATAAATCCTTATAGATTGGTTTTATTTCTTCCATAATAGATTCAGGCAATGAGTTTGTATGTTTGAAATCATCTAGCTTATTATTTGCCTGAGCTTGTCTGTATTTGCACCAAGACTCAATCCCAGGCGGGCATAGTTCGTGCTGAGGTTTTGCGTCAGTCGATAATTTGTGATAGAACGTAGCCCATATTGCTCTCTTCATTTTTTCAACATCTTCCAAATTATTCCTTATTGCCATCCCATAAAAACGTTGTAAGTGATCTATCTCTACATCAGTCAACCTACCTTGTCCTCCAAGTCCTTTACCATCCTTCAATTTGATTCCTTTTTTATCCCTCTTCAATCGCCGCAGTCTTGTTCCTAGTCGCTTCTGAATATGGCCTACACATTCAAGTTTTTCTAACAAAACATCATCACCATAGGGATTGTTTGCCACAACATGAGTAAACCCCTTAGAGTCCCCATCTCCAAGGTATTTTGTGTATCGCACATTGAGTTTAGCCTCAGAGCGGCGACAAAGAGTCAGAGCTCCCACCACCTCCATTCCACCACTTGTACCTGAAAAATTTGCCAAACAAGTACCAGAATTTTTGTGCTGTTTCAATAGGGTTTTGTCATGGCTTAGAGGTTTTCTGACACATTTATTACAATATTTGCTGAAACACTCAAAGTCCATAACCTTTCCTGTATCGAAGGATGTTGCTGTCATTACGCCGTTCACAGAGGTGAAGCCCCGCTTCTGCCAGGTACCGTCAAAAGCGGCTGCTATATCACGACAATCATCATTTAGGCTACGAACTTCATCAGCTGCCTGTCTAAGTGAACATTCACTTACCTCTGTTACAGCAGTAAGCAGTTTTTTATTATATTTTTCAATTCGGCTGTTTGGTGGAGCGATATTCATCACAGCAGAAAATACCCTACCAGAATCTAGGCCTTTGCCGATTGAACGTAGAGCATAAACATATCTTAGATTCAACTCATACATATTTCTAACACATTTGGAGCTTATTACTGAGTCAGTATGTTTACATACATTGCAACAAATATTTACACGATGTACTATTCCACACTTGAAGTCTTCATCTAGGCTTATGTCAATGCAGTCGGAACTACTACAATATTTACATGCAGTGAAAGATTTTATTAGGCCAGAAATCTGTTGTAAATCTATTATAATATTTACATTGTTTATGTCATAATCACTAAATTTAGGCAAGTTTGAATCATTAATCTTCTTAGAACTAGATGATTGTTTAGGCCTAGGCCTATTAGATTCACTTGTACCTGGAGAAGCACTTAGTCCTAGTTCACTTGAATTTTTACGAAATTGGTTACCTCTGTAAGACTGTTTATTGAACCTTTTCACTCTAGGCATGGCTAATACACAATAATATCACTTATTTATATAATAAATACACACTAAGAGTCCAAAGTTTTGATCACTGGCACCACACAAAATAGAATTACACTGACAAACACTGTTAGTAAACATAAACAATAACAATAATATCAATAGTGTAGGTTAGGTAAGTTACAGATGACTTACATCTTTCAAATGCAAGGAGCCACACTAGTAACCAAATCACCCTGTTCCACTTGTCGCAAGTGGGTGACGTAAAATTTCTCCCACTCTGTAGTGTAGGTACACAGTTTGCAGTGGTATTGGTTTCGTGTTGTATAGTAGTGTGCGTATTTACACACACGACTACATCACACGTATTACCAGAGAGAGAAAAGAGTGCAGTTCAACCAACAATGGGTAATAATGTATTTACAATGCACTGTGTGTTCGACGACGGTCAGCGAGAGACTAGATGTCTGAAGCCGTGTCGGGCTCCCGCTGGGCTCCCAACTAGTTACAATTTTCTAGACTTACGCTGACCACTTGTTCAAATGCATCTAAAGCAAGCAGTGCTACCAACCTAAAGGGGAAAAACTTAATAATCATACAATTGGAGCAAGTAATATGTATATAATACATTCTGACACTAACAATCCATAGCGCGCCATGTTGTCAGCTGAAAAAAGCGTGCATACATTTCTTAAAACACATTTTACACATATTTCTAAACCTCTCAGATATAGAGTGTTATATATTTTTGAAAAGGGCATAAAACATAGTATTTTTTATGATATGTTTCAAAACATCGATATTTTGGTGCCAAAAAGGTACATGCTCCCCTTAATGCTAACGGAATCAATGAAATGCTAATCGCAAACTTGTTGCAGCAGATACTGTACGTAAAACTTTCATACTACGTTTACAAATATCAAGTAAGATATTCGTTATTTAATTTTTGCATAAAATATTTGTGCTATTTAGAAAAGAGTGTAGATGTAAACTTACATGCTACATTACATTTAAATATGAAAACTTCTATTTTAAAGAAAATGTTTCACATGTACAGTCAGCAATAAATGAAAGAATATATAATATGTTGACGGGCGACCGTTGAATTAGTCAGATCATGATGGACCTAATTATATACAAGGGTATTTTATTAAAAAGGCTAATTCAAAATCAGGCAGATCAAATCGAGCCATTACCGCCATTTTAGCGTAACCGACAAATATCAAATTTTATAGAAGTATTTTTTAAATATTTGTATGGGGCTTGCGATATTTCTGCTGTCTTAATTTTATTACGCCTCAGCGTATTATTCCTATTATTTTATTAACCTTACGATAAAGATGGTTGTCGGTTACGCTAAAATGTGAAAATGGGTTGTATTAACGATAAACTAAGCAGTTGCTATAACTCGTTAATTAACGAATTTTGGAGGAAAACGTTAACACTGCTTGGTCCGTTACAGTTTAAAATGTTGTTTGAAATAAAAATCTCAATTTCGATAAAAGTGTCGCTTACGATAAATCGGCGGTAATGGCTCGAAATAATTTTTGACATGCGACGATGTGGTGGATTCAAAGTATAATTGTTGATATATAGGTAATTTGAGGAATAAGACACAAACAGTTAAATAGGAAATATAAAAAGGAATGGACTTTACATTTGCTGGAAGAAATAATAATATTGATTAATAAATAAACGATTTAAATAAAGTATTTTTATTTCCTTTCTGGCATTTTTTTTGTCCGAAATTATGCATAAACACCGTTAAAAAAATAATCTGAAAAATATTCTCAAATATATTTGGAATTTTATTATTTAACCCTTTTCTGCTCAAGAGTTTTTCGATCATTAGTGTTCGACGATACTTCCCATTTTCAGTAGGTACCAGAAATTTTAAATTTTTTTAACAAGTCATGAATAATTTTATTATACTACTTGTTGATACTTCAAAACACAATTTGGCCAACCAATTGGAATAATTTCTTTTTGACGTCAATATCAGTTTAAATCAAATATTCAGAATATCTGATGATACTTCGATCTTTAAATAGGTGATAAAGTAGATGGATAAGTTAATTGATACTCAAAAGGATACCGCCAGGCAGGAAGAGGTTAAATGAGTTTCGTTTAATTTCATTTGTCGCAGAATGATTTTGATGAGTTAGGAATTTTATGATCTGGCTAATTCAACGATAGGGCGCCGACATTTACCTACTTTAGGTAACTAGCAAACATTACGTTTTCATTTTAATATTAAAAGTAATTATTTTTTACGTTTTTGTCAGATGTGTTTTATTTGAAAAAAAATTTTTTTGCCGTATAAACATTTAAATTTATTTTAGAAAATGTATTTTTAAACATAGGTACGTTTATTTAACATAAAACATTTTGTTATATAAAAATAACAGTTATGCTAACTTTCTAGTATAAAACATTTGAATAAAACTTCTGTTTAACGCCTTCAGCAAATTTTACCTAATGAAATAAAAACATTGTAGGATAGGTTGTTCAAAGAAAACCGAATGTTCGAAATCTCACTTTGATGCTTTTCAAAGCGATATTGTGCCGTATATTTGCGGATCCGAATAGATAACCTAAAACTTGAATAGAATTTCATTTGGTATTCTACTGTTAACACGTTGACGGTCATAAACGTCGAACGGCGTCAAGTAAAATCTGACTAACTAGAGTAGTCAAAATGAAAATCAAAATCAAAATGAAGATGAGGCACTTTTCATGTATTCTTATGTGGTACTGTCGGCTGCGAAAACTTGCTGTTATTTGAACCGGTATATAGAGCCGACGAGAGGATAGGGCAGGTGGGTAAATTGCCCGAGGGGCCCAGGCCTAAAAAGGACGCCCGCAGACGCCATTAGGGCCCGGAGGAAATGAGACGAGGTTCTTTTTATTTTTGCCCTTGAATTGTATTATTCTTAGTGAAAAACTTCGGGCTTAAAAAAGGCGCTCGGAGGAATAAGACAAGTTTTTTTTTCGCTCGATAATGGTATTTTTGGGGGAATATCGGACCTTTTTGTCGGAAAGGGGGCCCGGAAAAAGTCAGATGAGTTTTTATTTTGCTCGTCAATTATATTTTTGAGGAAAAAAAGTTTCAAAAATTCTTTTTTTTTATACCCAGGCGCCCGATGTTATTACTTTAAATTTTATTTACTGAAAATATTAATTAGGTACTGCAATTAATCGTATGTGAGTTACTGCTAAACGAAAAAAGACTATATTTAGTTTAGGAACTTGATTTAGTTATTAAACATACGTAAATTCGGCATTACCATTTACCATAAGATATAAACATTAAAGAAAAGTAATATCATAGTTTCATAGTATTGGGCAATGGGCGAAAAACTGCCAATCTTTATCCACCTCCTTTCATTTCCAGAGGTCAAAAATTGCGGAAATTCTGAGAGTATGATAGACGAACGAACGGAAGATAAAATAAAATTATAAGGATTTCGAAACGTGCTTTTTGGAGACCGTAACAGAAATATGTTTTGAGGTCCCTAGAATACGAAAATAATATTCACTAAAATTTATATATATATACATATATATATATATATATATATATATATATATATATATATATATATATATATATATATATATATATATCAGGTTGTAACATAAGTTCTGTCCGAATAATTTGAAAATTTTGTTACTATTTTTTTTATCGAAATTTTTATTTATCAATCATCTATGTATTTTCCATCCTTAGATATCACCTCTTGCCACCTTTCAGGCAACTTTCGAATTCCTTGACGGAAAAATTCTTTCGGGTTTGAATCAAAAAACTGCGTCACTACAATTTTAATATCTTCCTGGAAATTAAAGTTTTTTCCATCAAGATGATTTTGTAAACTCCGAAATAAGTGATAGTCCGTAGGCGCAAGGTCCGGGGAGTATGGAGGGTGTGCCATTTTTTCCCAGCCAAGTTCCTCCAGTTTTCTACAGGTGATGCGAGCCGTGTGCGGACGGGCATTATCCTGATGGAACAAAACGCCCCGTCGATTGACTAGTGCTGGACGTTTTTCTCGCAAAGCTTCCATCAAACGATCGAGTTGCTGGCAATAAACTTCGGCCGAGATGGTTTCATTCATTTCCAGCAGCTCAAAATGTATCAGACCTTCAACATCCCACCAAACAGAGAGCAGCGTCTTCTTTGGATGAAGTCCGCCTTTGGGCGTAGGCACTGCTTGTTCTCCAGGATTGAGCCACTGATGATGACGCTTAACATTCTTGTATTGTATCCACTTTTCATCTCCGGTAACGATTCTGTCCAAAAACGGAGTTTGGAGGTGACGAGAATGCAATGACATGCACACATCAACGCGATGTTGAAGTTGTGCTGGTGATAGTTCATGCGGCACCCATTTTCCTAACTTAATCACTTTTCCCAGGCTTTGCAAATGACGATGAACGGTCATATGGCTTACTCTCAGTTCTTGTGCCAGTTCTCGTACTGTTGTGAATGGGTTATTTTCCACCAGAGCTTTGAGGGCCTCTCTATCGAACTCAGAGGGCCGTCCTGTACGCTCACTATCTTTTAACGTGAAATTACCGTTTCTAAACTTCTCAAACCATCTCCGACACATCCGTTCACTCACAACATTATTTCCATAAACACTTTGAATGTTTCTAGCCGATTCGCTTGCATTATTTCCTTTGCTATATTCATAAAGCATAATATGTCGAATATGTTCTTTTATCACTTCCATCTTTTACTGACCAAAAAAAAAATTGGGAGCGATGTACACTCTTCAAAATTTGCAAACGCACTGACTAATTAATTTCAAACAAAACAATGTAGCACATATGACACCGATCTTGCAAGACATCGCCGTGAAACCAAGTTCTGATATAGTAGTGCTGTACGTTTCGGACAGAACTTATGTTACAACCTGATATATACTTACATATATATATATATATATATATATATATATATATATATATATATATATATGTATATATATATATATATATATATATATATATATATATATATATATATTACATAAAGTCCGCCTAGAATATACGGTCAAGCTGATTTTTTAATGAGGTCCACCGGGATCTTGCAGATCCGAGAACGCCAGTAATAAGCTACCGAACCGATTCTAAAAAATTTCTCACTGCTAGAGAACTAAATTATTTTAGATGGATACAACTTTGCTGCACAAAATCCGTTCGGGTACTTGGGTCCCCAAAAATACCAAAACTAATTACCCAGCCGATTTTAAAAATTCTTTTACTCTTAGAAAGCTAAACTATTTTAAACAGGTGCAGGTCTTAGATGAGATCCGCTAGTGCCCAATATTTGGAAATTCACTATGTTGTGATGCTGCGACAAGGGTATTAATTTCTTCTGACGAAACGCAAAAAATTGTACGTAATAACGCCCTGAGCATCAAATATCTATAATACATAATACACTATGTTTAAATATTGAAATGACAAACATTCAACGATACACAACAGAAGCAAAACAAACTCTATTATCACTTATCATTTTACCTATTTGCACAATATAAACAAACAAATAGCTTTGTTTTGTATCTGTCACAGCAAACGTAACAAACGTTAAAATATAATTATACTTTCTTTGTTATTATTATTTTGTTTGTTGGTTGAGTACGGTTGCAAAATTATTTCAACTTATGTATGTGTCAATGTAATGTTAGTTATCAAAAATAGCAAAGCAAACATTACCTAAAGGAAAATGAAACATAGGGTAGGGTCGTGTAAGACTGCGCACTTAACATTCAGGTGGCTAATAGGCAATATTATAAGAATAAACTATATTTATTTTAGTATTTTAATGATTAGTCAAAGCTATGATAAAAGGACTTTCATTACAAAGTCAGTACCAACTGAGTTATTAAAGAATATTTACGCCATGTGAGATGCGCAATCAGGTTGAAAACTAATATAAATATAGTATATTGTGCAATAAGGGCGGGAAATTATCGACCATCCCGCACCAGTTGCATATACCATTTTTTATTACGAATTTCACATACTTTTTTCTATAATTATTACTACTTTTGATTACTTTTTAAAATAATATTTTTGAGTATTTGTCTCTTTTTTTTTTGAATTAAATAATATTGTTTAAATTACTTTGTTGGTGGTTTCTATAGAAATACCTAATTATGAAATATTTATTAAATGAAAAATCAAGAGGCGGCTTTGCTTGTTTTTATTAAATTTTGCGTGTTTTATTGTCAACTTGTATGCGGAAAGTATACTTTCCGCATCTAAAAAAGCATGTGGGAATAGTGGAGTGGTCAGACAGCTATTTTCCGTACAGATATGTGTGCGCCAAATTAGTACTTCTTCAGCATGAGTAATAAAATTATAATTTTAATTGATAAAAAATATGACATCAAGCATGTTGTGGATAAATTAAATAATTTAAACAAAATAAAATATTAATCAGTTAGCAGCAATAACTAACTAACTACTAGGGTTTGTTTTATCTGAGAGAAAACTTTATTACAGTCAAAATATTACCATTTTCATTCGACTATTGCAGATTTAATTACAGTTTCACACAGAGTTACTCCCGCTATAGAAATTTTCACTACAAAAACTTCTGTCCAAAATGAGACAGTATTGAAAAGGGCTGTTTGGGAATTTTATTCAAGGACTAAAAAATCCATATACCTGAGTAATTTTCCGTTTATTCCCCTGTTAGAAATTTTATAACGAAAATATCCAATACAAACACAAAACTCATTAAAAAGCAAACAAAATTACACTTTTTTTTATTACACCGTAGAGTACCTATTTCAACGTAGCCAACATACAAACATAAAACTTTGTAAATTTTTAATTTAAAAATGTACAAAAATAAATTTCTATTACCAACATAATTAAGATCTACGTACGGTGTCATTGTATATAGGTACGGACTGCAAACAGTGTGTATGTGTGCTATTCTTGAAAATTGAAACAACAAAATAAAACAGTTAACATTCTAAAAAAGTCAAGAACTGTATGAAAATTCTACCTCACAAATTACAACACAATACACATCTTATAGCAGTTTTTAACAAACGCGTATAAACTCTAGCTTCTGAAGGGGGAGGGGAGGGCGATCACACAAGAAATTAAGCAGCTTAAAAAATTGGTTTATCCAAAATTATCCTCCCCAAAAAATAAGAAGCCTTAAAATATTTCAGATTTTCCTCCAAACCCTGAAAAATAATTATGAAATCAATCGGTAAAAAAAAGAAAGTGTGCAATCAATAAGCTTCTTAAGGGGAGGAGGTCACATAGGAAATCAACTCCTTAACCTGTTAACCGGGGAATTAGCTATTGCTCAACTCGTTTCAGAATGGGCACATTTTGTTCGCAGCGATAAGTAATATCACACCTCAAATAATAAAAGAATATAGTTTTTAACTTATGGTTTTTATTTATTTTGATAAAATATTTTATATTTAAAATATAATTCAAATGTATTCAATGTACAAGGAATTAATTGAACAAATTATAATAATTACTTCGCAGTATGATATTGCTTGAAACAGTGTTGCATACACAAGGCAACACAGCAGTCAGGACACCAGATTCCATGGGACTGAAAGTGTTAATTTCCATGACGAAAAATGTCGTCATGCCCATTGCAGTAGGCTTTTATGTATGACGAAATATTTCGTCATACCCAGTTAACAGGTTTTTCCATGACGAAAAATGTCGTCATGCCCATTGCAGTAGGCTTTTATGTATGACGAAATATTTCGTCATACCCAGTTAACAGGTTAAGGGCAATGGATGCTGTAGAGCGTCAACTGAAACCTGGCTAACTGTAACATAACGCTGCAAAGCGTCGACAATTCCACATTATGTGTATTAGTTGTCAAAATAAGGTAGTAGTTGATCGTATTGTCATTACACGTTATGATGACCATCAATGTGTTAAAAAATTTTAAAAAAAATTGCTTACCTATAAAAGTGCACCAAAATGACCCTGAAAATTCAAATTTTTACCTTAAAATAAACCAATAAGAATATTTTTCGGCTATAATCGATTTAAAATTTCGAGGGAAAATATATTTAAAACGTTGCTTGTGTAGCTTTGAAGACTATATTAAAATTTTTCATAGTGATAATCAAAGGAAAAGGAGGTGTAGATATAAAAGGACGTAGGCTACTTTCTACCAGCGGGAAATATCTTATTACCGAGGACATGAGATTACGATAGTTGACTATTAAAAAAGTGTATCATTAATTGTAGTCTGGACTTCAAAAAATTTAGCATGCTGTCTAGATTGTTGGTAATGGCACTTAGGCCAGCCGCGCACTAGCAACTTTTGCAACAGGCAACTGAATAGTTTAATCACTTAAAAGTTGCTTTTTCGTTTTTACAACCGCGCACTAGTTGATTAAATAGTTGCTCTATACAACCAATATACAATTTTAGTAGAGAAATGGATTTTGTAGTAATTGCATGTGTTTGCCCTCTGGAATTATGGAAAAAGAAACAAAAACGCAAACAATTGTGGGCGAGAGGCTTCCTAACGGTCAATTTTATAAATTATTTCAAAATTTAAGAGAAGATAAAAATAATTTTTTTAATTATTTTCGGATGATTGTCAAAATTTTTGATAATTTGTAATATTAAGTTCATCCCAATTCTCAACAAATTTTTCACATATTTAATTCAACCCATAATTTCTTTTAAAATTTTTATCAGAGTATTGTTAATTTCGTATTATATATTGCTGGTCGTTTCTCGATCTCACTAATAAAATCTTCAAAATTCAACGGCGTGATTCAATTTCACAAAAATGAATAAAAATTTGTCATAATAAATAGTTATAAGCAATTAAATAGTCATCAGTGCGCTCCAACTAACCTGAACATGCATGTTCCATTGTCATCGGCAACAGTTCTCTCACTCATAAAATAGAACCTCAATTTAAAAATCACCAGTACGCTGGGTTCAATACAAAACAGTACGTTTTATACTCGGTGATTTAAAAGTTGCTTTTAGACGTGATAAAAAAATTGCTAGTGAGCGGCTAGTCTTATATTCCTTTTTCGGGTCTAACTCAATTTTCTTTTTCTTTGGCACTTAGTCCATGCTTCAATTGTGTTCAAACTTTGAATATTATTAGCAAAAATAATGTTAACTTTATGTCATAATTTCAACTGATACACGAGTGAAGCCGGATATAAAAGCTATGTGGTAACAATCAAAATTCAAGCCATTTCTTATTGGTACATGTAACAAATTTCAGCATGCCCAGTTGGCAAGTAAAAGTAGACAACATCGATTGCGAAAGTTTTTTACTACCTCTTTCTAGTATATAAGGAAATTAACACACAGAACAGGTGTCGAGTGTTTTGAGGACAATTCAAAGCTACCGCTACACTTTCGTTTGTTTACCAATTTAAATAAATTGGTTCGCTTCTTTTCTCCAATTTCACAAAGTGGCAGCTATTTTATATAATATTAAATTCTGAGAATCACCGCAAGTGATGACAATAAGTAAAATTTGTAGACAAAAGATTAAACACGCGAACACATAAAAGTGAATAATCTGCCAGTCAGCTATAGCGACTCAATTAATTATAACGTGTAACACTTATTTAAGTTAACAGTTATCGTTAACAATTAACTTAATTGATATAATTTCTTTAATTGAATGTAAATATTTAAAAACGAATTAAAAAAAGAAACAGACTTTTTTTTTATTAAATTTTGTGTAAATATTTAAGAGTTGGAATCAAAGAAAATTTCCTATTTATTTATTTGTTCTATTTTCCTTTGAAAATGCACCATTGCCTTAGTACGTTTATTCATCTTGTTATTTTTTTCTATTGATTCATTTGTTAATTATTTTAAATAATTAAATTTTTTTACTACATATTCGCAGAGATATGCGTATACCATACTACGTAGGTATATGTACAATGTACAATAGAAAGTTCTTTAACCTGACATGAAAACATCATTTCGATTTAGAATTTGAAGAATTAATTCCATGAATAATAATTAATTAATTATTATGTAATTACTCACGGTGGATTCAGCAAGTGTACCGTTTTCACGTCTAGTTTTCAAATTTTGTATTAAAAACTGGAGATGGGAAAAATTTAGAACGGGAGCTTGTAATATCAAATGTCTCGTTATTTCGGATTTAGAAAAGTTTTGTAAAAATTGATAGTTTAACAGAATACAAAAAAGTAGGCTCGGTAGGAAGGGGGAAGAGTCTGCCGGAAAGTAGTTTAATTATAGTATATTGTGCAATAAGTGCGGGAAATTGTCGATTGCTCACGAAAGCGAAGTTGAGCGCACGAAAATAGTGAGTGCGCTCATTCGCTTGAGTGGGGCAATCGACAATCCCGCACGAGTTGCACATACTATTTTTCATTACGAATTTCACATACTTTTTTCTATTATTATCACTATTTTTGACTTCTTTATTACTTTTTAAAATAATATTTTTAAGTGTTCGTCTTTTTTCTGAATTAATTATCGTTTAAATTACTTTGTTGGTGGTTTCTATAGAAATAATTATGAAATATTTATTAAGTGAAAAATTAAGAGGCGGATTTGCGTGTTTTGATTAAATTCTGCGTGTTTTATTGTCAATTTGCGTGTGGAAAGTTACTTTCCACACGCAAAAAAGTATGCGGGAAGAGTACAGTGGACAAACAGCTATTTTTCGTACAGAAATGTGTGCCCCAAATTAGTACTTCTCCCGCATGAGTAATAAAAAATTAATTGTGATGAAAAATTTTTAGTCTTTTCCATCATCATGGATTTTGAAAAAATTTATGGTATATATAAAAGATTATCATTTCTATCAGAAAAATTTGGTATGGCAAATCTTTTCCTGCCGAAAGTGTCTGTCAGACAGATCGCGCAATTTTTTAAAAATAACTTGCTATAGCTGTAGTTTGCAGATTGCCGAAAATACCTGTGATACCGAGATATTGTGGAAAGTTATTTATTACAACCTATGGATACTGAGGTTTGGTCTTTAATAATAAGACATTGTATCATAACAAATTTGTGCTGCATTCTGTGGTTTAAAATGGAGTGCAGTTTTCCAAACCAATAAAAAGCGTGTATTTTAACTTCTCAATAATATTTTTTTGTTCCAAAAATCTCCCTGTTTATTTTAAGAAAAATTAGGAACCAAAAATAACAAGCTTGTACAATTTGTTTAAAGTTGAAACTTTTCTGGGACCGGACGGTTATAGTAGTGAAATCGTGTGGCATAACTATGAAAAATACCCAGAAATGTATACAGGGTGTAAAACAAATAACTTTCGTCCTTTTGTGGGGTGACTCATAGCACCCTGTAGACATTAAAACCACAGGAATTTTTTCGAAGGTTCGGATATATATATATATATATATATATATATATATATATATATATATATATACAGTTAGGTGCAAAACTGAACCAACCTCATAATATTTCGAAATTATTTGGAAAGTAAATTTTAATAATAATCCTTTTTGAAAAAGTTTAGTTATTTTTAATAACTATAAACTGCCAGCTACTTAACAGATATTAATTTGTAGACATATCTATTTATTTTGAATATGCGTTAATCCTTTTTCTTTGACTCAATTTTGCACCATATTTCTATTTGTGCAGACACAGAGTGTTCTACGCGATAAAAACATGTCCATACAGATTGAGTGTAGTCTAAACAAAGAATACAGCATCGACTTATTCTCAATTTAAATGAGCGTGTCATAGCTAATGAATAAAGCTACATTTATTTTTAATTTACAAATAATGTATCCAATATCGAAATCTACTAAGAAATTAGTGATTGAATTATTAAAAAGTAGACGATCTACAAGATATATCGCTCGGAAAATTCATATTAGCCAATCGACAGTACAAAAAGTTCGAAAAAAATGTAATTTACTAATAGAGAAAAATGTTGGTGGTCGGAAAAAAAAAACTATCAGGAGAGGAAGTTAGAAGAGTTATTCGATATTTGGCTACCGGTGAAGCATCTTCGGTTTCTGGGGCAACCAAACTTTTACAGAAAGACATTAGCAAGTCAGTAAGTAACTGGAAAGTTCGTCGGGCATTACATTCCGCAAAGTTCTGAGCTGTCGAAAGAAAAAAGAAACCACTTCTCACTAAAAAAATATTAAAGCCAGAAAATTTCTTTATAAGACAATATATAAAATGGGATGATGATGATTGAATGTAGGTGATTTGGTCAGATGCGACTAAAATTAATAGATACAGTACAGATGGTCGCCGGTGGAATTGGAAAAGAACTAAAGAATCAAGACAACCAAAGGATTACATTCAAACTATAAAGCATGGTGGTGGTAACATCAAGTTGTGAGGCTGTTTTTCAGCATTTTCTGGAAGTCTAATTCAGAGGATTGATGGTAATATGAACAAAAAATTGTACTATAATATTCCCAGGATATATTTAACAGAAACAGTCGAAAAGATACCCTATCCAGAAGATGAAATAATATTTCAACATGACAACGATCCGAAATATACCTCGAAATTAGTAAAAAATTGGTTAAGTAAACAAAAATTCAAAGTCCTGATGTGGTCACCTCAAAGTCCTGATCTCAATCCTCTTGAAAAATTATGGTCATATCTGAAGAATAAACTTTTGAATGAATATGAATCACCTCCGTCAAATTTACATGTTTTATGGAAAGATGTACAGGAACAGTGGTACAAAGTCTCACCTGATTACTGCGAAAAAGCTTGTTAGAAGTGTTAAAAAACGATCACATGCTGTTAGAAAGGCAAAAGGTCTGTGGACATAAGATTAAAGTTTAATTACTTGATGCTCGCTGCAAGTGGTGCAAAAGTAAACCAAAGGTCATTATGATTATTTTATTCTAAAATAGGCCTTTAAGCTAAATTAAGTTTATAACTTTATGTATCAATAAATGTACTTTTCAGTATATAAATATTGTTTTGATTGTAAGGTTTATAATATATTCAAGAAGTACAAATATCAAAAACTTACATTGGTTGACTCAGTTTTGCACCTAACTGTATATATATAGGGTGTAAGGGAAATAACTCTCATCCCTTTGAGGGGTGACGCGACTGTTAATTCCGAAAAAATTCCTGCGGTCTTAGTGTCTACAGGGTGCTATGAGTCACCACACAAAAGGATGAAAGTTATTTGTTTTACACCCTGCAGATATTTATGGAATATTTTTAAATAATGTTAATACATACGAAACTCTAATTACAGTCATTTTGTTAAGAACCTAAATTTTGCAAACTATACTTCATTTTATCATAATCCACATTCAACTGATCTATTTAATATTTGTATTTCTTTGAAATAATTTTTATTTTAATGAATTTGCATAATGCCATTAACGTTCCGATATTTTTGTGAATTTTTACCAAAATTTTATTATATAATTGACATTATTAGCATAACGATGGTTAATTTTTTTTCGTTGTGAAAGCTCATTAAGTTCTTGCATTGTTATTGTAAAAAGTATATGACTGTTGGTTCTCAATACACTAAAAACTTTTGCCATTAAGCATACTCTCGTCTAACAAAATGAGTTTATAGAAGAATACAGTACACTGAAGATAACTTTTTGAATAAAGTTATTGTATCACTTGAGAGTATGCTATTCATATACAGTATACAGTATATACAGATAACATAAAACTTTTAAAAGTACATGCATGTACTCCCAAAGTAATGTCCTTTTATTTTAATATAAACTAATTTCAAGAATTTTACAAGAATTTTAAATAAATTATTGTTGGAACTTGAATAAGTAATTTTCTTTTTCACTGGAGGAATTTGCCAATTTCAATCTTTAGGCTTTTAATTTCTAATTCATATAGGTTATTATTGTTATAAGAAAGGAAAGTATGGTAATCAAACAAATTTGAGCGATTTAAGATTTTCAAAATGAAAAGAATTCCCTTAAGAATTTAATTAAATTCGCCAGAAGTCTTTTTTCTAGTAGTTGTAGATACCTAGTCTTGGTCATATACGCAATACAGCAAAAACTATTTTTATGCGATCTTTTTTGTGCGATTTTTTTGTGACATTTTATGCAACTTTTTAATTTTTTTGTTTTAATGCCAGTCAAAATATATAAAAATTAATGAGAAAGGGAAGTGAGAAAAGATAAGAAAGAACATTAGTTGGCGATAAAGTTTCTTATTGATTGTATTTAATGATTTAATTATGTAGTATGATACATTGCATAAGAATATAAGTTATTTCATCATTAAAGTTCTTTTTTTACATATGTATTTATCGCAATTTTTATAATATTATAAAATGGAATAAAAAGTTTTTATGTATAAAGTAATGTTTTATCTTGTTTAGAAAAGTAACATCTAACGAAAAAAAAAGGTTTTGAGTGTTTTGAATTATCTATGTTTAAGAAAGCTTTTTTCTGCGGTGAATTGAGAACCGCGGTTTTCTTTTTACAATCTAACGCGAACCGTATAAGATGGATATGCTGTGTATGCAATTTTATCATTAATTTACAATTTTTAAGTTCTTAAAAATAATAATTAACTTGTGGATGTCATCAAATTAAAAAAAAATTATTTTCTCTTAAATCAGACTTTATAGATGTGACTTATTGAATCAAGGTTTTCGATGTCATATTTTTATTTTCGCTGTTCATATTATTAAATTTCTTTTAGAGTTTATAGGGCAATTCACCATTAGAATTGTAATAGAACTAAGGTTAATAACTGAGAAACCACGATAAAATTTGAATTTATCTTCATTTATGGCTGTGCTCATCGCTTGTATCAACGTTTGAGCTTCGATCGGTTTTGTAATAGTTTAAACGACCCTCTTGTTTAAAACATGTTCGTGTACTACACAAGAAAACAAACTGAAAATTTGCTTTGAACTCTTTTTTATGCGGTCTTTTTTGTGCGATTTTTTTTATGCGATTTTTTTATTCGGTTTGTAAAAAATGGCCATTAAAATGCATAATGTGAATCAAAATCACGAGACAGTAAGAAACTTAAACAATTACTATAATAACTTTCTTTGATAAAAATACTTTTTAACGACTTTTAAGCATTTAATCAATACATTGCATAAGAACATAAATTATTGCATCACTTAATTTTTTTTACACATGTATTTTTCAAAATTTTCATAATATTAGAAAAAGGAAATAAAATGTTTCTACGTGTAAATTAAGGCTTTATCTGGTTTTAGAAGCAACACCTAAGGAAATTTCTAAGTTTTGAGCATTTTGAGTGATGTTTTTTCTATGAAACTTTTTTTATCCGATCCCGACCAACCGCACAAAAAAAGTTTTTTGGACAATCTGGATCGAACTATACTTTTATTTATATTTATGATATATTATACTACTATTTATGATATTTTTGAATATACTTTTTTTGTGCGATGGTTTTTATGCGGTCCCGTCCACCGCACAAAAAAAGGATCAACTGTAATTGTTTATTTTAATTACGAGCAGAAGAATTTTTCTTCCAGTATAAAAATTACAATTTTTTGTTCCAAGACAAAAAGCGTTGGCATTCGTTTTGTAATTGTTTAAACGACCCTCTTGTTTAAAACATGTTCGTGTACTACACAAGAAAACAAACTGAAAATTTGCTTTTGATAAACCTTTTATTAGATTACAGATTAGAGGTCACTTTAAAGTGAATGTCATCTGATAAATTAATTTATTGATTTTCTTAATCATAATTCATTTTTGTTATTCTAGATACGTTTATTTATTGCACATGTAGGTATCGGAAATTAATAAAAATCTATTTTAGGTGTGACGAAAAAAAAGTACTAACTGAAATTATTTACTAGAGAGAAAATAAATTCTGGCAATCACAATGTTAAATTTTTTTTTAAATCTCAAGAAAAAAATTATGATTATTTTCATTAAATTTTAAAATATGATGACAATTCACACAATAAATTATTTGAGGGGATTAATAATTGCGTGTGTTTTGATGTTTGAGTAATATTTTTTAAGCAGCTGTTTGTTACATATTTCCCAAAATTTTCACTCGGAAGGACATGTGTATAGTTAACAGTACAGTTTTTATGATGATTTAT
Organism: Brachynemurus nebulosus; assembly: GCA_035578155.1. Taxonomy (NCBI): domain Eukaryota; kingdom Metazoa; phylum Arthropoda; class Insecta; order Neuroptera; family Myrmeleontidae; genus Brachynemurus; species Brachynemurus nebulosus. The sequence goes on along the minus strand of JAPWDM010000008.1, from coordinate 42,728,553 downwards.
ATTTGTCATCACCTTTGACATTTGTTTTGGAATATCAACACTAAAAAAAATTTAATACATTTTATGAATATTTTTTTGAGAATACAAAAAATTTTTCCCGTTTTTTAGTAGGCTTCATTAAACGTGGAAATTTTGAATTGAAATACCAAACATACAGTAGCCACTATGAAACTGTGCACTACCAAACTGTTACACAACCACCACTCGTATACGACAAACACAATCAAGCGCTGCATGTTAGTACACACAGAATATTTGTTTTGTTATTGTAGTAGTACAGGTACATGCAGTAAACCAACCACTGGCACCTACATATTTTTCTTGCTTATTAAAATTAATAAAACTGAATTAACAAAAAACAAAAATTTAACGTTCTTACTATTGGAGGTCCGTCGAAAATTATTAAAAATACACCAGAAAGCCAATGGTATGTAGTGGTCGGTGCAAATTTGAGGGTTGGTAAATATTATTTATCTGAATTTATTTAAAACAAAACTATTCTAAGAAACAATTTACAATCTAAAATTCGGTTGTATAGATAAACGAAATTGAATGTTATATTAATGAATAACGAAAAACCAACTTCATCATCGAATTTATCAGCGCCGCCAAATAGTGAAAACTGATAAAAATTCTAGAATATTTCATTCGTCAACTAGCAGAGATATCAAAAAATAGACTTCACTATTGAATTGGCTACTAAAAATTAGATTAAGCAGCGCAATTTGACAAAAATTCTAGAATGTTCCATTCGTAAACTAACAAAGATATTGAAAAACCGGTTGCACCATTTAATTGATCATCGGAAAGAAGGCAAAATATTACAGTTTGATAAATATTCTAGAATATTCTATTCTGGCTGACGAATAGATCATTCTAGAATGTTTGCCAAAATGAAACATTTAGTTTAAATTAGTATAATTTTGGTTGGACAATTAAAAGGTGAAATCGATTTTTTAATATCTTTGCTAGTTGACAAATAGAATATTTTAGAACATTTGCCAAAATGTACTATTTGGTCTCTTTTTAGGTGACCAATTCAGTGACGACGTCTGTTTTTGGATATCTTTGCTAGTTGACGAAAAGAATATTGCAGAACATTTGTCAAGATATGCTATTTGGCCTTTTTTCAATGAATAATTAAATGCTGTAATTGATTTTTCGATAACTTTGTTAGTTGACAAATAGAACATCTCAGAATTTTTGTCAAACTGTGCTGCTTAATCCCATTTTAGTTACCAATTCAATAATGAAGTCTGTTTTTTGATATCTCTGCTAGTTGACGATTAGAATATTTTAGAATTTTACGTTAATCATTTTGCATATGACCTATGCAGATAGAATATGTGTATAAAATTTGCAGTGAAATTTTGAAATTGTTAGAGGTTACAAGACCATTAGACAATATTACCTACGGTCCTGACTCTGGCTTGGTACATAAATTTTCACCAACACAGACAAACAACAACATATCTATGAGAGAAAAACCCCACTAAATCGCTGACGTCACTACGTAAAATCGGAGTACGTACCATTGGATGTCCAATGTATTCACAAATTTCTTAGATGTGTAATCAGAATTTTACTTTGGCGCCTATCTCACTATGAAACTGTTATTTTAGTCCCGTGCTGTAACGCTTTCATGGTGCCGACTGTATTTGACAGTCACGGAATTATTTTTAATCGAGGTAACTTTTTCATACCATCATCACTGACTGTTATATCAGCAGTGAAATTCTTATTTTGAATACCTACTACATATATATAATGTTCGTATGAATATTTCCGCTATCACAGGGGTGGTTTATGTTCAATAATCATCTGGTAGTACTCTCTAAGAATTGTGTTTTGCGACCAAATTAGTCTTTTGAAAATAGTAACTAGTGATAGGATTTAAGGCAAGTACATTTGGATTGATTTGTGTTAAATGCAGTTCGATTCACTGGTGTCAGATTTTATAGTTCGAGTTTTGGTTACACGCCAATTGAATTTTTAGAATTCGCTAATTATGTTTTTATTATAGTTCCCAAAATTTCCTTCATATATTTATTAGACAGATAGATAGTTCTTAAAATACCGACATGAATTACACCTATCTTACTCTTTCATAAGTATTACACCTTTCTACTTCAGTTTCTTTTCCTTTTTCGTTATACTATAGTGTATAATAATCCTCTACTTCTGATTCTTTCTCTTTTCAAATAATCAATAATATACTTACTAATGCGAGTAATTAGTGTTTTGTCACAACATGTTTCATGTATATTCAGATGCTAATGATCTTATTTATTTAATTCATATAATATGTACCTATGTAAAGTATGACCAGAATTAAATGAAATGACCTTCTAAATATGACAATAACACTATCGAAAACCGAAAGACGAATAAAACAACTCTTTTTTTCTTCAAGTTTAGTTTAGTTTTACTCGGCCAAAGTAGGAGAAATCTAAGTATCCATTTCTAACTTTTTTGATTTATATATTTATTAACTGTAATTTCTGAATAAAAGTGATTTATAAATCATATAACGTAAAAGCTCCTATACCGGAACACTATTTTTAGGTGCGAAATTAAACTGGCTTATAAAAATTGACAAATAAATTAAACACCCACTTTTTTCTTAGTAAGCATGAAAGAAAGTTTTTTTTAATCCATGAATATGTTTTTAAAAAAATACAACCCATAAATTTTTATTAACGTTTTTATTTTACAAAATGTCGACATTTATATCCAAACAAAGAAATATTAATGACACTAGGAGTTGGGAATCGATATACAAACAGACGTGTAATATGAGTAGTATGACACATAGAGTGACATCCAGACGTCAAAGTAGAAAACATAGAATGGTTTAAGTATCAGACGTAAATAAAGGATCAAAATACTGTATTCAACAAAAATTGTTTAATATACATATATATGTATTTCTTTAATTAAGTAAGGAAACATTAAATGCGAGGTGAATTTAAATTGAAAAATAATCACTCTACTATTAATAATTATTGCTATCAGAGGTTTCTTTTAGAAATAACTTCATTAATACCTATATAAATGTCAAAACTGTTGGGACACATGATCACGTTCCGGTATAGGGGCTTTTGCGTTACCTAGGTAATAAAAATACCTATATCAACTTCTTGAATTTTGTGATGAACGCTAAAAAATAAAATTTTTCATGTTTTCTGTTTCATATCTTACAAGAAACAGAGAAGAAAATGAGCATAACACAGACTCAAAATTTGTGTCAACCAATGTAATCAGTAGTATGGTAACCTGTACTTATTTATGGAGGAATTAAAGGAACCACCGTTCATAAAACAGGCAATATTTTTAGACACAAGCGGGACGTACACTGTGGTGTCTGTTGTAGGCAATAAAATATTTGATTTTAACTCTCGAAAAGACATTTCATTAACTTAATTCTAGTGGTACTATATATCCAAGTATTTATTTATTTATTAATTTTTTTCAAGAAACGAAATAGAAAAAAATGAAAACTAAAAATATTTTCTCTAGAATTCATAAATATTTATAAATTCTATTCGTTTACATTTGCGAAGGCGTCGCTATTGAAAAACACTAGAAATGCACAATGCGAGGTGTCATTTACTTCCGTATAAATTCAACCTACATACGTGTTTATAAATTTATTCAAAGATTTTTCAGCATTCCGTTTTATAGCTTTTTTCTTCAATTATAAAATTATTATAAAACCATTTTTATTAAACAAGTTTTCTGGAATTTAAATCACTATTTTCTTTCTAAATAAATTAAATTGATACGCTCAGTAGTCGAATACTTCGAGCCAGACAGTCTATATTATTATATCTAAGGGTCAACAACATTTACAACAAGTACAATAATCTTAGAACAACTAGAATTGTTTAATAAATTTTTTGAAAAATGATTGTATATTATTCTTAAAATATCAACAAAAGAGAGGATAACGAACCATAATTGGCTAACTTTGAACGAAAAATTTCAGTTTTTAACATACAGTTGAATTCTTTTTTATGCGGTCTTTTTTTGTGCGATTTTTTTATGCGATTTTTTTTATGCGGTTTGTATAAAATGGCCATTAAAATGTATGTAACTTAAACAGTTACTATAATAACTTTCTTTGATAAAAATATTTTTTAACGACTTTTAAGCATTTAATCAATACATTGCATAAGAACATAAATTATTGCATCACTTAATTTTTTTTACACATGTTTTTTCAAAATTTTCATAATATTAGAAAAAGGAAATAAAATGTTTCTACGTGTAAATTAAGGCTTTATCTTGTTTATAGAAGCAACACCTAAGGAAATTTCTAAGTTTTGAGCGTTTTGAGTGATGTTTTTTCTATGAAACTTTTTTTATCCGGTCCCGACCAACCGCACAAAAAAAGATTTTTGGACAATCTGGATCGAACTATACTTTTTCTAGCTATTTATGATATTTTTGAATATACTTTTTTTGTGCGATTGTTTTTATGCGGTCCCGTCCACCGCACAAAAAAAGGATCAACTGTAATTGTTTATTTTAATTACGAGCAGAAGAATTTTTCTTCCAGTATAAAAATTAAAATTTTTTGTTCCAAGACAAGAAGCGCTGGAATTCGAAAAGTTGTTATAAAAAGACGAGAATACTTACTGACAAATAATTTTTTTTTTTTTTTTAAAAAACTATTTTAAAGAAAAGTCAATGAAATGTTTTTATTTACACAAATAAAAATATTATTTATTAATAAATAACGGAATTTTGAGAACGGACAACAGGTTATACAAATATACGAGAAATAACACGTTCTTCCAATCGTTCCAATTGACGACAACAAGGAATTAAACGATCACGTCACACTCTTACAACAACATCCACAATAACAACGAACGCGGCAGAGCCTCGAACAGAATAGAATGATTTTCTTCGGCCGTTACGATGCCATCCATGTGCCACTGAACAGCAGCAAGTACGTACGTACCACTAACTAACGCGGCTGACACTTGTTTGTTCATTCGAAGAATATCGGGCGCGCGTAAAGAAACAAATACATTAATAAGTTTGATGAGAGACGCAAGTATTTTTATTTAAATTAGGCAATTGTAAACGATAAGTGTGTATCGTTTATAATATTATTCAGTTGATGCGCTTATGTTTCTGTTTGATGTTTTTCTGTTTCTTTACGAAACATCTGACTATTTTTGTCGATTTTGTATTATTGTCAAATTTTTAACTGTTACAGTTTATTAATAGATTTGAGTGTTTACATAATATATAACGTTTGTGATTGTTTTTAAGACAAAATATCTATTTTTGATGAGATTTATAAATATTTATTTAAATATCTAAAATTAGTTGAAAAAATTCACTAATTTTATTCACAACTCAAATGAGTAAAATCCTGTCTTTTCTTTAAATTTTATCACTTAAGAAGCATAACTACAATGAAGCAGGTGGAGCAGCCGCTCCAGGGGCGTATGGTAAAAAAGGGTGCAATAGGGGAAATAAATAGGGAGCAAAAGAGGCTGGGAATGTTTTCTTGAGAATATAAAAAATTTTTCCGTTTTTTAGTCGGCTTCATTAAATGTGAAAATTTTTAACTGAAATACCAAACATATTTGATAGTCACGAAATTAAGGAAAAAGGCGAAAAAAAGGCGAGGGACGTTTTCCTTTGGCTTATCATTCTAAATTTTTGGAAAAAAGTCGACGTTTAGCTGGGGAGTATTGTTAAAGCACCTCCAGGGGGCAAAATTTATAGTTGTGCCTCTGAGTCAAGCGGATTGTTTTTCTCGAAAACATACATATATATATATATATATATATATATATATATATATATATATATATATATATATATATATTTATATATATATATATATATATATATATGTATATGTATATATGTATTTTTTATGAATTTCATAATCACTAATATACTCTCCACATATTATGTTGTCCAAGATTTCTTGGTGAATTTTTATAGTATCTTTCTGGAAAAAAGTTTTCGTAAGATTAAAAATTTCGTGGAGCGAATATAATCAATAATGAAAGAAGAAGAAATAAAACTAAAAGTACAATTTCTTCCGTAATATCCTAGAAACAACGAAATCATTATTTATGCACTAAAACTTATTTTTGTGCAATTGTATTTAAAGTCAGTGAAAATTAAAAAAGCAAGGAATTTAGAGATTTATTTGCGGTAAAGTCTGTTGCCTGTCCAAAAGTATTTCATCATCAGATAACGTTAGTATAGACATGATTATATTTTTTTTTTCCATTTTTTCCCAAATACAATTTTTTATCGTTTAAAAAAATAGTTGCTAGGGATATCGTAAGGTTTTGAGCTATGCATTTTCTGTGAGACCTTTTTTTATGCGGTGACTGATGACCACATAAATTTCTTTTATATATCGTTTTTGTGTGTTTTATTTACACGGTCCGTATTTTCCCCATAAGAAAAGGTTGTAATGTATTAATTTTTAGATATTTTTTTCCTAGTAGATATATTCACATTAATTTATTATTATAAAGGAAAAAGGAAAACGGTATTACAAACATCTGAATGGTATAATTATTAAGTTTATTTATATTTTGTTTCGGGTTCTTTGCTTTTCAGTATCCTTCGCTATTTTTTCGAAGAAAGGTAAACGTATGTAAATAAATAGAACCAAATTTCCAACCTTAAATCAATATAGCAGGTAAATTTTTAGTGTTTTTCTTTTACAATTTGTACTACGAGTATATGTTTATTTATTTATTTATTTAATGTTATTTTGAATAGTAATTACTTACATATTTTATTAATTTTATGCAAAAGTAAAACTTTTGGATTTTCTAATATAGGTTTTAAAATCTTTGGTAAAATATTCGTGTTATAATATGTAAAGCCATCTTTACACGCTCAATAATATTGCACTAAATCTAATGTTTTACAATATCATGGATCACCCAAAAATTAAGATTAGTGTTGACCGTCGGAATTGTGAATGGATTTTCATGAATGGAGATAAAAGCATTGTTTTAAGGATTTTTTATTTTATATATCACACTATGGTTGATTTATTTTTAATTCTACAATATTCACGATGCACCACACAAATTTTGAGTAAATTCGTATGAAAAACAATAATTTTATAAGCCATTCACATTTCCCCGGTGCGGTTTTGCAAATCTTATGAATTTTGGGGTAAAAATGAATGTCATCAAAAAAAATTATTTAGAATGGATTACAAGGGAAGTGAGGTACATCGGAGTAAAGCCCAACTCAAATTCTTCACATTAACCTCACTTTCAAATTTTTCATCATACTTTAGCGGTCACAATTTCTTTTTGTTTAATGCAAGTTACGCATACCTAAAATTTGCACAAAAAATCAAGGTTAAATAAAAATAAGAACAATTGTAGGAACAAATTTACTACAAGCTCAAAATGATATTTTGATGATATCTTGTCACTTTATCATATAAAAAATCAAAAAACTACATGATTTTCATACAAAAACAAGGAAAATAAGACTTTTTCAAGGAAATACATTTAGTTTACATCAATAAAAAACAACAATCTATTAGGCCTAATACTGTAAATGAAAAAAATATGATTTTGTGTTAATCCTACTGGACATCCTTCTATTAATTCAGTGGGATTAACACCCTTGTGTTAATCCTACTGAACATCCTTGCACACCCACAGAGATATTGAAAACAAGCACAGCAATGATTTCGTAGATTGATACGCAAAACATATCGCACTTTACACAATTTTTTTTGTATTGAGTGTACAATGGAAACTTGTACAATAATATCACCACTATCTAGTCAATTATTGATTAAAAAATGTAATTGTGTATTATTTTATTTAAAATAAATTTAAAAAAAAAAAAAACTAATATAAGATTTACCCAGGTAGGATACGAACTCCCGACCTTCGGTTTATCAAGCCAGCGCTCTTTCACGAGACCATAAGCGGCCTTGTTAGATATACTAAATTATTCTTATAAGAAGTACACAAAAATTAATGGAAAATTTAAATTGATTTTTCTCAAAAATGAAAACAAATGGTGTCCTGCCGTTTTATATTTTTATTAAGAGGAACTTACTCTACAACATATATAAAAATTAAAGAAATCTGTGATTCCCAAGTTTGGCACTCCCCTTGTAAGAGTTGGTTTTTAACAATATTAATGTTATTTTAGAAATTATGGGCGCCGTTCACAATTACCCCGGTCAACCCTATATAGTGTTGATTAAAAGCTGCTTGAAATATATTGTGTAACTAGTGCATGTTGTAACGCCTCTAGGCTCTGTAGATATTATAAATCCTGCAATACCACTATAATGTCATTTGTCTATTATTTGGACTAATTTACTCAATCCTACACTCAATTTATTTTACAATTTTTTTTACTTGTTTGTTAATAATAACACAAATATTTTACTTTGCAGAAAAAAAATGTGACAATTGCATAGAACATTGATTTGTTTGAAAATGAACAATTAATTTAAATTGGATAAAGATTATGTGGACTTTGCCTGTATTTTATTAAGGGGGGCCACTATTGTGACCGGCTGAAAAAAGGGAATTTTTGGGAAGATTTTTAAAGAAAACTACTGCATGGAATGTTTTAATATTTTAAGGATATATTTATGGATATATAATAAATATTTAATAAAATTTTTGGACCGAAAAATTGAAAATTCAGCGAGTTATTCGCAATCTCCCAAGGCTCCGAAAAAAAGTCCCTCAACTGCTGCAGTGATAGCGACCTTCACAGTGCTGGAAATAAAAAAAAAAAGAAAATTCATTAAACTAGAAGGTATTGTTCGTACCGTGAACCTCAATCGAAAAAAAAATTGAAATTTAACAAAATGGCGGAGTTTTAAAAAAATTCAAATTTTTCGTGAAAATTTGATGACTTTTGACCTGCCAAAATTACATTTTTTATTCTACCGGAAAACTGGAGGTTCATGGTACGGAGAAACATATATAAAAGAAGCTGAAATAAGAATCAAATCGATCGGATGATTTGTCTTCGAGTTACAACTGCAGCAAATTTGAAAAATGTAGTTTTTCTTTACCTTTTAGTTTTAATCACTGAGAATTTTTACTAAAATTATTTATGATGTACTCACTATAACGGTCATAGTAAAACTAGATGAGTCGTTTAAATGTGCCAGGTTCTAGCTTCTCCACAACATGTGACAGGGCCCGCTCTAGCGTTTACGCCGCCCCGGGCAAAAGGGAATAATCCCGCCCCAGTGAAAAAAAAATCGGTCACTTTTTATTTTTCGTCGGGTATAAAAAGCCGGCGTTGTTGTCTTTTTTATACTGACGACCTTTTTTTTTTTTTTTTTGCTCGCCAGGTAAAAAATGCCGGCTCTTTTTTACTGCTTCCCTTTTTTACACTGACGACCTTTTTTTTTTTTTTTTGCTGGCCGGGTATAAATTGCCGCCCCATTTTTGTAAAATTCCCGCCCTCAGAATTTCCTACCCCGGGCAAATCTGTTCGTCACTCACAAGAAGCCACCGTCTTTTCACCAAAATTTACAAAAATCCCGCCCCTAAATTTTGCCGCCCCGGGCAAATGCCCGGGTTGCCCGCCCCTAGAGCGGGCCCTGCATGTGACTGGCAGCCACGTCCAAAAACTCCCGAACTACCAACTTTCATACATTTCTCAATACCTCAAAGTTAACAGTGAAAATCAGAATCCGCTCTTCAGATGGCTGTAACTCAAAAACTATTTGAGGTGTGCACTTGAAATTTTAGTATATTATTTTTAATGGTTTAGACTATCGAAATATGCAAAAAAATTTTCGTTTTTTTTTTTAAAAATGTCACACTAGTGGTCCCCCTTAACTATGTATGTATGTATTCTAAGACATAGTAAGCCGTCATACAGAAATAATATTTTATATGATAAAATTAGATGGCTAATGAATATTCATTATATTGAACGGGTTGAAATTGTTATTCATATAATAATTATGGAAAATAATTAAATACGAATTGTAGGGAAATTTATGGGGGAAAAGATGTTCGTATAATTAAAAATATGTTCTCTCAGTGTTTACTCAAAAAAATGATTAAAAAACTTTTCCTGGTATTTTATAACATTTATTTTTAGATTGACTTTTTTTAAAATAAATTCTACGCATAATTTTTAAATTATGGTAAATCTGTTTTGTATTTAAACTTCTTAATAAATAAACGTAACTTTTAACGAAATATCATTTGACTTTTATAATATTTGATCTTTAAATAATTGTTTTACATCATTTATATTATTATTAATAATTATATAACTGATTTCACTTTGTCTAATGTTCACTGATGTCAAATATCAGTGGAAATTACACAAAGTAAGTGGTTTTTAAAATTATTAATTATTAATTTTCACAAAGCAAACTTACCTTTGTGTCGGTTGAATTTACATTATTAATTATTTTGTTTGAAAATATTTGATTTCAAATTAATAAAAGATTCACTAATAAAAACAGTCGTAGGTACGTATAAATATTTTACCAATATATTCTACGGTGGATCGGGACCGCAAAATAAAAGTTTCATAGAAAATACATCACTCAAAACACTCAAAATCTCACGAATTCCTTAGAAACTGCTTTTCTATACAAGATAAAGCATTAATTTACACATGAGAACATCTTATTTCATTTTTATAATATTATAAAAATTATGATGCATACATCTAGAAAAAATTTTAATGTATTTTGATTCAGGAAGTGACATAAGATAGAATAAAAAAAAATTTCTTTGGTAGAAAGTTAAAGTACAATTTCAAATCGGAGCATTTATTCATCGTATATTTGATTGCATACAAAATTATGTATTTATAGATGTTCCGTTCTAAAAATTTTCTTTTTCTGTAATGAGCCTACTATTTGTGTAACTTTCTCATTTTTAAATGAACTTCAAAACTAGGTTAGTTTTATTTGTTTCGTTTCTAATTTATTATACAAGATTTTAATTTTTTTTCTAGATCAAAATGTACAATAAATAGTATACCTAAAAGATTTTCACAAATTAAGAAATTTGTATTCTATTCTTTATTTTCGTTCACATTTAATTTAATTTTTAATTTTTGTTTGAAGTGGCGTTTTATGTTTAACAAGTAAACTCACTTAAGTTTGATATTTTTGTTTTCTTCCGTCGAAAGCAAAGAACCCAAAAATAAAAAACAAAAATAAAATTTAATTTTCTTTTAAAGTAATGTTCGACAAATAAATTCATTTTATTTTAATTTTATTTGTTTTATTTTTTTGGGTTTCGTAGCAAGCAAGGGATTTTTATAATATCGTTATATCGTTTATCCGTATCCCTTGGTTTAATTATTTTCTAATTTTTGCGTTTATTAAGATAAAATTTGGTGTAGATATACAGACATCGATATGAATCCAAAACTAGAGTCGGGACGGTTTAGGAAAAAATTCTTCCTTTGGCTAACCTTTTATGATGAAAATTCGAATGAAAACTATTCCCTTTACTTACCACTTTTTATCTTTAAATTCGTTGGCGAAATATTCAATTGTGTATCAAAAAAATCTGAAACGAATGAATTATCACCCTTAAATGTTTAAACTCTTGTGATATGTTTCGATCAAGATTGATAGGTGATAATAATGAAAGCAAAGTGAAGTTATCTTTGTCTAGTTTATAGTGAATGGAAATATTATTTAAATCGTAAAAATGTTCTTACGAGGAAAGGTTTTGACTTGTCAATTCGCAATTTTGATGAAACTTGGGATATATGTAGTACAAGCAAAAATAATAGACCCGTATTTTTTTTTATCTGCCACCGTTGCCATTTAAGGGGTGAAATCACCCCTCAAATTTGGGGAAAAATTTTAATTTCGCTTGATAACTTGAAAACGACGGCAGATAGAAAAAAAAACTTTAAATTGACAAAAACTTTATTTTTAGAGAGTTTTCTATTGATGTGTATAAATCCAGGGTCGGACCTACTGGAGGAGCTGTTCAAGCAAAATTGAGGGTAAATTTTGAAATAGGGTGGATATGCTTTCGTATATTAAAATTTGAATAGCATATATCGCACATTGAGAATAAAACTGTTACAACTGCAAATTTTTCGTTTTTGAGATTTTTACATCATTGGATTCAGCTACATTTAAGCTATCGTTTGGTGAAATTTTCATCCTAAAATTCTAGAAAATAAAAAAGTTATAGTCCATAAACTTTTTTTAAATTTTAACAACCTAAGAATCAATGGTTTAAGAAATTTTTGTTGCATGTGCAGTTGTAACAAAGAGAAAACAAAAAATTAACTTTTTATTTAGATTAAAAAAGGTACATGTATGTGATTTCTTTTATTAAGTGGCTACATGTTAGTTAGAGTGGATTGTAGGTACATACAGAACTACACGCATTTTGGTATTCCTTCTTCTGTTATCATTTTACAATGTAAGTGAATAATGATGTTCACAATTTTAGTCATATTTAATGTTTGTTGAGTTTAGAGCATTATTGTTATTAAAATATAATTATAATTTATTTTAATTTCAAAATATGGACGCTGATAAAGAGAAAATTAATTTAACAGCTCTTTCTGAATTTATTCGTATAATTTGAACAATTTAAACCATATAATTTAAACAATTTAAATAATTAAGTTTTTGTCTTCTCCTTTAACTATTACTGTTAATTCGGATATATATTTTAATTTGGACGAAACTTTCCCATATAATACTAATGGAAATTTAACAACACCTGTTTCGGAATGAAAGAAACGAAAGCGAAATCGCGATTTACTGGCGACAAATATACAAAAAGTTTTAATTAATACAGGGTCAGAACGTTATACACTGAAAACAAAAAGGTTGGTTTTCCGGTAAAAACAAAAATTAAATCAGGATATTGCGTACAAGATAAAATGTAAACTAAAAAAGTAAACTAAAAGCTTGATCGAAATATTTGTATAATAAAAACAGACAAACGTGGGAAAAACGTCAATCGGCAAAATATTGATGTAAAAGAAAATGTAAGAAACCATAGAAGTAAATTAAAATCCAAAAATAAAATAAAATTGTAGGAGCATATCCCTAATAGCTACATACTCCTAATAGTTATAATAGAAGAAAAGAAGAATAAATAACAATATTTTCAGTTAAATGTGTTTAATTACTTTTACTACTAAATGTCTAACAAATTATTATAAATTGATTGTATAATGGTTTAATTTATGCTCTATTAGTCCCATTTCTTTGGTCGGCAATAGAATATTTTCGAAAAAAAATAGGTTTTCATACTTTTCGGAAACGTAAACTTTTGATCGTAAATATCTCGTAAACGGTACATCGTAGCTCAAAAATAACGAAATTTTTGAAGGCTTAAGCGAAGCAAGTTGTGTGTATTTCGAACATACTGGGGCTATCAAAACTTACTTTTCGTTACCAAAAATTATCGATACCGAGTTACTCATCATAAACTGATTATAATTAATTGATTCAGACTGATTAGTCAAATTGGTTTTGTCACCAATAAAATATTTTCAAAAAAAATAGTTTTCAATACTTTTCGAAAACGTAAACCTTTGGTCGTAAATATCTCGTAAACGGTACATCGTAGCTCAAAAATAACGAAATTTTTGAAGGCTTAAGCGAAGCAAGTTGTGGGTAATTCCTAATATATTGGGACTGTCAAAACCTATTTTTCGTTATCAAAAATTATCGATATCGAAAAAAACGATATTTTTAAAATTTTAACGTGTAAATTTCTACATTTTCGTTATCATTTGTATTATAAAATTCTCTACAATTTTTGGTAGCTTTTATTTCCAGTATTTTTTTTTATAATGAAGGATTTAATTTACGCGATTTTTATCCGCTTAAATTGAATCCCCATGAAATGAATATTCACGTAAATTGAGGGACCGGTGTCGCGGTTTTTAATTAAAAACGCATTTGTAAAATAGTACAGCTAATTGTAAGTAATCGTTTTTACTCAGGTTTCGGGAATTTTCCCGGAAAAATACTCAATAATTACCCAAATGAGAATATTTCCGGGAAAATTCCCTTTGGGAATTTTGCCGTTGCCCATCGCTATCTGTAATACATTTCAGTTATGGAATGTGTTACCTTGGGAATTTTCCCGGGAAAATACTCAATAATTACCCAAATGGGAATATTCCCGGGAAAATTCCCACTGGGAATTTTCCCGTTGCCCATCTCTATCTGTAATACAGTTATGGAATGTGTTACCTTAAACAATTGCCATTATAAAATTATATAAAGCGAAATTTTCAAAATTTCTGAAAAGTATTAGTTGTAGATACAATTTTGCGTCACCAACAAAAAGTAATATTTTGTGAAATAATTAAGAAAAAATGTATTATTTGCAGATATAACATTATAATCCTAAACAGAATGCAACTTTTTGTAAAATAACTAAAAAAATTGTGGTTGCAACTGCAATGAAAATTTAAACTATGAATTTTCTCGACAAAATTTTTATCACAACATTTAAAATTAACTGTTAGAATGAACCTAACAAAGTTTCAAAGTTCTAAGATGATTTGGAGAAAAGTTATTCCTTTTTAAATTTCTTCAAAATCTTATATCTTTAATATCTTAAAATTAGTGATTTTGCAGTTGTAACAGTTTTATTCTCAATGTGCGATATGAAAACTACATGAAAAATACTAGTTTACCTGCTTCTACTCAAAGTTGTAATTTAAAGTCTAATATCTCAAAACTTGACAGCTAATTTGAGATGCTAGTAGTAATTTTACTGACAATCAGTAAAATAAAAATATTTCTATAAGGTTTTCAGCAAGTGAATTGTCTTGTAATTAATAACTGGCTAAAATATATTAAATTATACCTGTTGGTGTCTGACTGAAACTTTAAATTTTATACAAGTAATATTAAAATTGGATTTTCACGCAAGAACATTATTGCATATAGTTATAGAAAAAACTTAAGTTTATAAAATACTTCTTTTTTGTCAAATTATTGTATAAATCAATTGTATTCCTGGCGTCTAGTGCCCATCGTCGAAGATCCATGTCATGAATTATCACTCCTCTATCTACTGCATCTTAAAAATTATTTACAACCTACGGAAAATGAAAATTACTTTATCTCTCTTACTTCCGCCTTCTTCAACTTGCTTTTCCCACCGATATAACTGCTATAAATGTTTCACTCTTCTGAAATTTCTTTGTACTGCTTCAAAAGATTTTCTTTTTTTGCAAAGCTTTTCCAGAATTTAACAGCTTCTTCTTTATATTTTAAATCTGCAAAATCTTGTTATCCATATGAACATAATGGTTCATCAACTTCTCTGGATGTGTTTTCATCCGGTTCCTCATCATAATCACGAAGGAAATTTTCATTATGTTCCAGGATATTTTGGTTAAATTCAGAATTAAATGCTAACATTAAATCATTTTCGATAGCAAACGATCTATTTTCAATTGATTGAATAATTATGTCCTTAATTAAGTCATGTAATTCAATCTCCCGGTAGGTTACCGGGTATGAGACGAAATATGTTATTTGAAATGTTGTCATTAACATATGAATGACATTAGCTAAATTAATGTTCACCATACTGAACACAATTAAACCACAAAAAAAGAAAAATTATATCACAACAACAAATTCACAAATACTGAAATTTAACTAAAGTAAAAAATACAGCAACAAATTCAGAAATACAAAATCACAACAACAAATTCAGAAATACTGAAATTTAACTAAAGTAAAAAATACAGCTACAGGCTTTTTATATAGTTTCTGTTTAAATCTAGGAATTTTTTTATCCATCCCAATATCTACATGTAAACTAGTATTTTTTATGTAGTTTTCATATATGTTATTCAAATTTTAATATACTGAAGCATATCCACCCTATTTCAAAATTTACCCTCAATTTTGCCCGAACAGCCCCTCCAGTAGGTCCGGCCCTGGATTTATACACATCAATAGAAAGCTCAAAAAATAAAGTTTTTGTCAATTAAAAGTTTTTTCTATCTGCTGTCGTTTTCAAGTTATCAAGCAAAATTAAAATTTTACTCTAACTTTAAGGGGTGATTTCACCCCTTAAATGGCGACGGTGGCAGATAAAACAAATACGGGTCTATGATTTTTGCTTGTACTACATATATACCAAGTTTCATCAAAATTGCGAATTGACAGTTCAAAACCTTCCTTGTTAGTGTGTAAAATACACAATTAGATTTATTATTATTAAAGAAAAAATTTCTTAAAAAATAGATTTCTCGATAGTGTCATCTTGTTGCACCCACAAAATATATATCGAGTTGAATTTAATATTACCTAGATAAAGACTTAATAAAGATTAAATAATACAAAATAAGATATATTAAGAATGTTGTAGATAAATTAAATAATTTGAATAAATATAAAATATTACTTAGCAATGATCAACTAACCACTAGTATTAAATTTACATCAGGGCTGTGGAGGGAAATGGCGGGTCCCGGGAATAACGTACATCACCTAAAAATCTTTCCTCGCAAAAAAAATGACGAGCAAAAAAAACTACACATCTCTTAAAAATTTCTCCCTGAAAATATAAATGACGAGGAAAAAAAAGAAGTTTTCACTTTTTCCCAGACCTATATTGGCGGCTACGGGTCATCTCCTTTAGTATGGGTCCCGGGGCTACAACCCGCGCTACCCCACCTTCTCTTCGGGGCTGTTACACGTTACAATCATTGAAAATTTCATTACAGCCAAAGCATTACCCGTTTCATTCTCGACCATTACAGATTTTACTACACTCTCACGTAGAGTTACCCTCGCTACAGAAGAAATTCAAATAACTATCGTTTCAAGAAATTCCAATAACCACCATTGCAGTTTTCAAAAAATATTCGATATACAAATACTGTTTGATTAGAGTTTTATTACAGAACTGTTATGTGTATATAATAGATATATAAAAATTCATCCAAGAAAACTTATCTGTCGAATGTTTCGAGTACGAGCTAGAAGGCTAAAGTTTACAAAAACAAATACAAATGGTACATTAATTCTGAATATACAGTACATAAATTATTCGATAGTATTATTAGAATATTTGAGAAAATTATTGTCGACATGGCAACATGTCGAATATGAAATTTAATAATTTATAATTTATACGGAAATGACATAGATATAATAACGAACAAACCAATATAATAACCAACCATGTGTGGGCCACACAGTATAAAATATCACTGATGGTTGCATAAATACATAATTTTCATATTAAGGGGGGAGTTCACGCCAGAAACGGCTAATAAAGTAATTATTTTCGAATCTCGTTTTTTGTTTTTATTTCGTTCTGTGGTTCTTTACAAACGCGGTGATATATAAAACATGGCCAAAAAAATTTTTTTTCAAGTAGAAAAATATTTATTTGTGAGCCACTGCATAGCCAAGTTGCTGCTCCTTTGCAGATAACGCTCGCCCCCCTCGCGATTTGATCAGTAATATTTAGTTTTGGTGTGTACCCGAGTTATACTATGCACTGAGATAATGTTCTTTAATTTGTATGCCTTTGTAGACGTTTTAATAAACAGTGAGTAAATCGCTTCTTTTGTTATTATTTTTGTTTTTTACCGTTTACCGAAACTTGTGTTTTTCCCGACAAGGAAAATCATATCTCAAGTTCTAGAAAAGATAGAGACTTAATCTTTTTTTATTTTGTTCAAAAGCATTTTGCGCATAAAGTGGATGCTTTTTCCATTTGAACAATTGTAACTATTTTTAAACATTTTTTTTTAATAAAAAATTGGTTTTTATAATTTTTAGAACTTTGGGATTACAATTTTATAGTTAATTTTTAAAATTACCTGAAACCCATACTCAGCTTTATGGACAGGTCTTTTAGGAATAAAATAATGAAAAAATATTTAAAAAATATTCATTACTTTTTGAGATATGGTTTCCTTGTAAACGCTTAAAAACTTGTGAAAAAGCGCCCCTTCCCCCACAGGGAAGAGTTATAAATGTTTCAAAAACAAAATTTTCTATTTGAAACCATCCCTAATTTGAAAAAGATTTCAACAAGCAAAATAATCATAAATAAAAAAGTTTTTTTTTATTTGAACTCCTCCCTTAATAACAAGACAGGACACAATAAAAGCAAATGTATTATAGTCCATGCTCCTGTAGCACAAAGCCATCTCTGATAAAACACTTCAACTTAAAAAAAAGCTACAGCGATAGTAAATAATCCTGAAAATAGTAATTTCCCGACTTTAAATTGAAAAAAACCCAACTTACGTTATTTAATACCCCGTTGAAGTTCACAGTCATATTTTATTGTAAACTAATAGGTGCGTCTTTTACTGAGAAATCGGTTTGTCTAGATTATTTTGTTAATTAATGTCTGTGCTATTGTATATGATGAGAGGAATAATTATTTATTAAATTAAGGTGTGAGAGTAATGTTGGAGATGACGTATCTCCCCCGGTCGGTTTCGAACTCATGACCTATCAGACAAAATTGGAGACGCTACCCATATGACCAACTCCGGGTATATTTTATATTTTATTGTTTTTTTAAATTAAATTTTTCGATGCAAAGTTGACTTTTTTTAATAAGCCGCGACAAAACGTCACATTTTTAAAAAAAAATGAAGTTTAAGAATTTCTCTAATCATAAAACTGTATTAACACCATGACGGTCATAACTTATAATGATAAAACGTGCAACTGGTACACGATTCTGACAGCTAATACACTTTATATGGTGTTGTTGACGTCTTTCGACGTGGTGTGTGTGTTAGCAACGTTTTACTTGATGTCTTATGACGACAATAATCGTGAAGGTGTTACTCTTCCATTCAAAGATGACGGATCATAAACCCTATCTTCTTCCCCATGGTCTTGCCTCTTTTATACAAATGACAAGAACGGCTTCCAAATTCTAGAATTCGGTTTAAATTTCATGATTTTGTCACTGCCTTTTTTTTATGGCTTTTTAGGGGAGGTTTACTTGAACGTCGTTAAGAAAAATCGATTTTTCTTTTATAGAAATTGGTAGCTAATTATGTGTAGAATATGTGCCCAAAGTGATTTTGCTGAAAGTAATTTAAGGGAAGATTTACTTGAGATTTGATCAAAAAATCGATTTTTTTGCCGGAATTGATAGCAAATTATGTGTAGAATATGTTCCGAAAGTGATTTTGCTGAAAAATAATTTTAAAAAAAAGATTTTTGCACATTAGCCGAATCCAGCTTTCTATAAAAAAAAAAACTCAAAAAACGTAGTTCAGGCAACAGTCAGTATTAAATATAAAATTTTGAAAATACGTTTCTTTATATATATTTTATAATATCTCGGAACCACATTTTTAAAACTGGTTGACACGATAACTCAAAAACTATTTGATGGATTCTGTTTTTTAATTTTAGCGAATTTCCAAAACTGGAAATTCAGCCTTTACGCCAGGTGTCATGGTGCGACCTAAGCCCGGGACCATATCAGAAATATGTTTTGAGGTCCCTAGAATACGAAAATGATATTCACTAAAATTTATATATATATATATATATATATATATATATATATATATATATATATATATATATATATATATATATATATATATATGTATCCGCGCGATAACTCTCGAACGAAACGTTTAATGCTTATGAAATTTTGTGTGCGAATTCGATTTTCCAAATCGTTGGATGAGTTCGTTAGCCAGACACGTCGGATGCCCAGAAGTAGGTTTTCCGGGCGTTTTTTGTCAACAAAATGAGTTTTTTGCCAGAATTAAGCAATTTTTCAAATTTTTTTTACACCAAGCCCTAGTAAAAGGTAAAATGCATAAAAAATGTTTTTATACCGTTGCTCTAAATTACTTACTTTTCGAGAAAAACTAGGAAATATGTCGTTCTCCATTTCACTCGCACTCGCATTCTTTTTTTTCTGTCTCATTTTTTACGAGCTAAATTCGAAAAAAACCGCTTTTTAAGTAGCATGTCATGATTTTTTTAATCCAATTTAACGATTCGGCTATATTCTTTTTCTTTGTCAGTTAAATGTTTTTATAATGTATCTCTATTCCATTTTTTTTTAGATAAAAAATCACGGCGCAGTTTTTTATGTGATATGATCAGAATTTAGATGATGTTTACACCTTCCTAAAATTAATAAGAGCTTGCTACAATCGCATAAAAATTACGTTAAATCATATTCAAACAATAATATTTTTACGTAATTTTCTATCCAAATGACAATACTACGTTATAATTATATGTATAAACCCATCATTTTAGTGGTAAATAAATTTGCACATTCAGTTTTTTTTTTCTTTTGACAACAGAACAAATAATTTTAAATTTTGACAAGTTGTATCATACATTTTTGAAAATATTAAATATTTATTTTTTTAAGGCAAAAATGTATTAAAGATCTGAAATTTGTTTAACAAAAACCATACATCTGCTCGTTTTACCTTAAAAATCTCGGAAAATAGAATATTTTTCAATAATTAACTCAGAAAAAGCATATATGAGGTAATTTTCATGATATTTTTTTGAAAATTTCAAAATAGTAGGGTTACAATGTTTTTTTTTTTTTAATTATTTTGTAGAATTTGGTAAACACACATCGTAAAAAGTACTCGCCTTGAAAAAATCAAACAAGTATTTAAAAAAAAAAAATACTATTTCTTAAAGAAATATTAAAATTATGTACAAATGCAGTCCTGACCAACTGATATATTGGAACTGATTTTGAGCAGCTGGATTTACTACAGGCAAAAGCTCATAGTGAATACACACATTTTTTAACATCCTTTTGAATTTTATAATTCAATCATTACAAATAAAATCTAAATAAAAAAAATCTATATGACCTGTTTTTTCTCAATTTTCTAGCATCAAATCTAGCGATAATTAACTAGCGGGTGATTGTTTGAAATTATCTATCCATTTGAAAATTGGGATCCAGTGATGTTGTACATTGGCACTACAAAAGTGTGGGTGAAAAATTTCATTTTCACTTTTACTGAAATTATGTCATAAATTCATATTTTCAGAATTTATTCATTTGACAGAAAAATTCTAAATTATTAAAAAAGCCAAATAATTAATAACAATTAAAATAAAAAAAAAAAAACAGAAAACATTTATTTATATTTGCATTTTTATAAAAACATGTAGGTATTATATTTTATATGCACTTTAACTAAAATGTCAAATTTCACACGTTGTTAATTTTCAATTTCACTCATAATATGCTTAAAAATCAAAACTTAAAGTTTATAACATTCACAATCCGTGTAGAGTGTCCATACGTCTTGGTTTTCCCGGATTTGTCACGGTTCTAGCTCCGGTGTCCCGACAGACTTTTGACTTCGATTTGTTCCGGTTTTTCAAACTACTAATTTTTTATTTTCATCATCTAATAAGTACACAATTTTTCATTTTAAATAATGAATAGTTCAGTATCATATTAAAAGATCAACAGTAGATTCATTTACAACCAAACCTAAAAATATTTTTAAAAAATTAATTACCAATTAAATTTTCCAAGTTTTTTCGATTTTACCTTAAACACGAACTTCCAAAAAAACATTTTCTTTTCTTAACTTTCCATCATATATGTATCTACATAAATAAATTGTAATATTATTTTGCTTGCTTCTATGATACTGAAGTTCCTGAACAATTAAAAATTAAAATGACTGGAATTTTATTCGAACTTTTAAATAAAGTAGTTAACCAACGCGGACAACTGATAGCGCCACAATACAGAAATTGCCAACATTTAAATGTTCATGTTTTAATACATTTTCTTGAAAATAAAATTGTCTAAGAAGCTCACTTTCATAAGAAATTTTATAAAAATTTAAAAAATATATATTTCCTAGAACAGGGGGCGATTTATTTTGAAAAAAAAATTAATATTTTATATAAAGGGCCATTAATAGGTAATCTATAGATATAATACAAATGTAACGAGACCGTTTCTGTATAGGGAATATTTTTTTAAAAATTGTGTAGATACTGTAAATAGTTATCGATGTAGATATCAAAACAGCGATTTTTAAAATTTTTGTCTGTCTGTCTGTCTGTCTGTTCGTCTGTTCACGCATCAAACAAAAACTACTGGATGGATTTTAATGAAATTTGGTGTGCTGACAACTTATTACCCGGATCAACATCTAAGATACTTTCTACTTTCTACTTCGAGAAAAGGTCTCATTCCCACGGGAAAATGGAAAAACCATGTTGAGCATGTGCATACAGTACGCAAAAACTATTGAACGGATTTTGATGCAATTTGGTGTGGTGATAACTTATTACCTGAGTCAGCATCTCAGATACTTTTTATTTCGGGAAAGTGGCTCATTCCCACAGGAAAATAAAAAACTTTTTGAGCATGTGCACATATTACGCGAAAACTATTGAACGGATTTTTATGAAATCTGGTGTAGTGATAACTTATTACCTGCGTCAACATTTAGAATACTTTTTATTACGGGAAAATATTTCCTTCCTTCAGGAAAATTCATAAATTATTTTGCTTATGTGCATGTATACTTAAAACTATTGTTCTATGCGAATGCTTTATAATTACTATACTTATATACTTGTCATTTATTAAATTAAATTTACCATAATACAAAATTTCTGGAGACTAACTCTATTTTAAATTAATTTAGAAATTTCGAAAATTTAAGTGCCTATATTTCCGAGAAATTCATTTTGGATGAAACTTGTTATATTTATAGGATAGATACTAGTTTGGGATGCAAATATAATAAAACAATAAAACGTTGGAAGTCCAAAAATTTTGTATGAGTTCTCCAGTCAGACACGTCCAATTCCAAAAACCTCAAAAAAATGAGTTTTTTGCAAACAATTTGCCAAAATTAAAAGTTTTTCCAATTTTTTTTACATTGTGGTAAAGAACCAAGAAATTCACAGAAAATACATTTTGAACCATTATTCTAGGTAAGCGGGTTTTCGAAAAAAAGTAACTTTTATGATTGGAAATTCGCTATGTTATGCAGATGCTGCGACAGGGGTATTTTATTTTAAAGATAATTCAATTCTTCAGCACCTCTACCTAAGTCCGATACACTTTCAATATTTTTTTTTTTTATTTTTAAATTTACTTTAAAGAGCGAAAAATAAGACAAAAATCGAATCAAAAGTTCACACATCCGCCATTTTTTTTCTTTCAGCAATTTATTGATATTATAGGTATAGGTGCCGATACTGTTTATATATTTTATTAATCCTTTTTGTTTTTGATTTCAGTGGTTTATTACCGGCGCTATGATGTCCACCAACAAGGCATCGGATTTTTGGATCGTCACACTGCGCTATCTACAAAATGGACAATTTTTTATATTTTCCCTTGAAAAAATTTTTTTTATATATTTTAATACTTAGTAAATATATGTACAAAATTTATGTTTGCTTCCGTCTTTGAGAAAAAAATTTTAGAAAAATACATAATTTTTGGTCCATCTCAAGTAAACCTCCCCTTAAGGCATTAATAAGGCTGTAGATTTATTGACGTGATCAAATTAAAACAACGAACAACTTCAAAAATTTAAGTACTTCCCTTGTAATTTTATCATTCTATCATATTATTTACAAATCTTAAGACACTGAATAATTTAGTAAACTTGATGACGTCATCGAATAAAATTTTTAGTTCTATGAAAGTGTTTTGAATTGAGGTTACTATTTTATATGGGGTGACTTGAGTACGAATTTTTCAATTTTGCAGTCAAATTAACGAAATTTAAAAAATAATATGCTGGTAGGACCGCCTCTTCAATTTTGGTGAAAACTGAAAGCTTTTCCAAATTCATCATTCTATTATTCTTGCTATTGTATTTAAAATACTAAAAAATTTAATATTAATGGTTTCATTATTAAAGAATTTTTTCCCAGTGATCTGAGATAAGATAATTTGATGAATGAATTTTTTTTTTTTTTAGAAATACAGAAAAATAAAGTACCTAGTAGGTATTAAAAATCTGCGTGAAAAATTAAATTCAAGGCTTGTCAACAGATTTGTTCCGTATAAAATAGGAACGAACAGAATTCTACTCTATGAATAGTGTTTTCTCAATAATTAAACAGAAATCAGAAATAATATTAAAATTAGCGACATCTTTGAATTGACTAAAGTATAACATGGGAAACTGTTTTCCTTCCATTCACATAGTATCTAATGAAAATTTTAGATGTCACTAGTTGTCGAGAGATAATACATGTTCCTATTTTCTCTACATTTTCTTCATAATTTTATGTTCTATTTAATTCAAAAAATAAATAAATATATAAACATAATCACACAAAAAAACAAATTGAAAAACCCAAAATCGGGCAAAATTTTTCCATTTAAATTATGGAATAATTATTTAATTGTTTTTTGAAATTGTTAAAATTATGGAACTATAGGAAAAGTAGTAAAAGTCATTGCGGGTTCTTTCGAAAATCTTTGCCAGTGTTATTGGTTTCTAACATAAGAAAATTGATGCAAAAAGATTCTAGTGTCATCACCATAACAGTTTGAAAGTGCTAATGGTTGTTTATTATACATAACTGAATGGAGAACAAAATTGCTCACGAAGCCTAATTTAGATTACTAGCAGATTTCTAAATAAAATTAAATAGTTGAGCCGAGAAACCATTAACGCTTATGATTTTCTACAACAATTTTGAGCTTTCCACAGTAATCAAGAGATATAAAAGCATGGTAAAACAAAATTTTACTAGAAATTCTTTGCCAGAGACACATTTAATAGATAAGCTTGGAGCAAATGATAGGGGACAAGATAATACTGGAATTCAACTTTTGACATTATGATAGCAGAAATAGAAAAGGAATTGATTCCATCGCTTTTATAAGCTATACTTAAAATTTCTAATTTAAGTGATACATTTGTGATTTTTGTAGCTAGTAAAAAATTTCGGTCATTGTTCTTGTTGATTTTGAAACAAAAAGTCACTGAAAATATTTTGCTATATAACTAAATCATATTTCTAAGTTTCGATGATATTATAGTAGAAAGAGAAATATAATTACTAAAACATTGTTAAGTATACTCAGTTGTTCTTAAGTAAATGAAACTTTGAATTTTAAAGTCTTATTTATCACTCTGAGATAATTAAAGCTCAAAAAACAGGAAAATGATTGTTGCGTAGAAAATTTTATTAGATTATATATTTGATAGTGACAAATATGCATCCAGAATATAATTGCAATATATATTTATATTCTTATATATAAGTAATTGCAAATAAACTTGAATTATACTAAATTTTCTTAAAAATTAGTCTTTGGAAACTATTGAAAATCGCTGACGGGTATGGATTCAAGGTTTAGTGGCAGCTGAAGATATTTAGATATTTTGTTTTTGTCAATGTTTTGGGAGTAAATTGAATTCGTAAGTTCTCCACTTCTTAGTGATGATAAATCTCGGATTGCAAGATTATTAAGTTACCATCACAGTGTGATCGGTCGAAAAATAGTCAATTTTCACAATTTTTTTTTCGGATGGATAGGATGGGCGAATAGGGATGAATTTTTACGATTAATACCACTATTTAACAATACAAAATTTTTTTATTATTTATTTTTATTTATTCTCTAAAATTATTATAATTTTTTTTAAAAAAATGTCTTTAAAAAAGCTTGAAATTTGGTGCTCACGATTGCGGCCGGAGTTTTTATTTGAAAAAAAGAAAATCAAATAGATTACCCCGGGGCACGTGCCTTAAGTGGCTTTATGTAAGTCTGGCTCTGATCACCGGAAAACTGATCCGATCAAGAACTAGTCCTGTCAATTTTTAACGGATTTTTATTTTGTGTTAGTGTTCTAACTTTAGGATCAAATTCCGTTGGAATTGGTCTTGTGAAATCCGTAGGACTCAACCTGCCAGATTAAATCCTTTAAAAAGTCTATCCGTATATGGCTATACCTATTGAGACATAGAATGGGCTAATTTGAAATAAATTAACAGAATTTGAAATAAATTACAGAAAATATGATTTACCTATTTTTATTATTAGTAAAAATAAGAAACAAACACCAAAATAAAATTTTGGAAATATTGCACCTAAGCCGCCATGTTTCTATGGGAGCTTTTTTTTAAAATTTGAAAAAATGGCGTCAGCTTGAATATAAAGTACAAAATTTTTTACAGTTTTCTGTGTAAAAATGTAGGAAGATTTCAAGAAGAAAAAAAGCTCCCATAGGAACACAGCGGGTTACCTACAGATTGATAATCAATTTGATTTTTTTTTTCCAAATTTCGGCTTATTTTAAGGACACTTTTTTCAAAAAATTATAATAATTATAAAAAATACATAAAAATAAATAAATAAATATTTTTGTATTGTTAAATAGTTGTATTAATCGTAAAAAAAATTCATCCCCATTCCCCCATCCTATTCATCCGAAAAAAAATTGTGAAAATTGACTATTTTTCGCCCGATCACACTGTGATGGTACCTTAAGCTTTATTTTTGTCATTACATACTTTTGCTAATTTCAGTAGTCGTAAATTTCTGATATGGGATAAAAAAAAAATACAAAATTTATAATTTTTTTAAATAACTTTATTTCTTATCCTTGTAAATTTTTTTTTAATGAAAAATGAACTATTGTTTTTTGATCACAAATACTTTCATAAATTTTTTCCATTTTCTCTTTTAAATAGTTTCTATTTTCATTATTCTCTTATATCGGTAATAAATTAATTGTTTGATTCTGCAAAAAAATTGTCTTCATTAACAGATCGATTACTAAATTTTAAATCCGTTCTGCACTGGATGTACAAGTTTATCTTTTTATTGGCTACATTTATTACATTAATAATAATAATAGTAATAACAAACAGTAATTTATTTCGATTATATAATAGTTTTTTATATTTATATATATTTATATAATATATACTTTATATAACACTTAATAGAGTTATAAACATTTTTTTCCGGTATTTATTAATTTTATTATTGATTCAGTAGTTTGGCGTACATTATAAATTTATATTTTTTGGAAAAACAGTTATTTTGTTATTTTGTTTATTTATTTGTTCTGTATACAATATTATACAATGTTATTTAATGAATTAATAATAGTCAAAGAATAAATTTGAAATTATAACTTTAATATACAAAATGTATTTGTAGTTTTAATGATAATTTTAATAAATTCTTTATAGTTTAAACATTGTAAGTGGGCTTGCGAATAAATTGGCGCATACTTTTTATAATAAATTTTAAATAAGGATTTTTTTTTTAAACGTGTACGTTTTTCACGTGAATTTGGTTTTTGTGTTTTGAAGTTACAAAATTTTATTTCAATTTTGTAAGTTTTTGTGGGAACAATTTTATAATGGCTATAACTCTACCATTTCCAAAAAGCAATACATTATATTTTAACTGAAGTTTAAAGAGTCAAACAAATATTAAAAAATTAAAATAGTAGAGATTTCGAATAGAAATTACTAAAAATAGTTAAAAATAGGTATTTTTTAAAAATATTATTAGATGTATTAAGTTTAGAGTGGCTATTGAAAATTAAAAATTTTAAAAGCGTTCTGTTTCAAAAAAGAACTACTATAATATTCAAATCTAGATCTATAAGAAAAAATCTAACTGAATTTTATTCACAAAACCAAATTAAAATGCTCAAACTATAACTACTTTTAACATTTCTCTCAATATTTTAATTGAATAAATATTGATTATTAATTTAAAAAGTAAATATTAATTCTAGTACTTTTATTATTTTGTAAAAAAACTAACAATATTATGTTATCTAGAATTTTTATAGTTTTATTATTTAATTTAAAAAAATAATTATAAACTAAATAGGAAAATTTATGATAAGGGGATAAAATTAATAAAAGCAATAATTGGAAAAATTGGAAAATACTTCGTTAGATTATGAGGGTCTACGTGAAAATAAAAGTTATATATTTTTATTTTTCATAAAATTTAAAATATTTGAGAGAAATATTATTTTGAATGGAGAAACATATTTTTTTTTTTTAGAAAAAGTTATTTAGGAACTATTGACTTAATTTCAAAATTATTTTGGTATTTTATTTGTTAATTTTGCATGAGTTTGTTTTAATTAATTTTTTTTTTAAATTCGAATTATACATATTTTCACAACTATAATTGTTGATATGTTTTAATGTGATTTGTCAATTTCGTAAAAAATATCATATTTTTCTTTCATTAGTTTGCGTTTTATGCTCAAATTTTTTTTTTAAAATTGTATCTATATTTACAAAAAAAATGTATTGTTTTCTTTAGAAAGACAATATTTGATTGGGTAATTCAGAGAATCGAATTAAAATCGATTACAATTTTATATACAGCGTCAATATTTACAAATGAATTTTATATTTACATAAAAAAATAAATTGTATCTACCGTTAATGCATCCCAATTATAATCCAAATATTCAATCAAGCGTTGCGTCTAAAAAAAATACAAGAAGCAGCAACTATTGTTAAAAAAATTGTATTTTTAACATGTGAAAGAGCCCCTACTTATTAAAAAATAATGAAACGAAATTAAGATGACACTAGGATTCTTTCAAATCAGGGCTGGCTTACCAGATAGAAAATTGTGCGTAATTTTTTGTTGGTTTATAAAGGTAATTATTTTTGGAATTAAGGAAATTTAACTCATAAAACTTATTACTTTATTGTTAATAAAAAAAATGTAAAATTTCGTATGTTGAACTTAACCGTTGTATTCAACAATATTTTTTAGAAAGTTATGACGAAAATATGTTTTTTAACAATTTAGCAATTAGTCCAAAATTTGAATTTGTCAAATCAAGCATTTTTCTTACTAACAAGGTGTCAGCATTTAACAGTTTCTTGGTTCGTATATTTTATAAAAAAATTTTATGAATTTGATAAAAATATGCAAATGTTAATGCTAATGCTAAATTACTTACTTTAGCAATATAATTTTGCAGATCTTCGTTTATATAAAGAACAACAAATTTGTAATATATCAATATAAACTTATCTTTTCGCAAGTCAAAAAGATAAAATAATGTAATGTAAAAATTTGGATCATATTTAGTGAATTTACTTTTCACAATAATATATTTCTGTAATGAATTTAGAAGTAGGTACACTATCATAACGACATCTTATTTGAAGGTGACAGTACCAGGCAACGTTGCTTAACCTTGTGCTATCTTTAGTGAGCTCAACGAAGGTAACTGTAGGCTTATGAACAATTAGATGTGAGTTTTTATAGTATTAAGGCATTCCTGTTTTGGTATGTAGGTATTGCTAGGTATTCCCGTTTTTAAGTGAATTTTTACAAATATTTTATGATTTTTATACAACTTTTATTGATATTTAAAGCAGATCGTGAAAAGTTTTTATGAAAAAAATATGCACTTGAATAGAAGTGGTGATTACTCAAGGTTGACCTCTGGCGCACTTTCGCTCTCTATTGTCTTAATTTAGGAACATATAAATTTAAAAACTCTTTGGGATATTTAATCAGTAAAAATGTTGTTATTTTATGGAGGGCGCGTATCAAAATTAATTATTAGAGATAAACAAAAAATCGGTATTTAAAATATGGATTTTTCAAGTTTTTCCCGTATTTTGATCCGGAAAAAAATTAAAATCTCTAATGAATCTTAATATCGTAGGTTCGTATAACAAAGAATTTACTTTTGCACCAAATGATTTTTAAGAATTTAATTTTGCATCATCCTATCATTCTAAAAAAGCAGGGAAGTCCTGTTAAAGTTTGCAGTTGGCTATCTTGCATAGTTGCACGCTTGATTATAAATCACCAAAGTTTGAAATTTCCAAAATTTTTCGAAACTTTTTACGGAATTTATTGCAGAAGGATCACAGACCAGTCATTAAGAAAAATTTATTTTCTGATCCATGAACGAAAATACGGCTTTCAAAAAGTACAATTTCTAAAAAATTAGTTTACATAGAGAATTAACTAAAATTGTTTTGTCCAAACTTTGGTTTTTGTAACATGAGGCGTTAACAGTTAATAAATAAATTATTATTGTTATTTATTGAAAACAATAACGAAGTTTCGAAATCGATGGTTTTATCTTTAGAAGATTCAAGGATTTCAAAGATCCGTGAAGTTGGTCCCCCCGCCATTCCAGCACTAACGATGAAAATTTTATGGTCGTCAGTGCTACGTTAGTGCTGCTTAGTGCTCAAATTTTAGCGTTAGTGCTCTGTCGGTTCAGATTTTATAGCATAAAATTTGTGGGGGGGGGGACTTCACGGAAGTTGGCCCCCCCACATGAGCTATAATGATGAAAATGATATCGTTGGTTAGGGCTACGTTAGTGCTGGTTAGTGCTCGGGTTGTAGCGTTAATGCTCAATTCGCTCGGATTTTAGAGCCGAAAATGTTTTAAACACACAATTCAACAATTACTTTTGTGCGGCAAATTTAAAATTAATTGTTTTAGGGGAAAAATTTAAATTAGAGCACGATTCAACTTTCTAAAATTAGACAAGATTTTAAACGATGTTTAATGAGCTGCGTCTGCGCGTTACTCTAAATTGACAAAAATACTTATTTTTCACGCTGAAACAATACAAGTTGTTTCCGCGTGGGCAATTTTAAATAATTCGGAGGCACAGCTCATTAATTAATTATCGTTTGAATTTATAGATCCATGAAGTTTGCGCCTCGATTTCGGCATTAAAGACGGAATTTTTATACTATTAAGCAATTTATTTTAAATAATCCGGTCGTACGTTAGTGCTGGAATGGGGGGGGGGCAACTTCACAGACCTGGATTTCAACTTTAGATTTCGTAGTAAAAATTACATTTTTCTAAATATTCTGGGAATGTTATTAGAGTTATTCTATAGTTCGAGTCTGATATATTTGGTGAAAATAATAAGACCAAACAGTTGTCACATCTAAATTATTTTTATAAAGACAGTGTTGCAGAAGGGTATCACTTCTAACAAACAGTAATTTTGAGTTTACTATTTAATTTTCGGTGACAATTTAACAACAGAGTTCTCATTTTCTTATTTCAATAAACAATTTAAATTAATGTAAGCAAAATTCTCATTTCATTTATTTAAAAAGAGAAAGTCCTAAACACAAACTCATTTAAAAATAAAACAAATACAAAAAGAAACTGGCAGTGATTGGTGAAAATTATGTACAATAACGCAATCGATACTCTTAAACAAGTAGGTAACCTACCTATGTAATATATTGTTATTTTGGTATTATTAAATCACTCTAGAATTAATTACAGAAATATATTATTGTTTGCTGTTTAATTTTGATTTGTTTTAAATTAATTAGTAATTTATTTTGTTTGAATTAATTACCCAAACTTGGAAAAAAGGAAATTCGTTCGACGCTCATTTCGACGTAATTAAATTAATTACTGAGGCATTACTATAAATTACTATATAAATTACATTTATATTTATTTACAAATTTACAAAGTTATTGATTTTGCAATTCGAAGAAAATTTACGATTTTTATTTTAAATTCTATTTATTTTTTTTTTTTTGTCTTCTACAAAAGCCAGTCTTTTTCACATATTATACGTTTTTGTTACAACAGTGCTTGAAGTGTTTGCTCAATTAGTATAGCTTTCGGTCTTTAATATTTTAAGGTTAGAATTAATTATTTAATTTTTTGAACATATAGGTATTAATGATAATTTTTTGATATTTAATGTTGATATTTTTGAATCAAAAAAATCAAAGATATTATTTTTATTTTTTATTACGTTAAAATATAAACCTAATTTAGTTATTACTGTAAATAATTAATTTGAAAAAAGTATAAAATGTATGGATTTATTATTTTATATTGAATTAAGTACATAATTGTATGGTCCAGGAAAAGAATTTGATAATCATTACTTTACAAAATTTACATTCTTAGACATAGGGGAGATCCTTGTACCTAGAGACACTTTCGTTAAAAACTTCATAACTTGAGTAAAAATTAATGTATGACTTCGAATATTGAAAATTCTCTAAGCACACAATAACATCTTAATATTATAATACAATATATCACGATGTTGTGCTTCATTTTTGCGAAAACTTGAATTGAAAAATCGAGGATATTTGTCCCAAGGTACAATCACAGCTTGTACCTTGGGACACCAATGGTTGTACCTTGGAACAAACTATGAAAGCTATTTTAAGCCCTGAAAGCAAAATATGTATTCTATTTTTTTAAGATCAATAAAAATCGTTTGGTTTTACTTGCAATCATTTTCATTATAGAAAAAAAATAACCGTTTTAATGGCATTTTTTACGTTTTCTTCATTGGGCTCTGGCCGGGTGACTTTGTTCTTACTTCGCGGCATTTGGATGGATAAAGACAAATTGAAAACAAACTTACCTATAAACCTCTGCAAAAAAAAGGAATGCCTTGTACCTTGGGACCGTCCCAAGGTACAAAAAATTTGCTGTCCGAAGGTACAAATTTCAATTGCATACAAGAAAGTGTGGTTATATTTTTTAATTAGGGAAATCCAGTGATATACGTCAAAATAAATAGTTACGAATGTATAAAATTACTATCTGTATCTTTAATCATTTAGTCACCTCAAAATACTTCGAGTAAAATGACGATTTATATGGATTACAAAAAAAAAAAAAAAAAAACACGGCAAAAATCTCAAAACCTTGCACATAGAAGAAACGAGTCAAAATGGCCGACTTCACTGCGTGTGTTTTGAGTATTTGTGTCAAATACTCATTAAATGTCACTACTAATCATTTTACAATACATTGGTTCTCAAATTATAATCTTGTCCCGAGGTACAAGGTGTGCTGAGGTACAAGGATCTCCCTTATCTCATGATACTTGGACGTCAATTAAACGTGATGTTATTATCAAAAACAAAAAACGGATTTACAAATATATTAAGATTTTCCCGTGTAGCCAACATTTATTAAATTAGTTACAAAATTTATTGAAGTTTCATCGGTCATTTGAATTCGTTTGAATTTATTCGTCCTTGATTAGTGACCTACTCATTATCATTTTTTGACTTCAAACACTGTTGCTTTTCTTAAATTAACTTAATTATTTTCGTAAAATGATTAAATATTAACGTTATAAAAATTTGAAAAAATTTTACGGCTAATTATTATTCAGTAATTTGAATGTTGTTAAAATTCCTTTCTATTTCTAATTATCACGTTAAGGATTTTTATTTTTATGGAATTCTTATTAACATTCTTGTTAGCCAGAAAATTTTTCTTTAAAATAAGTTGTTTAGTTTTTGTATAAAAAATTTAGAATTGTTTGCATAGTGAACCTTAACAAATGGCTTGAACAGAATTTAATAATTCGTACAATGGTGGATTATCTGATAAAGCTTAACGACAAACGTAGTCAGTTGCAGGAACGATCTGAAATGAATTTCATACAATTAAAAGTTTCTTTGCCAAAGGTTGGCAATAAAGTATAAGTACTGCGAGAAGAACTCTATGGAATCTGTAACATTTCTATTGGAGTGAATGAAAATTTTGACTGTCTGACAATCCATTTTTAGTTTACTTTTAAGTTGATAACATTACTTTCGGTACGATTTGATTTAAAAACTTACAAAAATTTAATTTTTTAAAATAAAAATTCTTGAAACTTTATTTAAAAGTTTTAGTGAATACAAAATAGAAACTTTAGGTATTTTTTGAATAGTTCGTAAAATTTATGACAATAGCGAAAGGTAAATAGCGAATTTGTTCAATGGGCGGTATGTAAAATAGAGGAGGTTTCTTACCGTTTTTAAGTGTAGAATTCAGAAATAATATTTAAAAAAGTATAACTCTGGAGGAACATTCTGAAAATTCAATATAACCATCCAAATTATTCAACAAAGATTTATTTGTTCCTATTTATGGGAGTCTTTATCTTTTAGTTATGTTGAATACGAATACTCTACCTGATAATGGCATTTCAACTGCCATATAATTTCATAAAGATGTTTACAAAATGTGCTTATAAACATATTTCACATTTTGTTTATTATATATATATATATATATATATATATATATATATATATATATATATATATATATATATATATATATATTTGAATGGAAACTATGTATTTAAACATTACTAAATAGAAAATTGTGAGTTTTAACTATCCATCTTTTAACTATTCATCTTTCGGTGAAATTTGGGTAATCTGAATGTCAGATTTTCATTCTTCCTCTAAAAATACTTAACACCTACGTTCATTCAGAAAATGTGACTTAATTTCTGGATGTGAATTTTTTATTAGGTTGTACGTCTATTTTCAATTTGTAAATTAGTCGCTGTTATACAATTTGTTCACTGAAACGACAAAACTTAAGTAAAAGACCCCGCACAAACCTTATGAAAATTTGGTCCCGGTTAATTTCTTCGAAATTTTAGGAAATAGTTACTGTCCCCATAAAACCGATCATCTATCAGATGGTGTCGGCAAAAAACTTGCAGAAAAGTAGAATTGATTGCCGACACCATTTAATAGGTGATCGGTTTTACAGGGACAGTATACATATATTTAACTACATATATCTCAAAATCTGTCCATTATTGAGTTTTTCGCCTATGGAGACTTTAGTTCTATAGGTCATGAACTATCATTTCCCAAAATTTCGAAGAAATTAACCGGGACCAAATTTCCATAAGACTTGTGCGGGGTCCTTTGTCTCCTTCCATATTTTATTTTTTTTCCTGGGTCACCAAATATGTATTTTAATATTTACAATTTGGCCCGTCGATATAAAACTTTAGGGAGCCCCTGGCCTAGATGGTTATGTTCAATTTTCAGCATGTTCCTCTGGAGTTACGTTTGCACCAGATATTATACGATATAATTATTGTTTTACTAGTTATTAAAATATGCCAAATTGTATTTCCTCTCCTTTAAATTTTTTTTTACTTTTAAACCACCATTGTAGGTTTACTTAAACAATTTTTAAAAAATTTTTAGTTGTCATTTGTTGTTTAATTATGTATTTTAAATGATATTGGTAATAATTGCTACGTAATGTAATGGCAAATAAATAAAAAAATTGTTTTGATTACGTACAAAAACTACTTATCCTTATCTTTATCATTATCTTTACGTAAGGGAATCTCTATTTGCTTAACATTATTGGCACGTAAAATTAATAACAACAAACATAAAAAATACAGCTATTCTCAGAGTCTCGTTTCACTCTCCAACACTTTTGTATAACATTTACCATCGTGATTTTTAAATTTACCGCCCTTATGCTATCTCTTACCACTGTATTGCTCTTTACGTCATACTGCACTGCCCGAGTAGCCGATTGTGTTCGTACGTTTCTCTAACGGAAACGACGTGTCCATCGTCGAGAATGTACCAATTGTAACGGATTTTTTATTGTGTTTTGACGGATGTTGTAACGTTTTACTTTTCGAACAGTACGAACTTGAGGTGGAACTTGAACTGCCCATGTCACACACGCCCAGGATGCCCTGATGTACAATGTTGGCGGAACTGACGCCGCTAGTGTCGCGGCCACCAGATGGCAGTGTGCCGTAGCGATTACTTAAATTTAATTGATCTGCGTAACAGGCGAACGGGGTGGGTTGATGTATGGGTGGATTGTTGACGCTCTTTTTGATTTTAATTGGCACTGTTTGTCCGGCAAACGATTGCTGATGGCTCTGCGGTGACGATGAACTCGCGTGGAATGGACCCTGGTTCAGTGGGCCGGTGAAGTCTTGCTCGATGAGGCCGGGTATCACCACGCTGGAGGTCACGTGTAAACTATCTACTTTTTCGGAACTATAACCGGATGTTTCATTGTTCGATGTACATATGTCGGGGGTGGTTTTATTTAATAATAATGGTCCGTCACAGCCCTCCAGGTCTTTACCACCACCAACGTCACATTTACGATTGTTCACTGTACAAATTCCGGTGGTTGGATTGTGGTGATCGTATTGGGTGCGCGTGCTGTGATAGTTCGGCGAGGCGAGCGAATATTTCGAACTACTGCAGTGGGGTAATGATGAATGGCCGCCGTGACGTAATAGGTAATCACTTGAAAGATGTTGATGTTCACGAAGTTTGCGTTCAGCGCCCGGCACCATTACACGAACCTGCAACATTTATGGATACGAATGAGTAGAGAGTTAGTCAGTTAGTTGTACACTATTTAGAGAAAATGGACAACTAATGGCTAAATACTTTTAACTCAAATGAGAACAATGTACACAGCACATATAAATGTGTTTCGCTGTTGATTGTTGTGGAGTAAATTGCTTTTTTCGCAAGTAAAAACAACAGCAATTATTTTAAATACCGTTCATGTGGAAAAAAACATTTATATTTTTTTTTTTAGAATAAATTGAATGTAATTTTTGACATAAAAAAACCCTCCCTATAAAACGAATAAATTTATTCAATATATTTGCAATGAATGTTCAATTCGATATTTTGTTTAAAGAGTCCTTCAGTTTTTTGATTTATTTACTTTTCTATAAAATTTAATGCAACTGGTATTTTATTATTTATTCTAAATAAACAATTTTTTTGTTTATTTAGTTGCAAATGTATTCAATATTTTATACCTTTATCGTATTGACTGAAATACAGTGAAAATTTCTATAAGCAACGAAACTAAAATTGACGAAATTTTTCTCTTCAAATATTCACTCTATTAATTCAAACTGAATCAGCCGGTTTAACTGAATTAATAAATTCTAAATTCAGTGAGAAATTTTGATAAACAAATACAAGACTAAAATCAAGATCCTTTGTCTTCAAAGGTTAACTGTGTTCAAAGTGTTGCTAGAACAAGATTCATCTAAAAACTCATCCTTACATTTTTAAATTTTGTTATAATGAAGATTTTTAATTAATGAAGACTTTAGCTTTTTTTTAAAAATTTTAGTTGCAATATCTGATCAAGTTCTATATTTTGGCAAGGTTTTTTATTTTTTTCTTGATATTGTTAACTTAGGCCTTGATATTAGTCTTGCAACCATATCTATATTCAAAGTACTAATTTTGCTAAACTATGCATCGTATTGATCTTACTCTTGCAAAAATTACAAGTGGAAGACTTTGAATTTATGATATGTCTTTTGCCTTATACAGGAGGTGTGAATTTTTACCTTTGTTTTATTAAAATGTACTTGTTAATTGTGTAAGTTTCTTATTCAAATATACCCCATTTGTGTTACAATCAAGATGCCAAGATTGAGACTGAAGACTTAAAAATCTCGAAATCCCGAGACTGGAATTTCAATACGCGGATTAATACCCTAGTACAAATCAATTTTGCTTACCGGATTTAGATTAAACAAGAAACTATTTTCATTATTATTTTTTCACCTTAAAATTAGAAATTTAACATTTTTTTTTAACAATTATTCTTTTTTAAACCTTAAACCCAAATGATTTAAATCATTTGGGTTTAAGGTTTAAAAAAGAATAATTGTTATAATTATACCCAAAAAACATATTATATTTTAAAAATGGTTAACCTAAAACAAATTAAAAGTACTATATATAATTTAAATCATTTGGGTTTAAGGTTTAAAAAAGAATAATTATTATAATTATACCCAAAAAACATATTATATTTTATATTTTTTTTAATTTGCTAGAATTTTTGGAAAATTTAACAAAATTCTAGATTTTTTCGAAGACCTGGATCGATCTTTGAAACAAATTATTTATAATCGATCCCTCACAACAAACTGGTTCAAAACTATTATAGGTGAAATTAACTAAAATTAGTCTGGCGTCACTAAACAAATGCAACAAATGAAGCAAAATTAGGCACACTAAATTTTCTGTCTCTAGAGTAACTATAGTAACTAAAAAATGTACGTTTAATTTTGCTTCATTCGTTCATGACGTCAGACCAACATTAGTTAATTTGACCTATAGCAACAAAAATAAAAGTCGAATCGTATTAAAACTTTCTATCAACGATTTCCACTATTCCTACCTTTTTTGGTTTTTCACAATCGCCACTCAAAAATGTGGAAAAAATATTTTGAAATGGTAGCTCTCAAGCTGCCGTCACTAAAACAATTAAAAACTATTTACCAGACTGAAAGTATGCAATCTCAACTTTAAAAAGCTGTTTCATACTTTTTTGGGAATAATAGATATTCAGTTTTTAAGAAACTTCTTTTTCGTTTTCAGTGTTTTTTAGTATCAAATCCAATTTAACTGATGTTCATTTTAAGAGAAATTGAAAATATTTAAGTGGCACAAAATAATTTTCATACCGTTTGAAATTAAGAAATTAGGATATTGAGGAGAAGAAGGATATTTTTATTCAGGTACTTATATTGATTCACGTACAATTAATTTTAAAAAGGTACAACTGAGATTCTGTCATAAATATAGTAAGACTCGATTGCTTTGTATCATCAAGTAAAAAAATAACATACTTGGAACTTGGGGAAACGAAGACCTGTCATTACTTTAGGATTTCGTAATCATAACGACGAAATTCTTATAAATTCATCAGGTCTGTCATCGACTCATCGCATTAGGTGATTCACATTAGGTGATAAAAAAGTAAAATATACGGAGTGTCCCATGACGTTCCGATCTTGAAAATGGTTTCATAGATGAATTTAAATTTGTTATATATTTATGACCCAAAAAAACTTCCGTTTAGTCGTTTCATATCAAGTGACATCAACTTTAAAACTTCTCCTTGAATGAAAATATTTTATTTAGACGACTTTTGAGATTTGCTGATAAATTTTCTAACACTAAGTTCGAAGAAATAGGTTGAAATTCAGTGTACAATTGATATTTCTCTGATACAAAAAATATGTCACCACTGATGAGAAACTGTCAACTAGAAACAATATCCGAGCACTTACAAAAGCAAAACATCACTTAGGGTCATCTGAATGTAGCTTTCAGGTTAGCCGTCCAAGCCCTTTCCGAGATATCATTTGGCAAAAATGCCATAAGATGTTTTGCGTATAAATAAATTTTCACGGCATCTATTCCTTAAATTTTGCTGTTTTAGATTTGAACCCATAATCTTCGGTCCAGGTCATACTGCGGTATATGACGCTAGAATTGAATTATTTAATTTTTTAAAGAACATTTTATTGGTACTACGAAAAGAATGAGAGATGTAACGATACCGATGCCGATACCGATATATCGGCATCGCCGATTTGAATACAGCCGATGTCACACAGTTCAAAAAGCGAAAAATCGAAAAGTTTTCAACCGCAGGCTCATACAAAATCATTTGCGTAACAGATTACCTGCAAATAATTTGAAAAAGCTTTGGCTTCTTAACGAAAATCTACCAAAAGTAAACTTTAATTATTGATTTTATGTATCGGTTTATTACTTTGTTTAATAAATAGGTATTTTCTTTGAATTTTGATTTGACTTTTTTTTTACACTTTCCACGAGGTCGAGTCTCTGTTATATATAGAGATAAGTTTTATGCATAGAAACACCCGAAGTACATATAATTTGATTTACTATCTAGTAGGGCAGCGATATTGGTATCGG
The DNA here is from genome assembly GCA_035578155.1 of Brachynemurus nebulosus. NCBI lineage: Eukaryota > Metazoa > Arthropoda > Insecta > Neuroptera > Myrmeleontidae > Brachynemurus > Brachynemurus nebulosus. The sequence goes on along the minus strand of JAPWDM010000008.1, from coordinate 42,689,024 downwards.
TATCGGTATCGCCGATATCGATATCGTATCGACAAAATTAAGTATCGTTACATCTCTAAAAGGAATAGGTAGGTTTCTCTATACAAGAAACCAATTCAACAAGGAATTTTAACTTTTAAATATTATCGAGTGCTTGTGAAACACTACTACGTATGACAGACTTTTGTCTGCATTTAAAACACACGTAGTATTCATATGTTCACTTATCGTTCAGCTAAACTGAAACTTTAAGCACTCGACTTCCTTGGTTAACATGACCAAAAACCACATACATATGTAAATTAGAAATCACGAAAGTGATTAAAAAAATTATCCGGATCGGCCGGGAATCGAATTCAGGATCTCTTGGTAACTAGAAAGATGTGCTATCCATTACACCATCGATCCTTTGCTCGGCAGGCGCCGAATAGAGACAATATTCAATCACCTATGTGTATGTACTCCTCTATAATGCGAGAAGCAGTTACAACTTTTCAATTTCAAATATTATCGTGAAACCCTACTTGATAATTTTTTCAATCATTTTGTGATTTTTAATTTACACAAGGAATTTTAAGTTATAAACAGTTTCACGACATGGAACTTTCACTGTATTTTTAGTTTTGTCCATTTCCCCACCTAGTACAAGCAGAAAGCAATATATTTTCCTACAATTTTAAGAGTTTAGTTTCGTAAAGTTCAATGTTCAAATAGAAACGTTATTTCCCATAAATGAAAGTATTGATTCTTTCACAAAATATATAACTACTTACAAAAATAACACAAAAAGAAATATCTAATATATTTGCTCACCATATCTTCAACGGTCGGGAACCGACGTAAATAGGCTGTCATTGAGAGTAACGCTGCAATTTCGGCCATGATAAACGCTGCACCGGCTGCAAAAAATGACCAACCATATTTATAATCGTACGGTGGCGTTAATATTTCAGCTAGCTTGGCCCCGCCGGGTGTCAAGTAGGCATGGTGGGCCCCGGTTGTTCTTGATATTGCTTGCGGCCGTTCCATATACGCCTCCGATAATACCGATGCAAATATAACTAATCCACTGCCTAATGATAATCCTGCAAAATGAAATAGAAAAGAAAATTATGAATAATGGTGCACATTGGGTTATTGAGCAAAACTAAACAAAAATCAAATACAGTTAAAAGCGCTTTGTACGTGAAAATATTTTTGTACAGTATTACGCATTAAAATTGAAACGATTTAAAAGAGAAGCTTCTATTGTTATCGTTTCGGAAATAAAGCCGCTCATCTTTTCAACAAACTGTTCTACAAAGTGTAAAAATAAACTCTCCAATGTTATTATGGTAAAACGGAATAAATGAAAATCGGAGCTACGGTAATTAAATAAAATGAGCCAATGACGTCAGTACAAGGTCAGTTAATATCGGAATGGATGTTTTTTTTTCTTACTCTCTTGAATGCTGTATCATTTATGTATCCATCCTTAGAAATTTTCATATAATTAAATTTTTTCCTCATTCCGTAAAGAATATCATTCAGGAACAAATGATATGAGATTAATGTTAATGGATCAGTTTGAAAATTTGTAAGATAGTTAAAGGAAAATCGGTAGCTAATTTTTCAAAATACAAACAATTAGGTTTTTCCACTCTTACTATTAAAAGTATCATTTTGTGCACGGCTAACTATATGTAAAAATTAACAATTGCCCACACTGTACGGGAATACAGTGGGAAATTATTTCGCACGCCTTAATATAATAAAAAAGTAGGCTGTTCCGTCAGTTTAATATACAATATATAGAAATAATACTAAAACTATACATATGTATGTTGATTACTTATTATTGTTTCCATAATTTCAATGTATGCTTTGGCAAAAATTTGAACATCTTAAATGACATTATACCTAAATTTAAAAAATTTTTACTACTTATTTAAATTTTATTTTAATTATTTATGTTAAATTTTACGAAAAAAATGTGCTCGTAGAAAAAGTATAGTGTAAAATACGTGGGAAAAGCTTATTTCTCACTCATACGAATTGTTGCACTCGTCTTGCGGGCTCGCGCAGCAAACTCATATTCGTGAGAAATAAGCCTCTTTTCCCACTTATTGTACAATATACTATTTCCACATTAAAGTTTTCATGTCCTGAACCTTTTTTTAAGCCGTTACCTTCAAGTCACTTATCAAAAAACATGTAGGTGACTTCTTTTTGAAAATATTTTGTGAAAACGAAAATGACGAACAAAATAAGATTTTAAGGATTTATTTTCCATTTATTGACGTATGCAAAAAATTTTTTTAATGAATAAAGAGGAAAAAGCATAAAATAGCTTTATCCAATTACCTACTTCGAAATTACACTTTTCAAACATAGCGAAACTCGGGAACTTTTCATTTTATGGACTTGAAATTTGAGTTGCAGCTTCCTAGAAACATAGTTCAGCGAAGTAAGTAGGTTATGATTGGTTGAAAATTATAGTTTTCATAAAATAAACTAAACCCAACTTTTTAGCAAGAAAAACGAAAAAATATTTCAGTTTGTTTATAAAAACTATAATATTTAATACACCAAAGCCTATAATTGATGTGCAAGTTACCTACAATTTAAGGCGACTGGCTAAACTATAGTAAGGCCATTGGACGTTTGATGATTCGTCGCATCGTGTGGCCGTTGTTCGAATTCACGAGCGTCGAACATTCGCATTTGGTCGTGTTCCAGCCGATGTCGGTATTCTCGTATCGAGTCAAAGGGATGCTTCCAACGTTTGAAGGACAATGTTTGTTGGTTCGACTCAACGGCTACACGACTCGATCGTATGAAGAGCGACAACATCAGTGTATAACATCAGAGATAACATCAGACAGATGACATCCTCGTTCACTGAATAAACGTTTGTACCAACACATCATCATATCTATTGGATCATACATTCGATTCATCGTGTAGCAGGAACATTCGCAGCACCAACTGTCGAATTTACTTGCATCAAACGTCGATCGAACGTTGGAAGAAACGTTCGTAGCATCGTGTAGAACCGGTTTAACAGTAAACCAACTCTTCAAAATACTTTTCTTGACTTAACAACATGGAACACTGGAAGGAATACAACTATCTCTTTTCTGCAATCACTTACGGGCAAGTATGTGCATTTTACAGAACTATGTTGCCATTCACTTAGTAGCTACCAATGGGTGTGTTTCAGTTGTTGTCATATTGTTGCCGTTGTGTTGACACGGTATACGTGGTATACGTACATGTACGTACCACATACATATTATGTATATGCCACACACAACTCCGCGTGCACATATATAAATAGTGGGGGGTTATTTTCTATCCTTTGTCGTTACACTGGTTTCAGTAGTATAGAGATACTACCGTTCGTTCTGTAATATTCTGTGCTTAACAAATTCTCATTAAAAAAAAAATAGATATATCTTGTTAATACACTTTTTACTCGTTGTAAGCAACTAGAAATAGAATTATATATCTTACACTTTTTAGATAATAAAATTCGCATATACATAAAAAGAGTAAGGCATATGATTCTATTTCAATTTTGATGTTGCTTACAACGAGAAACCAGTGTATATACTTTATTAGTTATACTGTACGAGTATTTTAATACAAATTTTCAGTGAGTGTATACAATACTTTGAACATTACGGTACATTGAACAATATTATTCCTTTTCTCTACTTGACTCCGCTGATGTCTTGTGCTCTTAGTTGCCAACGGAACGTCTGACGTCAAGTGGCATGTAAATGGTAATGGCAATATTTTCAAATATATAGACGTTCTATTTAGTCGTACCATTCTATGTAGGTAGGTACCTCTCTATTCTTATACTTACATACATTTTTTTTGCCTTTTGCCTTTTGCCTTTTGCCTCTTGCATTTTCATATTACGTTTTCTTGTTCAATTTTTATTTAATATTCAGCAGTAAACTTATTATTAGTTAGTTCATTTTGTGAATATTGACTTCGTTCATTTTATACTATTACAGTTTTTCGCATATGTTTTGTTGCAGAAGTAGTAATTGGAGAACCAACCTGACTGTTGTATGCAATAAACATGATTGGTGTTATTGACTTATTACTTTAATTTAGTATAGAAGTATTTGTATACAAGAGCTCGCAATTACGGGGTAACAATTGATTTAAAGGCGTAAAGATTAGGCTATTCTGTTAACTTAGACATTAACACTTCATGCAATAATAGTTTTGTTTGTAAATTAGGGACCCGCTTTTAAGTGAAATTTCTCTTTGGAAATACAATTACAGGAAGTGCCATGAAAAGACCTGAGCCCGGGACGCGTATTTCTGTTTGCGTGTTCAGGCCCTACGAGAGGGTGGAGTAGCCGGGGTTGCAGCTCCGGGGCCCGAGCTTGAGGAGGGGGCTCGTAGCTGTCGATAAAGTGCCCGGGAAAAAAGTTAAGAAGATCTTCTTTGTTCATCACTTATTTTTGGGAAGAAAAATTTTAAAAAATGCGATTTATTCCCGGGGCCCACCATTTCTCTCCACGGCTCTGTGCGTGTTCAATAGGAGGTACCGTTGCCTTGAAATCCGTACGATTTTGCAGGTTTCTGATAACGTTTCACAAGTGTTGATTTAGTGGCTATTGTTCCAGAAAATACGGTTAGTATCTTCACATTTGATTTCTTAATGAGTAATTCGTGACATACAGATTCCATTAAACCTGTTACATCCCATTTGGCATTGGCATATTCTATAAAGGACCCTTCGGGGTAAAGAGGGGGTAAAAGTGCCTAAACGGGAAATTAAAAAACTAAATAGTAGCATTAAGTGCGCTCTGTGCGCTCGGGTGGTAAAACCACTTTAAGTGAGATTCGAATATTTCCAAGTTTCTCCTCAACGCGTGCTCGGATCCTTTTCAAAATCGACATGCATATAGAGCAGAGAGAGAGCTAATTTATAGGGTATATTGCATTGCTTGCTCCCTCTGCTCTATACGCATGTCGATTTTGAAAAAGATCCGAGCACGCGTTGAGGAAAAACTTGGAAATATTCGAATTTCACTTAAAGTGGTTTTACCCGAAGACGATTACGTTTAAAGCCCTAATGTTGGTATATAAGACTTACTACCACAGAGTGCACTTAATGCTACTATTAGTTTTTTAATTTCCCGTTTAGGCACTTTTACACCTCTTTACCCCGAAGGGTCCTTTTCGTCCTGATGTTTTGGCAGTTATTGGTGCGATTGTTACAATTACGCCGTTGTCTTTTGCTAACATGTCCGGTAAGAAAGTTTTTATCATCTAGAAATTAAAAGTTTTGGGGATTCTATGATTTTCTTCAGATTCTAACCTATTTTACCTACCCAAAAATGAGATAGTACGTTTACGCTGATAGTATTGTTTATTAGAATGTCAACGGTTGAGTTAAATTCGTTAAAAATTGTTTGTCTGAGTTCTTTAACTTGGTCCTTATTAGTAATGTTAACATTAAATGATAGAAATAATGGATAGAAATAAACCTTTATATTTATAATTAAATGATAGAATTTTAAAAGAATTGGAAATTTTCTTGATCTGTTCCACAGTTTCTTTCTTTCCATGGTCATCAGTATCGACACAGATTACATGACAATTTGTCCGTACAAATGCCAAAGATAATTCGCGTCCTAAATCATTACTAGATCCGGTTATCTAGAAAGTTTTGCAATTGTTCGTTACATAATTAAAAACAAAAAATTTCATTCGTAGGTATTCATAGAATAAAATGTCTATATGGGTAGTTATACAAATGAAGGAAGAAAATGGACTTATTCTTTTCATGCATAAGCTTTGGCCAGTAGTTTTATTTCAAGTTGATGACATTTTTCACACTATTTTAAAGTGGCCAGTCAAAAAATTAAAAACTATAAATTTTATGGCTATTATAAAATAAGATATATCCAGGAAAGTGAAAAAATGAGTAAAAAACTAAAGTTAACACAAGACAATTTCTTATATTAAGTTTTATTATTAAACACAATTTATTAAACTATTAAACAATTTACTAATCTTTATTATTAAACAATTTTTATTATTTTTATTATTAAATTTTTAATTATTAAACAATTTATTATTTAGATTTATATATATATATATATATATATATATATATATATATATATATATATATATATATATATATAAGTAGTTTATTAGTTATATAGTGTATATATGTCTTACAAAAAAAAAATAAATAAATAAATAAATAAAAAAAACAAAAACAAAAGAAACTGCGAATTTATTATGTATTAAAAAGTATTCGAAGTCATTTACGACAGTTTAATGTGTATTATATATTATATTAGTAGTATATATATTAGTAGTTATATTAATTATAATATAGTATATATTATACAAAAAAAAAAAATGGGAATTAATTTTTTAATTTTTTATTAAAAAATGTACGGTGTCATTTACGACAGTATTCTAATGATATTTACCTAATTTATTTACATTATTTAAGTTTAATCCCGTTTTTGGAGCTGCCAGGAGACTGAGAGCAGGAGACTGAGAATTCTTCAAATATTCTTTAAAAATCGGCTAAATAACGTTTTATATATATATATATATATATATATATATATATATATATATATATATAAAAGAAAAAAAAAGTCTTCTATTACAAGACAATTTACGAGTCCTACAACTGAAAAATTTCTTATATCCACAGTATTTGTCACGAAAATGCTGACCAGGATACTGAGAAATTGACTGGACCAGGTACGATCTCGTTTACAATGTTAACTGTATTAATTTATACAACCTCAAATCAAGTAAAAAATGTACTTTATTTTATTTATTATATTTCAGTTAATTACCATGACAAACGATGATTTGATCGGAGTATAAATTTTTTATTATTCATGCGGGAGAAGTACTAACTTGGCGCACATATTTCTATTATATAACTATTACGCAAAATAGCTGTTTGCCCACTGTAGTCTTCCCACATACCTTACTGCGTGCGTAAAGTACCTTTCCACACGCAAATTGACAATAAAACACGCAAAATTGAATCAAAACATGGAAAGCCGCTTCTTGATTTTTCAGTTAATAAATATTTCATAATTATTTCTATAGAAACTACCAACAAAGTAATTTAAACAATAATTAATTCAGAAAAAGAAGATGAATACATAAAAATATTATTTTAAAAAGTAATAAAAATGTCAAAAATAGTAATAATAATAGAAAAAAGTATGTCAAATTCGTAATAAAAAATAGTATGTGCAACTCGTGCGGGATTGTCGATTACCCACTTAAGCGAATGCGCGCACTCACTACATTCGTGCGCTCAACTTCGCTTTCGTGGGCAATCGACAATTTCCCGCGCTTATTGCACAATATACTATTTTGTATTTTTTAAGTGTTTTGGTTTGATAGGAAAATAATGCAAAATTCGGAAGACAAAATTTAATAGAATATTTCTTAAAGAAAATATAAAAAAGTTCAAAAATTATAAAATAAAAAGTACCAATATTATAGATTACTACGGCAGTGTAATTTTTTTTTTATACATTCAGAAAAAATAATTATTTAGTCTGCTATGTTTTACTTTGGAGAGGGGACATGCCGGGAGACTGAGAATTTTACATTTTAAGGGTCATTTTTTATAAAAAAAAATATTTCGAAATCGGGTTATTTTGAGTGGCCAGTTAGATGCAATAATGGTTTAGAGTTTCCATCTAGAAAAAATGTATTTTTCAAAATATTAATAATATACAAAATGAGTTGGGCCGTCCAAAATTCCTTCGTTTGTATAACTCCCCATATATGTATATACGTTGCATAATATTCAGTAAGTTTGCAGTTTAAAAATAAATTTAAAAAAAATTTAAATAAAGTATGAAGCTTTTGAATGAACAAATTTTTCTGATAAATTTATTATTTTAGGTGTTTGCGATGAAATCCATCTTAGAATGACAATAATTAAAACTATATAATTAACAATCAAACCAAAGGAAATAACAGAATTCCATTGTTGTAAGTAAAATCAAACACAGAAATTTACAACAATACTCTATAGTTAATAATTTCTTTATTCATAACCATTGTTTCTACGCGTATAATTATATTAATAGTAATATATAAAATAATTCAAAGAACATTAAAAAATTAAAAAAAAAATTACTATCATAAAAACTTATTATTAATTTAAACGTTTAAGTAAAGTCATCTGTTTTAACCTTTTCACTACTTTTTTTTCGTAACAGGTTTAAAATCGCCAGCTGGATAGCACTAGGGAAGAAGTTCTCAAAGAAGGTCTTGACCCATAATGTCAAGTCGCTAACAATCCCGAATCGCAAAATGATAAACAAGTATAAAAAATTGGTAAACAAGTAAAGGCCACGCTTAGTAAGTTAATAATAAAAATGATGCTTACGATAGCGATAAACAATGAATATAATAACGTAGCGATAACGTAAAATTTTTTGATTACTTTAATATACATCATTTTTATTATGGTTACATATTAATATTTTAGAGCCGTCATAATTCACATATAGTATCAAACAAAATACTAGGTGTACAGTACCTAAAATTTTAACCTTTATTCCTATATAATGTTTCAAATAGTGCGAACTAGTACAACAACGTTTTCGTAATTTAGTTTTCTAAGTATAGAACTTTTCTCAGGATTGCCACATTTCAGCTTCCGAGCTCCGAGTTTCAAAGATTAAAATTAAGGACAGGATTTTTGGAAAACAATCACCAGTTGTAATTTGAAAAATTATTTTTATTTAATGCAACGTACGTTTCGGGATTTTTGAAACATCCCCCTCATCAGGCCTTATCAATAAAATAAAATAAAAATTAACAATGTAGGTTATTATAGAAACAGCAAAAAGAAAAATGTTTTAAAATACTTACAAATAAATTTTTTTTTAAGTATCCTTTAACACGTCAATTTTAAGAAAAGAAATAAAATTAAAAATAAAATAGAATAAAATATTGAATTTTACAGAAGTTAAAAACTGCACAACTTCTGTAAACTTCAATATTTTATTCTATATTTTTTTTAATTTTAATTGTATTTCTTTTATCTTAAAATTGATGTGTTAAAGGATATTTTTTAAAAAAAATAATTTATTTGTAAGTATTTTAAAACATCTTTCTTTTTGCTGTTTCTATAATAACCTACATTGTTAATTTTTATTTTATTTTATTTTATTGATAAGGCCTGATGATGGGGATGTTTCAAAAACCCCGAAACGTACGTAGCATTAAATAAAAATAATCTTTTAAATTACAACCGGTGATTATTTTCCAAAAATCCTTTCCTTAATATACAACATCACCAAAAACCCTTTATAAACTTTATAAATAAAAATTAAAATCAAATTACTGTACAAGCTTGGCACAACGAATAGGTATATGTGTTAACTTCCACCTTTGCGAAAATTTTACAAAAATTTAAACTTGAATTTCTGGTTCCACTTTCTCTTTTTTATAGAGGATACTTAGTGGATCTAAAAATTCGATGACTCAAAGAAGTAAGCGCTCGTAGTTGGATTTATAAACTTTCATTCGTTATGTCAAACAATTTATTAAATCTGTCCTTTGATTGTTAAAATAAGCACTTCTATTGTTGCTTCGTTTTACGTTATGACACTTCCACTCCTCTATATATACATTCCACCATCATCATTTCTTGTATATAATGTCGTTTATATTTTGTCCTATATTGTACCGTGATATTTAACTAGAAAATAAATATACATTCTATAATATGGACATCTACGTATGTAGGCTTGTAACAAATGTAGGTACTCTTTTCTCCCGTTGGCCGAATATCGATTATTCGGCCAGCATTCTGGTCAAATATCAAATTATTCGGCGAACAGTATTCGTTTTTTTTTTTTTTTTTTTTTTTTAATTTTTGTAATAAAACTTTCAAACTCAGTATACACAAAAAAAATTGGTGTGCTTAATTTTCCCTTTTCAAAATTATCATTACATATAAATATTTTTTTCAACCTCTTAAAGTATTTAAGTTTGCAAATACATAAAAGGTGGTTACTTTAGAAGGTAATTTGACGTACATATAAGTATTACTTACTATTCTGTTTTCTGATTATTTAGTATTAACTAAACGACAACATAGTTACTAATATAAGCTTCTCTCTGGGGCAGATCCCCTTTTTCTATTTTCCTTGATTATCTCGAAAACTATACAGGAGATAGGTGTTATTAGACTTTATTTTTATGATAGATGTTATAACACTTTATTTTTAAGGAGCTTTCGAATGACGTGTTTAATTCCAGAGTCGGATCCATTGCAGGGGCTATTCGACAGGTTAAGGGTCACAAATGTTTTTTTTCACTATGTTTCACCTCTTGAATTTAAATAAAACTTGGTATGGTTATAAACTAGATTAAGGACCAGTTACTGTATTTTTTTGAGACGGTAACTCAATGGAAACCCTATGAAAATAACATTATTAGATTTTATTCTTATTATTATCTTTAATATGAGGAGCACTGGGATATTACTAAATATGTTTAATATTCTCGATAGTGCCCGCTTTCATGTGGATTTGGAATTATTATCCTATGTTAAATAGATACCCAGAAAAAAATTAATCTTAGAAATCAGTAATTAAAATTTTTTTTTAGCTATCTTCGTAACTACTTCGTTTTTTCCAGATGGCGTCTCATTCCGTTACTAGTTATTCATATATGAGTTGCCATTGGGGGGGGGGGGGGAGTTTCACCATGAAAGTACAGCTAGACCCTTTAGTACAAATACATTCGGTATATCGTTGAATTATCTTTCACTATCCGACCGAATATCGAATATTTGCCGAATATTCGTGGTAAGCCTAACATACACATATAATGTACATTACCGTTATGAGATATAATAATATTTTGAGTTAATAAACTGAAGTGGTACCAATCAATATAATTGAAAACGGATATGATGTAATATAAATGTATTTCCTGTCCATTAATGCGCTGTGCAATCGAATTTCCGTCGGGAAATTCCCTATCGCCATCGTTTCTCACTCATATATATACACGTATACTGGGTGTCCCGGCCGGATGTATACATACGATTTACTTGTTAATTTTTAACATTGGATTCCCATAACGAAAAAGTTATGTCACAAAAGTGCTTTGGATAAACATATTCCTAATTTTGGTAATTTTCTTTTATAAAATGATTTTTTACCACCAAAGTATCTGCACTATTTCTTGAACAGAATATTTTTTTTGGTATTTCTATTATTTTAATATTTATTTTCAAGAAAATAATAAAATGACTTTTGAATTTATAGCAGATGACACAAATATTTATTATGTAAAAATGTGAATTGCTTGAAAATTGCGATATTCATTTCTTTATTTTACTGCATTATTATTGTTAAAGTTATAGTAACAGTAGTTATAACACAGTATAAATAAAAGATTATTACCATAGGCAGTAGCGAAACGCACTTTCTATCCTTTTTTGATATAAGTACAAACAATTATGTACGTCCTTTTTTGCTTATGTGATTGTATGTGTTTGTAAATGTGAGATTGAGGGTTGATAATGGTCATGTTAAATTATATGAACAACTAAAAGCAACTTTCTTCAAAATGAATTGAGCAAACGCGAAATTGATGATAGTATTCAACACGAGAATTTAGATCGTCACGACCTATTAGCACCAACCACTGTCGAAATCGAAAATATTAACTCAATTATTATAAAATATTAATAATTATTTATTATTTAACGTATTTTTACATAAGCATTCAAATTATAATAATACTTACAAATTTGCATCAAACGGCACTCAGAAAAAAACATGAATTGAAATTTTGTTTTGAATGATTTAAACAAAATTTAGCAGCACAAGAGTTATCACCGGACATTTTAAGCCACCATAATAATTAAATACATATCAGAAATATCTTACAGATCACAAAACACACTAAAATTACAATGAAATATCAAAAATAACTGATGACAAGCTTTAAATAAAAAAAATTTAATGACAGTTAAAATTCCACTGCCATCGTTGTTAAAAATTTTAAAAGTCAGTGAAACTTAGACAAAATTAAATAATTTACATAATTATCAACTATAAATTTTCACAAAATAATTTGACCTGCAAAATTATTTTTCTAAATTAAATTTACTTTAGTGATGATATTTTCACTGTGTTCGTATGCATAATGTTATGCATTATTTAGGATAACCCTTTCGAATTTTTGAATTCCAAATGACACTCTTACGTCGTCTCGTTTCGTAACTGTTTGTGATACAAACTATTATTTAAACTGTGGTTATAATATTAAATTAGTATTATTAGTTTGTTCAAAGCACTCTTGTGACATAACTCTTTCCTTATGGGAATCCAATGTTAAAAATTAACATGTAAATCGTATACATACATCCAAATGGGACACCTTGTATACATTATATCTCTCTATACAAACATAACATATACATGTACTGATAAGCATATCTGACTACAATACATACATATAAACTGATATTGTGATTCCATCTATATTGATATTGCAAAATATAATCACCAATAACGCCATCAATATAATTATTATTTTCCTCTTTTTCATTTTTGAACATTTTCAATACCGTACACACCACAAAACCATCTATTCACCAAGTTTTTTTTTTTTGTTGCCTATAAAATATATGTACCAGTAAGTACGTAGAATATGACTATATACCTACAATGATATTAAAAATAATTTCTATTTACTGGAAGAGAAGAGACAAAATTGCCTTTTGATGCTCTAGAAAAGAGATCGGTAAAGATTGACGCTCGATTCGTCTCCTTATTATCATGAAGATTAAAAGTTCTTATTTAAGTACCGTATTTTCCGGCATATAACGCGCACCTTGAACACCAAAAGCATTATACAAATTTCGCGGTGCGCGTTATACGCCGGATATAAAACTGAGTTCTGTAAAAATTATGACGATTTTTAATTTAAGATTATTATTCTTCTGTCAGTATTGTTCTTCTATTATCGTACTGCTTATTTTTTCAAATTATTCCATATAATAAAAAATTTGGGGGACAGGTCTACCCACACTGTCAACTTCCCATTGGATGTCCTTAAAGACTATTGCAAATGAATAACTTTTTTTTAATTCAGGGGACTCCTCCTCTGGACCCCGATAGAGGCTTTGCCCCTTGCACCATACCGGGGGGTTCGCCTTCTGTGCCTAAGGGTGTGGGCTTTACCCTTATCAAACAAATGATAACATCATTTGTTCTCAAGATACGCGAGACAAAAAATATTTCACAAAAAGTTTCTTATTTCGTTTTTCCGTTTAGTTTTTTTTTTCTTTTTTTTTTAAATTTTACAATAATTTACTGGCGTTTTTAACATCACAAAAGGTTCTTAGGCCATTATATAATAAAGACATGGTAAAAACTCCATATAATTTATGTTGTTAATAAACTTAATTCCGTTTTTTTATCACAAAAAACAAACCCCTAATCCGAATTTGCTGAAAACTTTATCCGGTCTTCATTTTTTGATTACGCATCTAATGAAGTTGATATCATCATTTGTTCTCGAGATATGCGAGGCGAAAAAAATTCACGAACGAACGAACGAACTAACGAACGCACACACAGACATCACGCTAAAAACGATGGGTTCGGGTTCTAGTGACCTTGAAACGTGGAGATATGTCAAAATTAGCGATTCGTAAAATCGGACCCATTACAATAACATCAAATGGGAAGTTAATAAGTTTATGTGTTAACACGGCGTGTGTATACTGGGTCTTTAAAGGAACAGTCGAAATTTAAGACTAAAATTTCTCTCTGATGAATAAAGCGCGGGCTTTGGCTACCGTTCCTAAAAAATCTAGTTAGTAGTGGGGACTCAAGGTCCAATGGATGCCCGGGTCTGGCGATTGACTTGCAGACGCGATCGAGTGAAAGTTGTATCTGTCCTTTAAAAGGGTCAGTGTTCACACGGCGTCAGTATTTTCGAAGGAGGTAAGTGAATGGCGTCATTTTTATCTTTCTCGTGGTTTTTCATTTTTTTTAAACCAAAAATAAATTATTGTATACTGTTATAATTCATTGATGGATCCACGTTAGATGACGTGGATAACGTGCACAGCAGTGGAATCGCGGCTTTATTTTTTCATTTTTTTATAGAAAACAAAGTTTTGCTCCATTTTTTTGTGTTTTCTTTACTTTTTTACTTTTTTGGTTTTTTCTATTAATATTTACTATCTTTTGTATTTTCAATAATAAAAACTCATTTTGTGCTAAATAATTACTGTTCCGTTTATTATGAATTGCCTGTAGACATTCCCCATTTTCAGGTGTTTGCATAATTCAGCTTTTTGGAGCCGATGCCAAAAAGACTATATTCTTTTGAAAGCTCATAGTATAAGCTACAAAAGCCTAAAACCGTTTTTTTTAATAGTTATTCATTGTAGAGTTAGAAATTTTTTAATAAAATTTCGTTTATCATACTTTTTGAATTATTGTTCAATTTTTATTAACAATGGTTTTAAACTTTGGACTATGGCAACTTCTGAGCCATGTAAAAGACACTTCAAAAAGTTACCCGGAATTTTTTGAGATTTTTTGGAAGTCTAGGAAACTTTGAAAACACGATCGTTCCTTAAAAGACCCAGTGTACACACGCCGGGTTAAGATTATTTTAGTTAAACATGTATATGATTCATTATTTTATTGTCAAAGTTGGGATGCGCGTTATACGGCGAACATATTATACGGCAAATATACAAAAAATCTAAAAAAGTTAATCAAAATTTTGGGGTGCGTGTTATTCGCCGAAAAATACGGTAATCATTTTGTATCTAGTTGAAGAGCAAGTCCTCACTGTAGTATTTAATTTAAAAAACGCCGTGAGCAGCGGGGCCCCATCACGGTAGTCGAATTTTCCCCTTCATCTTCGGTATTGAATGTTTACAAGCGAAATGTGATTGAAAGTCTACAACCGGCTGATCGAGGCTTTAAAAAAAGGTTTTAAGCATTTAAGGGCTGTATCTCAGTAAATTTCAATTTTGTGCCGAAAACAGGTAGCAGAAAAAAAACCAACACAATTCGTACGAGGGCATTCCTGCCCATGTTTATCCGCTAATTGCCTTTATGTTTTAGTTTTAAATATTAAAAAAGGACCTTAAATAGTAAACTGGAAGACCTTTATAAAGATATTTTTTCTTTCAAAAAAAAATAAAAAATAAAAAATAAAAAAATTAAAAAAAAAATTATTTCTTCGGTATTGAGTGTCTACAAGCGAAATATAATTGAAAGTCCACAAGCGATTTGTAATTTTGGTGGTTTCAAAACTGATAATGAGTGTCCGGTTGATCGGGGCTTTATAAAAAGATTTTAAGGTTTTAAGGGCTGAATCTCAGTAAATTTAAATTTTGTGCCGATAGAAGTTAACAGGGAAAAAGCCAACACAATTCGTACGAGGGCATTTCTATCCAGGCTTATCCGCCAATTGCCTTTGTGTTTTACTTTTAAATATTAAAAAAGGAACTTAAATAGTAAACTGGAAGGCTTTTATGAAGATATTTTTTCTTTCCAAAAAAATCCAAAATTTCTATTTTATAAATAATAAAAATCCAAAATTCCTAAATAATAATTAAATAAATAAATAAACAGTGACTTTAATAACATTTGCAAATTACTTAATATGTATGTATTTCATTTGTTAAAAAATTGTATTCACTTTTTTTTAAATTTTTTAAAATTACTATTCGCCTACTTGTATTTAGAATAAACATAATGCTTTTAAAACACATTTAACAATAGCATTCAATTCCGATGTAAAAATGGGAGAAGTGGGGGGAAAAGTGATGTGGACTCCCTACAAGGTACTAGCTGGATACTAACTGAATACACGTACAAAATTTCAGCCCTCTAGGTTTCCTTATGGAGTCTCTAGACGTGTTAGAAAACAAGCAAAAAAATTAAGGAAATATTGGCGTAAAAATCGTGGGGGTAAGGGTTAAAAGTTGAAACCTCCAAAAAACAGTGTCTGGCTATTAGCTTAACCTGTACACCAAATTTCAGCCCTCTAGGTTTATTTGGGGAGATTTTGACCCGAACGAAACTGTTAAAAAACAAGAAAAATCATGTTCTTTTGGGTATAAAAATGGTGGGGGTAGGGGTTAAAAGTCGAGACCCCCAAAAGGCACCCCCTTGATACTAACTCAATCCGAATACAAAATTTCAGCCCTCTAGGTTTATTCGGGTGACCTGTGCCAGTGGTACAAACTTCGAAAACGTCGAAAATGCATGAAATTGTAGCTTAAAAATGAGGGGGGTGGGGGTAAAATATTAAAACCTCCAAAAAGCACAACCTAGGTACGAACTTTATCAACACACCAAATTTCAACCCTCTACGTTAATTCTGGGGGGCTGGGGGCCTGTTAGATCCAGCGAAAATCGTTTTTCCCCCCTCTACTCCCACCATATCATCCTAGGAAGCTGAATTTTGGATATGTTGTAGATAATTGACCGAAACATTATTTAAAACCGGTTTGGAAAAGTTTTATTGCTTTTCCGCCCCCCACCACCCCCTTAAAGGTCGGGTCAGAAAAAAAATTTGCCCAAAATTTGACCCCACTTTGATAGTATGAGGTGCCTCGAAAATGAGCCCCATTTACCAAATTTCATCTCTTAACTTCCATAGGGGGGCCCTACACAAATTAAAAGGTGGCGGGAAAATATATATATATATATATATATCAGACATTTTTTTTTCTACATATTCGTGTTCTACGGGTCCGAAAACGGATAGCGCCCCTACTCTCGCCTCTCGCAGCTCTTATCGTATAGACTGTATAAGTCTAATTTTTCGGAGAAAATTCGACTAAAAAATTACAGCAAGTTATACAAACGACCCATCAAACAGAGCATTTTCGATAGATTTTTGAACGTTCCCATTTTTGAACGATATTCCTTTTTTCTCTCGAAAAGTAAACACACTTGTCAAGAAACATTTATTTATTTTTATTCATTGAGCGTATCAGAATGATACAGATATATATATATATATATATATATATATATATATATATATATATATATATATATATATATATATATATATATAGTTCCTTCTTCAGTTTTCTTCCTCCCTGCTTCTTTTTGTTAACTGAACGTTTGTGTATTCTTTTATGGTTTAGGGAAAATTTTACCCTGCTGACGTAAGGGGAGTGTTTGATACATGCATATACGTGTGGTCTCCAGTTTTGGCTATCTATGTTACCAGCCCGCGGTGTGTTATTTTGTTGATGTCTCTCAGACATCACTTTACCGTGAGTATTATAAAAATTACCCTTACCGGTTAAGGGTTAAATTAGGTAGACGATCTTCCTCCATTCTTTGTACATGCCCATACCAAATCAACTGTTTTGTTTCTGCAGTTTCTATGATATTTTTCTCATGTGCTACCCCCATTAGCTCCCTTATTCTTTGGTTCCGAACCATCTCACGTCTGGATACTGATATACGTCAGAATGATATAAAACAAAATACCTAGGTATTTTGTGCGTGAAAGTCAATGACTAAAGCAGGGGTGGGCCAAAATTATGTGTTCCTACATATTATGTATCTTTTTAATACATTGATTTTCACTATCTTGGTCAATATAAAATAAACATATTTTGTATAAGTGTGATGAATCTCGCGGGCCAAAAAATATTCTAGGTGGGCCACATGCGGCCCGCGGGCCGCGGGTTGGCCACCCCTGGACTAAAGCATGACTCGTACATGTTCAGTCTCATGAATTTATGCAGAATTTACACATGTTTAGTAAGTAAAGTAAGTTAGTTAATCAAGTTACAAAATTTAATTACTTTTGTCATCTAGACAGTTATATTATTCATGTATGAATTTTATTTCGTTTTCGTAAATCTTTTGACATAGAATCACGATAACTTTACTATTTTTGGTACAGAATCGCTGTAACCTTGCTACCTTTGGTACAGAAACGCTGTAACTTTACTACTTTGGCATATAACTGTTGTAACTTTACCATTTTTGGAACAGAACCACTGTAAACTTATAATTTTGGTACAGAACTGCTGTGGCCTTTCTACTTTTAGTGTAGGACCGCTGTAACCCAAGAGGTCAAACTAGTATGCCTGCCAAACTGTGCCCGCTGTCGCCGGTGAGTGACGTAGACAAAACAATCCGCTATCAAGCTATTATGATACATACAACCAAAACACATGATGTATGGACATAAATGTGCGAATATCTTACAATTAGTATAAAATGTTGATGATTGATTACTCAGCTCGCATACATATAGCATATACTATCATGGTCACCTTATATGACGAACAACGAAAAATTAAAAATAAATTTATTTACTTTAAGAAAGATATCCCTTTATTTTGATAATTTTTTTGTTCAATAGAATTTTTACGCTCAAATACGACACACTTTATATTTATTTCTGTTTAATTTAGATTAATTAGAAAAATAATATTGCTTATTGCCCAAATACATAGAAATATCCATAAAAGCAATACTACTAATCATATTATGGCACTTATTATGTTATAACTAAATATAAATAATAATTTATTAAAACGCAAATTAAATAACAATTGGGCAAATTGGGGCAAAGAAAAAACTATTCAATTTAATCTAGTGGCTTGTGTCTATTGTCTGAAAAAATTACAAGCCGGGAATAAGAGGGAATTTTTACTTGTGGTCTTTTGAGTTTAAAATTTACTTTAAAAAATCAATTTTCGGACTTACGAAGCTCTTATTTTAGTTAAAGTATGAATATTATTTTATTATTATACTGGAAAAAGTATTTATCCCTAGTAGTAGAATCCATCACAAAAATCACTACAACTAGTAAAAGAACCTCGAAAGATGCAATCAAGTCAGTAGCAAAAATGCGAATAATTTTATGCATTTTACCTAATTGTCTTATATATGTTTACTCTCATTACCGATGTTTCGTATGACTGATACCAAAACAATATCTGTCGATGTGGTTACCAACCAAGGGACCAAACTAGCATGTTTATTAAACTGTTCCACTTGTCGCCAGTGAGTGACGTTGCACAGCACCCATACAACCAAAACACATGATGTATGGACACGAATATGCGAATAAATTAATACGATGTACGTCACTACACGTTGCACTCTATGTGAGGCGGGTGGGGTATTGAGCGGTATACGCATGCGTACGTATATATGCTATATATGTATTACATTATTGCAAATGCTTCATCAACAATCCTAACAATATGATGTGTGGCTTGGGAGAGCAGTTCAACGACTAATGGACTTAAACGATATCGGTCACACTCTAGACACACCACTAGCTACAATTTTTTACACACACGCTGAGGACTTGTTACCAACTAATTGCCTATCTACCCTCATTAATGGTTTCAAGAAACTTTAATTTTGTTTTTGTTCAGCTAGCTTGTACTAAACGCAACACTGTGTACTGGTAAAGGTATTGATAGGAGTATTTACATAAAGATCTTACAGTGCGGAAATTAGTCAAGCTGTTGAAATATAAAAATTGTTACTGTAGGGTTGTTTGGTGAGCGGAGTCAAGCACCATAATTAATTGATTTTTTACAGAATTTCCAAATATCTGATTCAAAAGTAATTTGACTCATAATTCCGATAATTTTACGCAGGGAAAGCTGTAGCTAGAGTAATGTTATAAAAATGTTATATTTTGGTTACAGGTGTAAACACTACCAACAATTATAATTTGTGTACCTACATAAAACCTGATCAATATTTAGTTATAGAATTTATAATTACTTTAAAAATTGATTGTCGAAAATAATATATTTTAAAGGTGTGGGTGGGTGTAATTTATAATATCTATAAATATGTGTATTATGTGTGTGTCAGTGTGCGTATGTGTATGTACAGTGAATAATATTTGTGTATAATTAAATAGCTAAACACAATAAAGAGAAAAACGGCTGTGAAGCCGTTTCATGTATCAAACACAGATTGTTAAAAATGTCAACTTCCATTCAGCCATATTGAATTGGGCCAAAGAATGATTTTGTATGTTAGTGTGTAATTAATATATTATATAATATGAATGAATTCGAACAAGTACAGGATTCAACAAAACATTAGGAATATCGAATGCAAGGGTATTGTGGGTATACAGTATTAAAAATTTATAAATTATGCGAGCGCTGGAAAATTGTTACTGTTAGAAATAGTCATATAAAAAACAATAAAAGAATTTAGCTTTCGTTTCGTTGTTACACAAGGTGGATAACTGAACAGCATTCAATATTATTAAAAGTATTTAAGGTCCGAAAAATGATTTTTCAAAGGATTTTAACGATACTGACACGGATTTTAAAGTCACCAAAAAATCTTTTTGTTTGCTCATTATTTGAAATTAGCGGGCGCCCTTTTTTTAATATAGCTACGATTGGTTTTTTTTTGTAACCAGATTGAAAATATCTTCAGAAATGTACTTACTTACATAAATATATTTTTTTAATTATTACGTAACCGGTTTCCAAATGTCGACTATAGTAGACATAAAAGTTTCTGGCGTTACTATCACAACCAATCTCACGAAACATTAATCCTCACATATTAAAAAATAGTTTATTTAATGTACTAAAAAAATATTTACATTCACGAAGACGCTGGGAACTACGCTTTGTAGCGATGCGCTATTTTCAAACTGCTGTGGATATCAACAATGAACGTGGATCCAACTGAACAAAATTCTGTAATGTGCTGTCATCCTTGAGGAAGACAGTGGTACTCCTGTCAGTGCTGTCAACCCACTCTAAAGCGGTAATAAAATTTCCCTACGAAATGTTGTTTTATGTCGACTATGGTCAACGCTTGGAACGAGGAGGTTAATTTACCAAAGCTGGTCTTTGTTCTATTATAAAATTTTTTAAACTGTAATTATCAAGTTCTCATTCATTTTCGTTCTCTTTAAGAAACCCTTGAACATTTTAAAAACTGCATTCAGTTAATAATTTACATTTTACATTAACTTTAATTTTTTCATCTTAAATTTTTGTATGCGCATGATTCAAGTATTAGAATTTGTTGTCTACTATTTATCAAATGTATATCCTTGGAAACCATTGAAGTCAATGGTTAATTTGAGAAATAATCCGCAAAAGATGCTGACACTTTAATCATGCGCATAAAAAAATTTATAAAATGAAAAAATCTATTAGTGTACACTTATTTTTATGCCTAACTGTTATCCGTATACAAAGAACAAAAGATATGTATTCACGGATGTTTATTTTACGGTGATATATTTACCTTTTGATTGTATTTGTTTATTTCAGTGATTGTATATGTACAGCCATACACACACACACACGCCAGTGTGCGTGCGTAAATATACCGAGAAAACCGGACATAAATTTATTTGCCTCACATAACCGTGTTTAATACAACAGCATGTATAGGTACGGTTGTGTGTGTAGAAGGCGCCATATTGTTCCGTTTATACAAAGCCAATGATTGATATAATGTGATTGTTTAAAAAATATATAGGAAGCTTTGGATGAATGCATGAATTAAAAATGTAAATTGGAAAATTAAAGAAAAATTATTTTTGAACTTTCATTTCGATCAATATTTGAAGATTTTTAGGTTTTACATTGTAAAGTATCAAATTTTCAACTCTATAAACAAGGTTTACAAATTAATTTGAAAATGTTGCCGCAATTCAGTAGAAAGTTTTTCCTTTACCTATGTTTACTTACTAGAAAAAGTTAGTTGTACCTAAATTTGAACAAATTATTAAACAGCCATTCTTTTGAAACATATCCTTTGCAGTAAAAAGGGTGCATACTAGTTCGCTCCCACGGTCAGATTTAATCTTATCTTGAAAAGGGGTCGTAGGTTAGTTCGCTTCCCGATTTGTTATCTACTGACAGACAAAATTAATTACTTAAAAATATTCAAACTGATACATATACAGCTATTCTTTAGCTACAGACATGACATTTTCACGCACATTTACACGCCTTCTTATAAGAGAAAAAAATAGAAGTTATTAGTTTCTTATAAATTTTCAATACTAGGCAGATAGACAAATGTGTACGCAATATTTGTACTGAATATAAAATACATAACATTATTAGTTTTAATGCTAGAGATATGTTACGGACGCGAGAAAAAGGTACTTTTTGTCACGTCCGTAACACATACTTTATTAGTTTTAGCATTAAAACTAATAATGTTATGTATTTTGTATTCAGTACAAATATTATGTACACATTTGGCTATCTGCTTAGTATCGAAAATTTATAAGAAAAAAATAACTTCTATTTTTTTTCTTATGAGAAGTCGTGTAAAGTGCGAGAAAATGTCATGTCCGTAACAAAAGAATGGCTGTGAAAAGTGGAAACTCTACATACGTACATCAACACATTGTATATAGCCGACTACATGATGTGCGCGTTGGATGCTTTTTGGATGGATAAAATCTTGTAAGTTCGTATTACCGACATACTGTAATAGCACTATATCTGTAGCTTTAAGGGTGACGTGTTGTGCAACATTAATGTTGTGTATATCTGTTATTTCATAGTTTTAAGATTTCACATCTGTCGGTAGTCCTCATGATTGCATTTATTTTGTCACAATTACATTTTATTCTTGGCAATTATATTATTGTATAAGCAGAGTGAATACAAACTTTATTGTTCACACTAAAATATTAAGGTAAAATATAGTGCTTATACAATGTTCTTTTACTCTAATATTAAAATAAATTTGTGTAAAATATATGTCACTAGCATATATAACTCTCCTCTAAGATTAGATCATTTATAAATAAACCCTCATCAAATTTGGAAAATTTTCCTGTTAAATCATGCAGTTTAATTTTATACTCCAACACAGTGGCGTAGATACTAGAATTTAGATGATGAAAACACATTAAATTTTATTTATATAAAGTGGAGTTATTTCGTCAATATTTTTTGTTGCTAATGTAAATTTAATTGTGTTCAATGCTGCAACCCTTAGGAAGCGTCTATAAACTACGTAGCCTAATTGGGGGAGGGAGAGGTTATGCAAGAAGCTACGCTGGACTGCATGGGGGAGGGGGTAGTCAGAGTCGAGTTACGTAGTTTTATTTGGAACAGTTAAACAAAAATGAATTTGAATGTGAAAATTCATGAATAATCTTGAATTACTTACGAGGTACTTAATATTTTGGATATTCTGATTTTAGGATAAGTGCGGGAGCGTTCGTCCGTTGATTGATAGATAGCGCCATTAATAGATTATATGTTTAAAATAAGTTAATTATTTAAGTTGTATATGGTAACATTTATGATTAGTCGATCAGCTTAGTAATTATTCAACTTTTTATTATTGAAAAGTAAGTTTTTTAACATAATATTTTATCAAGCATTTAATCCCTTCGAATTTAAGAATGTATATTTCATTGTTTTAATGAAAATGAGTTTTGTTATTAATATTTATAAGTAATTTAGTAAGGTATATTTTAAAAATACTGTATAAAATTTTAGGTTAGAATACCGCACTATGCTTGCTATAGTAACATGCGGCATCTATCCCAACAAAAAGGAGAGATGTCGCATTTAAAGTTGGTATAGATGCCGCATCATTTTACATATTAAAAACATAGACTTATACCTCAATTATGCAATTTTTTTTTTGGACTGTAAATTATGCCACGTAAATATAAAAGATCTATTAATGGATCAAGAAGAGCTCTCATATCAGTGAAGATAACGAAAATAATGATGATTACCTGTGTATTAAATGTTTTGAAAAGTACTCAGAAACAAAAAAAAATGTTGACTGGTTAAGATGGATAAAGTGCCAAAAATTACATATGGCATGCATCATGTATGGAAATCTGTGTAAAATCCAGAATTTTTAATATATACTATCTCACTACGTTCGTGCGCTCAACTTCGCTTTCGTGGGCAATCGACAATTTCCCGCACTTATTGCACAATATACTATTAATAACTACTATCAAATATCCTAACCGAACCATTTTATTAAATTTAGTTAGTAAATGGAATTTTTGATAATACACGCACTATTTGATTACCATTCCTTCCAAAATTTCAAACGTAGGTATAATATGATTTTTAAATTTATCTTACATGTCGATGTTCGACACGAGCGGCAGGAGACACGCATGCTGTGTGGCTTAAGACAAATGTCTGTGTCGCTCATGTCGTATCTCATAGGTGTGCATCAATTTTGTGTTTTCAATGCAATTTAAATGTACTCAAGCGATATGTGTCTTCAAGCGACACATTTCTTGTGTCTCTCATGTCGTATCTCCTAGGTGTGCAGCCGCGCTAATGGACAAAATTGCAAAAACATATAAGGATTTAACACAAATTATGAAAAAATAAAACATTGAGATTTTGTCTTTTCAAGAATATCCTGTAAGGTTTCAATTACACGGTTTTTTTTTTAAATTTTATACATAAATTTTTCTATTTTATGAATTGATTCTACGTATGATTTCATTTTATCACCCGAGAAAGAAAAAAAACTATAATCTCTACCACTCTGAGCAGGTATTTAATAATTTATATAAAATACTGTTCTTGTGGATTTCGTATTACAGTGGTAGTTATTACATATTTACTAGGAGAAGAGTGTGCAGACAAACAGAAGACGTATAAAGAAAGATACTAGACGTCGTGGGTTATATACATACATACATTGTATAATACTAGATCCTTCTGTCATCTGTTTCATTAAAATTTTCCATGTTAAATTTCTAAAGAGCTCGGCATGTACGGTTTTTAGTTTATATAGAACATATGTTTATTTGTTCGTATTATTTTAATTATTGCTCTTGTTACGTTATTATCAGTGTTGTTTTATGGAAATATAGTCGATTTTTGATAAGCTGAAGGGACCAATTCTATAAAATAAAGTTCTATAGAATTGCATCTGGGTTATAATCTAATGATATCATTATTATTGCAATCACCTATTTATGCATGTGGTTAACAAAATTCTATTTCTTTTTTATTCAAAATCGAATTAAAAAGTATTGACTATTGTGTAACATTTTTTGTTTACTGATAAAATAAAATATGTAGGTCCTCATAAAATTTTGTAAAACTACGCTCGCTTCTCTAAATGTTTTTTCATTATTTTTATGTTGTATAAACAAATCAGTTTTTTATACCTGCTTAAGATTTATGTTTAATTGTTTACATAATGAGGTTACCAGTGAATATACTATCAGCGTATGCAGTGGATCAATATAAGCAATGCTGACTAGTTAGTCGAATAATGATGTTACAAATTTAAGTTGTCTTACTATATTTATTTAATTTAGATAATTTTTCTTCCACTTAATATAAACAAAACAAACTTTTTGATTCTTAGCTTTGATGAAATAAATAAATAACAGGTGGTAAAGTGGTGGTAACGCTCGACTCTCAAACTGGGGAAGTGGAACTATTGAGAGCGGAAATATTCAGAATGTGCACTGTAGTTCCCTGATATCTTTCTCCATTTAAATTTTTTAAAAATCACAATTCACGAATCCTTATGTGGATTGTGAAAGTACAAGAGAATATAGCCTTTCTATTATTTAAGTATCAAATCAATTTTTCATACTTCTGGGTATGAAATTACTCAATTCCGGTTGGAGCCACCAAAATCTCGTTTAGGGTTGAAAATTTCAAGTAAAATATATAAGAGAACTTTTAACTCGACAAATGGTAATTTTTGGAAATTCAACCATATTTTGATAGGAAGTATGACAAAGCAAACGATTTTAACATCAACTGTTAATAAAATATTTTATTTTGGACCGTTTCTCTTAAAAATTTTAGAACTTGAAAGAGAAATTAATTAATAAAATTCAACAGATATTAACTTTTTATTTTTCAACAGATATTAACAGATATTAACAGTATATTTTAACTTTTTCTATTTTCATTGTACAGTTTAAGGAACGGGTGGCAACGCTCGACTTCTGGAAATCGTTTGTATGAGGACAGTTTCAAGCATCCTATATATATTTGTATCAGTTATAAGTATATTAAAACTTGAAGAAGGAACTCGAAACATGAGATCGTAATTAGGTGTATCTATTCAGGCTATTTGTTCCTAACAGCAAGCAAACTTATTTTTTTAAACTATAATTCCTGTGTTACAATTTTATACCTACTAACAAAGTAGGGGAAACTGGGGTAAAATAGCCACTCTAAGGCAAAATGTTGTTTAGTTTATTTGTTTGAAAAGAAATATAGATTAATAAGTATTTAGGATATAGTGCTTTAGTGCAGAACCAGTAACCATCAATATATCAACAATATCTTGAAAGGTATTTTTGCAATTTTTGTTTTTCGCAACATGTGCAAAGTGACCACTTTACTCCACTATATTGGGTAAAATAGCCAGGGGTACCCATTTTAACCCAAAAAGAAATCTTGAAGTCATAAACATGTTTAGGTATATACAAAATCAAACTATGTTTGTATCATTAATTATTATATATCAACGGACAGACGAACAGACGGACATTGAAGTCTTATCATAAGGGTTTCCTTTTCACATTGTTTCTCGGAACCCTAAAAACTGGCTTCAGGCAATTCTTTTGTTTATAAAATATAAAGAACTAAATAAAAGTTCTGAATTTAATATTATATGTTAAAATATTCTAAGAATTCAATTTGAGCAGCGATCGGAGACACTGACCACTTTGCCCCATTATAAGCCTGGCCACTTTACCCCGTTAGACGCCATTTCGGCAAACTACAATTAATTTCAAGAAAGAATTTTCTGATTCATCGATAACCATAGTATTTTAAAGGTAATTAGAGTTTTTAGCTGTCCCAATTAAAAAATTGTATTTATAATTAATAAAAAAATAATGAGAATACAACTTAAAACTTATCTTACATTAACACTCGAAAATTCGGAAAATTCGTCATAATTCGTACAATCTAGGGAACTGATCATTGGCGTTTTAATAGAATACTAATGGCTTATCTACACGCTAGTATTCAGCTTCACTACAAGATTGGGGTAGTTTCCGGTGAGTAAAGGCCAATGGCCACTTTACCTCCACTGGCCACTTTACCCCACTCAACCGTACTAATTTAACTACATTTAAAATTTACATATTAGAACTGAATATGTATCATAAATCATATACTATTAATGAAAAACAAAGACTTGTATACACTGTAAAAAGACACTAGAGAAACCGTTCTTTTTTTTGTAATCTGATAAAACATTAATCATAAATTTTTAATATATTTATTTAAAAAAACGAAAAGATAACAACAACAATAATAAAAAGAATAATGTTAATTATCTGTCAGAAAAACTGTCTCGTTAATAAAGAGTTAAAAAAAGTCGTCCAACTTACAACAAAAAGAAAAAATTTCCATGGCATGGTAGGTAGCCGCGCAGCCATACATAGTATGTATGGTGTCTATTTAGAGATGAATGAGTATGAAAATTGAACAAAGACATGTTAACACAATGCGCAGCGAGCGACTCACTCACTCACTCACTCACTCACTGACTTCTTATACAAATTACAATTTTATAAAAATACCCATCACCCCACACCCAACATCAGTATGTTCCCCCATCCCGCCCATTATTCACGGACGTTGATATGTGTCATGTGATTAATGATGTTTACAAATTGTATAACAAGATGGAGTTAGATATAAAAAGGTACCATCCACTTTTTTCCTTCGTTCTCTACGTTCTTCAAGTTTTATGTTTTATTAAAAGTGTAATTATATTATGTATTTTGCATTTTGTTAAAACATGTTTTTATTGAATATCTATAATATGAAAATTTATTAGTGAGATATTTTCACGCTTAAATGAATGAATAAAATGTTAAAGTTTCTTGTTTGAATTTTTATTATTTAAATTCTGATTAGCGGTATACGGGCTAAAGAGTATACAATTATGTCAGGATTTTTCAAAGTGAAGTATGCGTATTTCGTGAGGTACATCAGTCAAGCGTAAAGGGTAAATGGTCTGATTTATATAATGAAAAAAATTATTGTGTTGTATCGATACTGTATCAATGCTATATAGATACGGTGATCTCTAGATATGATACAGATATTGAAAATTTTATGTGTGGGGATAGGAGTATTTTCCACCAATTTATAAAAACAAATTAAAAATTAAAAAAATTTTTTTATTTGTTTGACAACGTTTCGGAAAGGTTTCTTTCCATCATTCAGGTCACTACAATAAATATTGATTGATACGATTATTTTAAATATAAATAAATAAACATGTCAAAAAAGTACTTACATAATTAAAATTATTGTAGAAAAACAATTACACACATTATAACAATTAAGTAAAAAAATAAAAACACTAATTTTTGAAAAAAAGTCGAAATAGATAAAAAATTTTTTTGATTAACATTGTTTATAAGTAAAATTCTATTGTTAAAAATTCGTTTGGAATGGTAATGAATTTATTGTTCTTACATATTGTTTTTATAATTTCATATTTTTTTGTGCAGTTGCGCACATGCTTCGATAAACTGTCAAATTTGACATTTCTGAAAAGTTGCAGTTGTTTGTGTTTGTGTATATCCATAAAGTTTCTGTAATTATTCGTTTTGCCGTGTTTTTCTCTGTTTGTAGAATTTTCGTATTTCCAAAATCAAATAAGTGATCTTCAGTATGTGTGTGCTGTGATAACCCTGTCTTCTGTTCTCCCCTTCGTATGTCGTCCTTATGCTGTTGTAGACGTGACTCCAATGTTTTGGAAGACTGTCCGACGTAAACTTTTGGACATCCTTTGCACGGCACGGAATATATTATGTTGTCACGCTTTGTAGCTGGTATTGGTGGTTTTAATCCAGAGTACAGGGAATTCCTTAAGGTGTTGGGATAGGTATATACAGCACAGTAGTTGTGGGATCCTAATAAATGAATATAAATACTAAAAATAATACTGAAAATAAATTTTTATCTAGATATAGATGTATTTAGATACTGAATTTTAGATACTTCGTAAGATATTTTTTTGAATTGCGGTAAGTCTACTTAGATTTATTTCATTGTTGTGTTGTGTACATATAATTTTAAAAAATTTCGCCAAGTGAGAGTTAAACATCTATTAACTCAAGATTTTGTAGTTAGTAGCTAGAATTTTTCACAATTCTTGGGAGAAAGTATTTCTTGTTTTTATTTAATGGTGAAATTAGTCTTTAATTTGTTAATAATATGATTATCTGAAGCTTTTACTTTCTATGCAAGTCCATCTATAACCGCCATTCCAATAAAGTTCTATTTATAGAATATATTTATGTTACTTCGAATCGGTTACGAGATTGTCTAGAAGTTTTTATTTCGTTCGCATTGTCTTAAATTCACTTAAAATTTTCTTCTTTTTCTTTTTTATTCTCCTAGAATCAACCAGGTAAGCATATAACTTTGTTTATTGGAATTTACTACCTGGCCCGGCAAGAGCAAAATTTTAACAATCTGGCTTTTTTAAAAAAAAATAAAACTTATTCCATCATGTTATCAAAGATCAAATAAAATATATTATATATATTATATTCTATAGACTAACTGTATCAATGTATAAATGAGGTACCTAGACACGACCAGTATACGATCTAATAGATAGTATTCGGTAATAAAGTAATCAATACAATAATCGGAGGTATCCGTAGTAATGTTTTATAATAATTATTGTCAAAATGTAATATTGATCATAAAATTTAACTTTTTGAGAAGAAACTGCAAAATTTGGAAAGAAAAAACGTGGTATTCGTTTTATTTTCAAAATAGGGGCGACTAGGGTAAAGTGGCCACTCTAAGACAAAATGTTGTTTAGTTTATTTATTTGAAAAGAAATACAGATTAATAAGTATTTAGCATATAGTTGCTTTAGTGCAGAACCAATAACCATCAATATATCAACAATATCTTGAAAGGTGTTTTTGCAATTATTGTTTTCGCAGCATGTGCAAAGTGACCACTTTACCTCACTATGTTGGGTAAAGTGGCCAGGGGTACCCATTTTAACCCAAAAAAAAAATCTTGAAGTCATAAACATGTTTAAGTATATACAAAATCAAACTATGCTTCAGTGGCGGCTCGTGAGCTTTAAGACTGGGTATGCGCTTTCAAAAAGGTAAATCACACTTAATGTGTAAAGAGGTACTAAAATAGCAGGCGGGTCACGTGTCCCGGGCGGCAGGTTTTGAGGGGCGCCAAAATTAGGTATGTGAGGTTTTTTTCTTCTTTTGCTCGTCACTTGCTTTTTGGGAGGAAAAAAGGAAATACTTTTTCTACAGAGGCGCCATTTTTTGACCTTGCCCCGGGCGCCACTTAGGCTAAGTCCGGGCCTGAATAACATACAAGAGAAAAGCTTTTTTGGTATCAAACAACCACCTAATTTTAGAATATTTATCAAAAGAAGTTTGGAAAATGATGTGCAAACGCTTTTTTGTAACAAACTGAGTTGTAGAAAATATAAGATTCAGGAAAAATATAAAAATATGGAATAACTTTTCTTTCACAGTCAAAGTAAAACACCAGCAATATTTTTATGAGGCTAAATAAACACGATTTAAATTACCTTCAATAGTCTAAAGAAAAATTATTTTCGTCAATATTCCTTAAAAAAAGTTGTGTTAATTACTTTATGTTGTGTTAATAACGCAACCGTTGTTTTTTAGTCATTTAAAAAAAAGACAGTAGGTAATAAAATCTTAATAATCAAATCACAGTTGACAGGGAAGCATGCTAAAAAATCTAAAAGCTGAGGTGATTAGAGCACAAGTTAAGATTTGGTTAGTTCGGCTGTTATCGAATATACGATAAGCGCCGAGCCTGGTGCCTACGATGGAAAAGAACTATACGGTATTATAAGCCACTAATACAGCTGCACATATACATATACATATGTAGATTCAGTATAGCCATTACATCGACTGTTATCGAATATACGATATGCGCCGATCCTGGTGCCTACCATGCCAAAGGACTACCAGTATTATAAACCACTAATACAACTGCACAGATACATAATATACATATGCAGATTCAGTACACACGGATATGCTCAGATGATGATCGCATAGCTGAGTAGGTACGTATGCGTATGTACGTCCTATACACAGCTACATAGACTGGCTACAGGGTCTATTGTTGATCGTGTCTATATGTAACACGTACTGTGGACCATATTTATGCATTTTAGGTATATCATAATTAGGTACAGGTAAAGTCTAACATAAGATACGCCTAACATAAAATACACCGCGTTGCGGAAAAGAGATAAAAAAATAGCATTCTTATTCTTTTTATTCGAAAAAATTGACATATTTATTGAACAGTATGATTTTTATTACTAGTAACATAAACATGATATGAGATGTGATTTATTTATTATTTTATTAAACTTGCAATGTTTATTTAATATTAAGAGACAATATGTATGTATCAAGAGTGCGTTTACCGGTGATGTAATTTGACATGATGTGTCGAACTGTGAGAACGTAAAATTAAACATAAATGCATAATACATAGTGTGTATGAAAACTGCAGACATAGTATGCAATATATATCGATGCGCAATCATTTTTCAACTTGTTCAACCCCTATTTTGCTTAAAATATTTTTTATATTGCGATTTTATTTGTTTTTTTGGCAAGTTTTGTATTTAACATGTAGAAATAAATTTATTTCTTAACATAATTTTTGAAAATCTTATGTTATATTCCATTGGTCACACCCTGTATACTAGTGCTTGATATAAAATACACCGAGAGAGAGCCACGTCTGTTGGTGTATCTAATATCAGACCATTTACTGTATGTATAATTGGTATAATATATGCATTCTAATGTGCAATATATATGCAATAATGTAAGGTAAATCTTATGGAAATTGTATATTTAAATTATTTTGTAAACAATGTTATTTTCGTTATAAATTTATTTCAGTTTTTAAGAAACAGCTAGGGTAAGCGGCGCCTACCCCGCATACCTGGAATAACCGCCACTGCTATGCTTGTATCATTAATTATTATATATTAACGGACGGACAGACGGACGGACATTTAAATCTCATCATAAGGGTTTCTTTTTCACAATGTTTCTCGAAACCCTAAAAACTGATTTCAGGCAATTTATTTGTTTATAAAATATAAAGAACTAAGTAAAAGTTCTGAATTTAATTTTATATGTTAAAATATTCAAAGAATTCACTTTGATTAGCGATCGGAAACACTGGCCACTTTGACCCATTATCACCCTGTCCACTTTACCGCGATAAACGCACTTTCGACAAACCACAACTAATTTCAAGAAAGAATTTTCTGATTCATCGGTAAATATATTATTTTAAAAGTAATTAATTAGACAGAGTTTTTAGCTATCCCAATTAAAAAATTATATTCGTAATTAATAAAAAAAATAATGAGAATAGGTACAACTTAAAACTTACTTTACGTCA
Organism: Brachynemurus nebulosus; assembly: GCA_035578155.1. NCBI lineage: Eukaryota > Metazoa > Arthropoda > Insecta > Neuroptera > Myrmeleontidae > Brachynemurus > Brachynemurus nebulosus. The sequence goes on along the minus strand of JAPWDM010000008.1, from coordinate 42,656,566 downwards.
ACACTCGAAAATTCAGAAAATTCGTTATAATTCATACAATCTAGAAAACTGATAATGGACGTTTTAATAGAATACTATTGGCTTGTTTACAAGCTACTATTCAACCTCGCCACAAGATTGGAGTGGTTTCCGGTGAGTAAAGGCCAATGACCACTTTGCCTCTACTGGTCACTTTACCCCAGTCTTCCCTACGTATGTATACAAATTATGTCCTGCAATAATTATAGCCCTATTTCCTGAAAGATGGACAATACATTATATTCCTTAAATCTTACCCGTCTCACCCTGTTATCTGCTTCAAGGAAACTGGTTTTACGTTGCGTCTAGTTATATAATATAATAGTGTTCATTGGTCTGTGCCTGTTATAAAAAAAATAATAAATATTTTCTTTCATTTAAAAAATATTTGTTTTCTAATATACCTATCTATATTATTTGTCAATTTAAAAAAAGCCGTAGTTATGGATTAAAATAGCCACCGGTTGTCGACCCCTAGTCTAGATGGTCAACAAAATTCCTACATATTATATCTGATAAATCTTATTTGAATATATTCATAAATAAATTACCAAACGAATACAATATAACTAATAATATCAAAGAATAGTTTTAATTAAATGTATGGATATGTAATTATTTAACTTGGAAATTATATAACTTGAAAACAATAACAACACACCAACTCATACCAGAGCTATCGATTAAACTATAATAATATGTAACAGTCGGGAAATTCTGTAAAGTTTTACTTTATGTAAAATGCTAACACAAAGACATCAATTAATTAGCGTGGTGATAATACAAATAACCATCAACCAGCCAGCCAGTCAGCCATCTTGTGTCGTTCGTTACTTGCTACTGTGGACGGACAGCTAAGTAAAGAAATGGGTTGGATAATATAAAATGCAACGTGGATTTTATATTAAAAGTATATCTATCTGCATGCTACATAAGAATCCGTACAGAGTAAAAATCGAGGTATACAGGGCATGCTGTATGTTTATTGGAAATTGAACAAAAAAACGTAAATTCAAAAAACCAAAAACTCGACTGGCTAGAAAAGAGGGAAATAATACTTATGAAATAGAAAATAAGAAAAAGGAACAGAAAGTGAAGTCGTCGGAGGCATCAGATATTATTGTTCAACATGTATGCATTCAGGTGCTTTACTTTTTGTTCACTTTTCTTCATTTTTATTCTTTTAATTTCTATGTGAAAATTTACCCAGCCTTTTAGCCGTACGTTGTAACCTTTCTTCGGAGAATATTACTACCTCAGACGGATTATGTTACCATTTGGTAACATAAGTCACACAGTTTAGATAGCTAGATTTTTAGAGCAACGGGACATGTTTTAGGAGGAAATATTTTACTAAACTATCAAAAAAAAAATTTAATTTTTGAATCTTATATAAAATTTGAAAAAGATATTATTTTAATTGAATGTCTTCGGTATTTAAAATTACGTACCCACGAAAAGGGGGATCAAGGCGAAAACCATCTGTAGTCTACGTAGACAGAGAGCGGCTTAAAAGAAGTTAAAATGGAATTATGTAGTTTATGGATGTCCCCATGTTGGTAAATTTGCAGTCAGCAGATAGGGGCTACATATAGATTGTTACCCTACACATATTGCTTAGCTCATCCGAAAAATACGACGCTCTTTGTACTGATTCAATCAGTCAATCATTCTTTTTTTGTATTTTTTGTATTGTTAACACCTTTACATGCGCTGCACAATATTTATATTATATCTTTAAGAGATTTGAGCGTTACTTTATAGTATTCCATATTCGATATTAGATAGTAAATAGAAACACTTTACTTGACTTAACGTGAATGGTTTGAGAATGGTCAGATTGACCGAAACATGTTATAACAGTTTATATATATATATATATATATATATATATATATATATATATATATATATATATATATATATATATATATATATAGATATATAATGAAAGTGGTATTTTGCAATGTCTTGTTTTCATCAAATCACACGGTACACTAATACTTAAAGCTCACTTATTAGTATGTTGGAAAAACTTTGTTGGAATTTTGTTATTGTGATAAGTATATACTGTAAGGATGTAAGCATGTAAATTGTAAAGTATCTAAAAAATATATACTTGGTAGTGGAATAAATTAATCAGTGTCTTATGTAATGTATTAATACCATCATTTGTTTATATAAGTATAGTACGAATAATGTTCGACGTGTAGCAAAACAGTGGCGGTGGATTGGCAAGTAATAGGGGAAGGTCGCCCAAAGCGGGTATCCCTCTTAAAGCGGGTAAGCGCTTGTATATCGTTGTATCGAATGTTTTTGTCAGGTCGTGTGTATACCGAGATTAACCGAATATCAACCAATGTCAATCAGTTGCACTTGAACGCTTGTGTCGCTTAATGTCCTAGTTAAGCTTCGTCAAATTTTTTTGTTGGTTTTGTTAAAAATTTTGACGATAAATATTCTGTGACTAGTCACAAACGTTTTTATTTGTAATCTTTTTGGTATTACCATATTATGTTATCATGATTTGACTTTTAATGTAGAAAAAGGTAGACATGTATCGGCTTTCATTTTGAAATTATTCTAAGTTAAAAAAGTTAAGTCTTTTTGGGCAAAGCGGGTAGACAAAATAGAAGCATCTTAATGGAAAAAACTGTTGGAAGGGGAAAGAAATAAATACTCTTCTTTTTACGACGGAATGAGGGAAAAAGCTTAAAAAAAAATATTTCTGCCTTGTTTGTGGTGATTTTGATGTGGAATCACCTGAAGTAATATATTCCAATATGGAGGTTGTAAAGAAAGTTACAGTTAATTGTTATAAATTTATTATTTTTGTCTTTTTTCAATTTTTTTTACTTAATTATTATTATTGTTAAGTTCTATATGATTAAGAAAGTTTATATTAAAAAATAATAACAGTATTTAAATACATAATGTACTTACCCGCTTTGCCCAAAGGGGGTTACCCGCTTTAGGATACCTATACGGGCAAAGCGGGTTTTTGCAGAGGTTTTATATTTTCTTTATTAAAAATAAATATCGAATAAACATTTCTTAAGCGAAGTTTCATTTTGAAGTTCGATAACTATTCTATCTGATAATATAAAAAAGATCTGCTTATCGAGGTAAAAAGTCAATTTTTTGGGCGTTCAATCTTAGCTTACTCGCTTTGGGCGACCTTCCCCTACCATTCAAGTAGTACATACCTACTGTTATTTATTTATTTTTTAAGTTAAAAATGTTGTTTCATTTATTTCTACTTAAATTTAAAATTGTGGCATAACTACCATATTTAGTTCTCAAAATAAAATAAAATTAAGTCGCATTTCCCAGCGCTTACGCCATATTAAACCAAAGTTATTTTATATTCTAAAAAAATTTAAAAAAAATTATAATTTGAATTCATTTAAAAAAAATATATACACCATCAAGAGATTAAAATGTGTCTTTTCACTCTAAGTGTGAAGTTCAAAGGGGTTGTAACGCCCGAGGACAATAATTCACGTAAATAATCAAAAGAACCACGCTAGGTCCGTGGCATAGGTATATATTATTATTTTTATTTTTTTTTTTTGCAATTCCGGATAATTTAAATTTATAACAATTAGGAAATAGTATTTTACAATATAAGTTCGATAAGTTGCTTTTACTGACCGAGAAAATGCTGCGAAAACGAGACCGGCAGGGTCGAGTTTTTGCAATTTTCGAGATCAGTAAATACACTTAACGCATCGTGTATTGTATAATATTTTTTGCACGATCGATTTAAAATAATTAAAGAATAAAAATATGTTAAATACAAAATAAAATTCGGATAATATAGGTGAAATTTATATTTCTATGTTATGACATAGAATGCCATGAATAAATATTATAAATATTCATAACAACTAATACGAATCTTTGTAGTGACAATTGACAACTATATTTGTAAATAAAAAATTAAGTGTCAATATTTCACTAGCGTGAATATTTTTTTTGAATTCTCTATTAAAAAAATTGAGGAAAATAGTTTATTAAACGATAATATTAGTGAGAATAATGGAATTGATGAAGCATTTTATTTTTGGCTGCAAATTTATTCTCGTAAAACGAAAGGAAGATTATGAAAACCACAGAAAATTTTAATGATTGAACGACCTTTTGAAATGTCAATAAAATAAGAAGATTAATGCCAACAATAATAATAATAATAATAATGTGCAAACTAGTGAAAATTTTCATATCAATCGATTTATTTTGCTAATTGTTAAAATTGTACTTTTAATTTCAATATAAATAAATAAATACAATCATTTTTGAGCTAATTTCACTTACCACACTCCTATTCACTTACCGCGCATCTATTTCACTTACCACACTGTTATTTTTTGGTTTCCATGGATATAAACAGACGTTCGGGAAATGTAACTTACCAGCATTGTAAACAGCATAGGTAACTGCATGAAAATACACGATCGTGCAAAAAAATATTTTTTTATTACTCATGCGGGAGAAGTACTAGCTTGGCGCACACATTTCTGTACGGAAAATAGCTGTTTGCCCACTGTACTCTTCCCGCATACTTTTTTGTATGTGGAAAGTAACTTTCCACACGAAAATTGACAATAAAACACGCAAAACCGCCTCTTAATTTTTCATTAATAAATATTTCATAAATATTTCTATAGAAGCCACCAACAAAGTAATTTAAACGATAACTAATTCAGAAAAAAAAGACGTACACTTAAAAATACTGTTTTAAAAATTAATAAAAATGTCAAAAATAGTGATAATATTAGAAAGAAAGTATGTGAAATTCGTAATAAAAAATAGTACGTGCAACTCGTGCGGGACTGTCGATTGTCCCACTCAAGCGAATGAGCGCACGAACGTTGTGAGTGCGCTCAACTTCGCTTTCGTGAGCACTCGACAATTTCTCGCACTTACTGCACAATATACTATTACATTGTATGAAATAATATTACCTCAATTATACGGTGGACAAATCAATATTAAATTGGGCAATAAAATATAATTGTTTATCTACTAATTAGCCGTATACCCCCTCAATAGGATATACTATCGGCAACATCTCAGGATGTCAGTCAGTGTCAATGATTTATTAAATAAACTATTATGTATTTTAATAGCCGTTGCAACATATTTTTATATATCTATAACTTCAAAAATGAGGAATTTCCATACAAATTTTCATTCCCTATTTAATTCACTTAGAGAACGAATTTTCAAAAATTCTTTCTTAGTGCTCACCTACGTTACATAGGGCACTCCTGTGCAAAATTTCATTGTTCTAAAGTCTAAACCCAACGGTTTATACTGTGTGTACTGTGTTGTCAGTCAGTCAGTCAGTGTTAGAGATTTATTAAGTAGATTTGAATTTGTATACTATTTTAAATAGGTAATTTATCACGTAACAACGCTATTTGATTTATATTAAATTTCACTAGACGATTAGTGTGATGTTTTATAAATTCTACTTGCTAATTGGCTTAAAAATGGGAACGTATATAATCAAAAATATTCAAAAATATTATCCTAATTAGCAAACAAATAGAGTTTTTATTTTATTTATTTAAGGTACGAATATTTTATAGAGAAATTATGCTTATAAACAAAATTCAATGATAATAATCAGCAATAACAAATGTGTTAAAGCCGACTTTGTAAGTAAAAGTAGAGAAAATTCTTACTTTAAAGTCGATTTTTACACTAGCGGGGCTTTAAATTTGATTGTAAAGCAGTACCAAAAATAAAATCAGTTTTAATGTTGGCTTTAGCGTTAAAGTCGGTTTGAAAAGTATGAATATAAAACCCACTGTTATAGTTATGTATTTTGCATGAATTATGAATATGCATGTTTTTTTTTTATTATCTAAATCGTTAGAGGAACTAATAATAACTCTAAAAAAATATTTTAAAAAATATGAGTAACCTTAATTAATTTTAAAAAATTATTTTTTTTATTGTTATAATCTAATACTATTTAAACCACAGAGGACAGAGGTACAATACGTATCTCTCCACTACTGGAATCAGTGTAACCAGTAAGAGATAGAAAATATGTTACATACGTGCACGGTGTTTACTTTGTATTGGCGCGCTAAACTGTGTATGTGTGGGTAATCGAAATAGAGGTGGCAGTCACGTGACCCTGCTTCGCATGCATATGTGTGATACCACAACGCTGCGTGTGGGGGTTCTACAGTGCTAACAACAATCAAATCCATTGTTGTTTGACTGAACTACAGTCGGTGAGTGCCACTGAGGCACTGACTACCTACGAGCCTAAGGTACACAAAAATGCACACTGCAGATGTCATGATAGAGATAGTTGCTGTGTCTCCATTACTCCAAGATTTAACCGAAATCGAGCCGGGTGTGACGTATTTTGGCATGACTAGTACTCCAATCTTGACACTAGAATTTTTAATGATAGTAACGATAGTAACAATAATAACTGTAAATTATATAATTACGAAGATTATTATTTATTTATTTTTATATTACATTTAACCATTTATTTTAGGAATTTTTGAAAATAAAATTCCTATTTCAACAGACAAATTAGGATAGGGGGAATCCATTAGAATCGTGCACTTTGTGCTAAGTTTTTGAAATTTTGGTATAGTCTTAGGTATGGTCTTACGGTTTTAGGGAACCATCGCAAGCAACTTGTGCGCGACCGCTGCGCTGGTAGCCTGTTTGCTATAAATTAAATATGCCCCCCATTGAGTAATACCCCTTTTTATATGTTCTAGGATGTGAAGAATCAATTTCTTAGGTCTAATATTTGTTTTCGAATCAATTTCATGATCATTACGTATTTTGATATTGTAGATTAGACCATACAATGCAAGGTAAAAAAACAATTTTTTTTATTAATTGTATCTAATAAAATTACAAAATATAAAGAAAAATGAATGGTTGACACAAGTACGATAGCATCTGACGTAAATTACAGCTTTGCAACATGACATGACTTGTTATTTCATGTGTTATGTGAATTGTTTGTGCAACCTTCTTGAGACTTGCACAAAGGGGCTGCAGCGAATCTCGGCTCGATAACATTTACATTTGCCTGTGCATGACACGCCAAACAACAACAATTAAGTAGCAATGAACATCCATGACTTACAAATAAATATAAGAAATCCATGACTTACACCTGGAAGATCAATTCAGTAGGATACCCATTCTTTGGTTCTGTCATTCCATTCTCAACCCCATTTACAGTAATCAGGGATTTCAGACGATTTGAACAGATTACAGAGTTGGTATAGATTCAGGAGACTTCAGTATACAAATCCAGCGTCCGTCATTATAATTTACGATAAATAAAATATAAATAAATGTTTAAGGACAATAATAAAAAGAAAAAATAGAGAAATTTCAAGCACAATTAAAACAATCAGTATGCACAATTAATTAATTGACATTTACAAGTAAACAACGAAACGAAGCTTTTCTTCTCTATTTCCGTGGTTACTCTTGAATGGGCATTTCCATGCCGAGTTACGTCATGGCGGGTTCAATTTCGTTTAAAATTCGTTTAAAATATTCGGCCGGTTTTACATTCACTTTTAAAGCCGACCTTAACACTAAAGCCAACGTTAAAACTGATTTCATTTTTGGTACTGTTTTACAATCAAATTTAAAGCTCCGTTAGTGTAAAAGTCAACTTTAAACTAAAGTAAGAATTATCTCGACTTTTACTGCTTAAAGTCGGCTTTAACATATTTGTTATTGCTGATTATTATCATTGAATTTTGTTTATAAAGCGTAATTTTTCTATAAAATATTCGTGCCTTAAATAAATAAAATAAAAATTTTATTTATTTGCTTATTTTCAATAATATTTTTGATTATTTTTACGTCTTGGATTAATATCAAACATTCCTTTTGGGTTAAACTGACTGAACGATTTCTGGGTTACCCGCGATTTCTTTTATGATTCATTGTATTTATGATAAATTTCTTTTAAAAAGAAATAATGTAGATTTCTATTCAAATCTCACTGGCAGTAGCGAAATGAGTGAAATGCGTATATTTTGAAATTCAATCATGTTGATATTTTCGTTTCTATAGTTATTTTTTTTAAATGTAAGATTGGCTACGATAATTCCACAGAGCACTGAATCAAACATATTAACATATGTTTCCTAGAGATAACACAGGCATTAAATTTTGAAGTATGACTCCATTTTAGTAAGCCCAAATTGTAAACACGGAGACTTGTTTATAAATAGTAGATAAACCAATTAAACCATTAAATTAATGGTTTGACCGCCATTAAAGTAATCCCATCAGTCAATTTTTTTGCTCACATCAGTCAATTTTTTTGCTTCAATTTCCTAATGTATTTGTAATACACAGCATTCTCTCTAGTCGATTCTCTCCTCAATGGATAATTCATAGTTCGTTTTATCCATGCAACATTTAAAAGTTCTTTAACAAAAGTAGGCAGACCTGATCATTGTAAAACAATGCTAAAAATAAAGTCGACTTTAAATTAAAAGTAGCTTTAGTTAAAGAACCTTTACAATTATGAATGTAAAACCGGCCGATTATGTTTTAATTTTTTTTTTTTTATTAAAATTTACAAATTAAAAGATTTTGCGCTTTCCCATTAAATTTCCATACTCTAGTAGAATATAAAAAAAAAAAACCCCTTGAGCAGCGGGGCCCCATCACGGTAGTCGAATTTTCCCCTTCATCTTCGGTATTGAATGTCTACAAGCGAAATGTGATTGAAAGTCTACAACCGAATTGTCATTTTGTTGGTTTCAAAACTGGTGATGAGTGTTCGGCTGATCGAGGCTTTAAAAAAAGGTTTTAAGTATTTAAGGGCTGTATCTCAGTAAATTTCAATTTTGTGCCGAAAACAGGTAGCAGAAAGAAAGCCAACACAATTCGTACGAGGACATTCCTGCCCATGTTTATCCGCTAATTGCCTTTATGTTTTAGTTTTAAATATTAAAAAAGGACCTTCAGTAGTAAACTGGAAGGCCTTTATAAAGATATTTTTTCTTTCCAAAAAAATCCAAAATTTCTATTTTATAAATACTAAAAATCCAAAATTCCTAATTTATAAATAAACAGTGACTTTAATAACATTTTTAATTTACTTAATATATATGTATTTCATTTGTCATAAAAGTAAGTTCACTTTTTTTTAAATTTTTTAAAATTACTATTCGCCTACTTGTATTTAGAATAAACATAATGCTTTTAAAACACATTTAACAATAGCATTCAATTCCGATGTAAAAATGGGAGAAGTGGGGGGAAAAGTGATGCGGACTCCCTACAAGGTACTAGCTGGATACTAACTGAATACACGTACAAAATTTCAGCCCTCTAGGTTTCCTTATGGAGTCTCTAGACGTGTTAGAAAACAAGCAAAAAAATTAAGGAAATATTGGCGTCAAAATCGTGGGGGTAAAGGTTAAAAGTTGAAACCTCCAAAAAACAGTGTCTGGCTATTAGCTTAACCTGTACACCAAATTTCAGCCCTCTAGGTTTATTTGGGGAGATTTTGACCCGAACGAAACTGTTAAAAAACAAGAAAAATCATGTTCTTTTGGGTATAAAAATGGTGGGGGTAGGGGTTAAAAGTCGAGACCCCCAAAAGGCACCCCCTTGATACTAACTCAATCCGAATACAAAATTTCAGCCCTCTAGGTTTATTCGGGTGACCTGTGCGAGTGGTACAAACTTCGAAAACGTCGAAAATGCATGAAATTGTAGCTTAAAAATGAGGGGGGTGGGGGTAAAATATTAAAACCTCCAAAAAGCACAACCTAGGTATGAACTTTATCAACACACCAAATTTCAACCCTCTACGTTAATTCTGGGGGCTGGGGGCATGTTAGATCCAGCGAAAATCGTTTTTCCCCCCTCTACTCCCACCATATCATCCTAGGAAGCTGAATTTTGGATATGTTGTAGATAATTCACCGAAACATTATTTAAAACCGGTTTGAAAAAGTTTTATTGCTTTTCCGCCCCCCACCACCCCCTTAAAGGTCGGGTCAGAAAAAAAATTTGCCCAAAATTTGACCCCACTTTGATAGTATGAGGTGCCTCGAAAATGAGCCCCATTTACCAAATTTCATCTCTTAACTTCCATAGGGGGGCCCTACACAAATTAAAAGGTGGCGGGAAATATATATATATATATATATATATATATATATATATATATATATATATATATATCAGACATTTTTTTTTCTACATATTCGTGTTCTACGGGTCCGAAAACGGATAGCGCCCCTACTCTCGCCTCTCGCAGCTCTTATCGTATAGACTGTATAAGTCTAATTTTTCGGAGAAAATTCGACTAAAAAATATACATATTTAAAAATTATTTAGACTATATGCATATTCTCTATTGCAAAAGATGTATTGCAACTAGATTATGACTTACGATTCACAATAATATTGGAATATAGTATGAAGAATAAAATTATTCGAACTCATCGTAATTCCAATATTCAAATGATTGTTAGTGATTGTTACACATACATATATATAAGCCTATTTAAATACATATACAGGATTGTCAACTATTTGATTTCGAAATTAATTACTATTGTTACAAAATTGAGTATGATCAAATTGCCTATGTGTATAATCTGTTAGATCCCATTGATGTATGTAGGTCGTTTACATTGGCTATTTATTTATACATAGTAGGTAGGTTTATATGTATATGTTTATTTACTTATTTACAATGGTTATGTATGTCCCTGCTGTAGGTATTGTCTTGGTAATAGTTGTGTATTCATTGCGCAGTTTGTCCATATTTATTGTTACTGTGGGCTTTAAATTCATCTTCATTAACAATAAATTAGCAACTGTCCAAGTTAGTAAAATAGCCGGCTAGGCGCTGTTATGTACTACTACGCATAATGATAATATTATTAATAGTAACGATAATATAAAACAAACATTTATTTAAACAATAATAGGTAGGGTTGACCGGGGTAATTGTGAATGGATTTTCATGAATTGAGATAAAAGCGTTGTTTTAAGTATTTTTTATTTTATATATCACATTATGGTTGATTTATTTTTAATTCTACATTATTCAGGATGCACCACACAAATTTTGAGCAAATTCGTATGAAAACCAAAAATTTTATAAGCCATTCACATTTCCCGGTGCGGTTTTGCAAATCTTATGAATTTTGGGGTAAATGTGAATGCCACTAGAAAAATTATTTAGAATGGATTACAAGAGGAGTGAGGTATATCAGAGTAAGGACCAACTAAAATTTTTCATATTTACCCCACTTTCAAATTTTTCATCATACTGTAGCGGTCACAATTTCTCTTTGTTTAATGCAAGTTACGCATACCTCAAATTTGTACAAAAAATCAAGGCTAAATAAAAATAACAAAAATTGTAAGAACAAATTTGTTACAAGCTAAAAATGATATTTTGATGATATTTTGTCATTTTATCAAATAAAAAATAAAAAAAATTACATGATTTTCACACAAAAACAAGGAAAATAAGACTTTTTCAAGGAAATACATTCAGTTTACATGAACAAAAAACAACAATCTATTATATTTTTTTTTTTTTTGTGTTGTTTGTACAACGGAAACTTGTACAATAATGTCATTGTACATCATCATCAACATTTACAACTCTGAAAAGGACACTACTGAAATTTTTGACCGGATGGGGGCATTTGTGAATGACGTTCACAATTACTCCGGAATTTTAAAATCATGGGGTAATTGTGAATTGGTAATAAATTGTCGAATTTCTTTAGCATTTAATAAGGAACCCCCTCAAGCTTTAGACCACTTCTTTAGAAGTACCTTTATCCATTTCTTACCTTTTAAAAAAAGAAAACGTATTTTAAAAAAAAATTTTTTTTGAGGTTTGGTCGAAGTAAGATACACAAAATTTTGCAAGGGTTTTTTCTAAATAAAAAAAAGATACTAATACTAGGAGAATTGTTACGAAATTTTTATAGCATATTAAGAAAGGACAGAAAAACATACTAAGATTTGATTTTTAACAAAATTAATGTTATTTTAGAAATTATAGGAGCCGTTCACAATTGCCCCAATTCACATTTACCCCGGTCAACCCTATAAGAAATCGATAATTAATATTGATAAGTAAGGTGAATTGAAATTTTAAAAAAATTCAAGTACAGATAGGTACTACCCTTTTTAGTATATTGTTAACTTGATGGTCATTAACGTCATAAGACGTCAAGTGAAACCCTAATAACCAATAGACCGCCTCGTAGGACGTCAACAATTCCATATAAAGTGTAGGTGTTAGATATCAAGATAGGGTACCTGGTGGGCGTTTCGTTTTATTATATAGTATATTGTGCAATAAGTGCGGAAAATTGTCGATTGCCCACGAAAGCCAAGTCGAACGTAGTGAGTGCGCTCATTCGCTTGAGTGGGGCAATCGACAATCCCGCACGAGTTGCACATACTATTTTTTATTACGAATTTCACATACTTTTTGCTATTATTATGACTATATTTAACATTTTTATTACTTTTTAAAATAATATTTTTAAGTGTTCGTCTTTTTTTCTGAATTAATTATCGTTTAAATTACTTTGTTGGTGGTTTCTATAGAAATAATTATGAAATATTTATCAAATGAAAAATCAAGAGGCGGCTTTGCGTGTTTTGATTAAATTTTGCGTGTTTTATTGTCAATTTGCGTGTGGAAAGTTACTTTCCACACGCAAAAAAGTATGGCGAATACAGTGGGCAAACAGCTATTTTGCGTACAGAAATGTGTGCGCCGAGTTAGTACTTCTCCCGCATGAGTAATAAAAAATTATAACCGTCATGGTGTTAATATACTTCTGCATTTCTAACAGGCAGTTCTCGTATTTTCGGTACATTAAATTTCCGAATTCTTAGCCGTAAAGCGAGGCGAGATAATTCGAATTATTTTCCACCTTTCGGTCTATACCGACAATAGAAAAAGGGAAATTATCTGTAGTCAAACCAATCTGAGCATATCTGGTTTCCATCGAATTTTAAGTTTCTAGAACATAGGAATCCAGAATACCAAAAACCGGAAAGAAGTTATGAATGTTGTGTACGTATATAAAGCCGGCGAGAGAAATAATGAGCTCCCGGACACAGCAAAACATTTTCAAAAATTTTTCTCTAAATATACAAAGCGCTTTTTCACTTCCTCCGGGCTACCAACAGAGACTTTGGATTTCTGTTTAGTCTCGGGCCCTTCCGTCGGTCCTGATTGACTTATCTTAGTGTCTAAATTGATAAACATCTTTAAATCTATAAATTCGAAATCAGAATCAAAATTATTCTAACATCAAGTATTCAAAAGAGCAACATTTGGTTACATTTTGTCCAATGGTTCTACAGTTATTACTGTTTTTAATATTTAAAATTTTTGATTCCTTTCAGTTTTTTCGATTTGTTAAAAATCAATGAAATTTGGTGTGAAATGTGGTACAAGTGGTCTGTATTATTTTAAAGAAAACATTTTTTTATAAGTGACATTTTAAATTCCTTTAATAATGTCAAAAAATTTTTTTGAAGAAGAGAAATTTGTTACATTTGTTGTTGCGAAAGTTATGTATTACCTATTCAAAGGTGTAGAAGAATGATCACTATTTAATGTCTTTCAACCAATGGAATCATCGAATTAACCATTATTCAATGGGTTGCAGTTGTTTAAAGAAATAAATCTACCATCGAATTTTAACTTCAGGTATGTCGCGTAGTAAGGTATAAGTAAACAAAGTTGTTTATATTTTATTTTGGTCGTTTCCATGGACAAATATATGTATATCTATTTAATAATATTAGAGATCCATTCATCTTCCTTAGTAACAAATAGCCATCATTACCGTCTGCTCATTGAATAATACACTAGCTTGACATTACTGAAAGAATAAGTCATGTGGTATCAGCCCCGATCTACGATTTTTTAGAACCGGGGCAAAAAATTGAAAATGGCGCCCCCCCCCTCTCTAACATATGCCATAAATTGTCAAAAAAATTCATAAGTATATAAGTCCTTTATAAAACTCCAATTTTTCTCGTTGCGGCAATGATAAAAATTGAGGGTTTGATATAGGATCAATATAGGTAAAGTTTGATTTTTTATTTTAATATCTACTCGAAAGCACTACAAGTTGTGAAAATTTTAAATTTTTACCACCAGACTTACAGGGACGCAAAATTCTAAAATTTGGAAAAAAGTCAATTTTCGGAAGTAAAAATTAAAGAATACAAGTTTCACAATTGAAATAGTGTGTATTTGTTTCATAAAGGGTAGTTGTACCCGTATAGCTATTCTCATAAAAAATACTAAGCGAGGTTTAAAACATTCCTTCTATAAGAAAAAAAATGTTCAAAAAGTGAATTTTGTTAAATTTTGATACCCAACTTTAGGTAAAGTTTTCTTATAGAAGAGACGAAAATAGGTTAAATATGGACATCACTTAAAATAAAGAGACATTTATTACCTTTAAAATTGTTTTATTTCAATCTTTTAGGATGAACAGTTTATGAAATATGTGCATTGTCATAAATGGCTACAAACACAAAAATCAGCGAAAATTGGAAAACAAAAATGGCTACCACGCTTAAACGGTTCAAGATAATTTTTTTAAGAATTGTTCTCAATACTTGAAATATAATAGAAACAACTGGAAGAATATTAATTTTTTCTAAAATGGTCGAGCAACCAACTTTTTTTTAGACCATTTGATATAGACAAATCTAGTATAATTTTGGCGCCCCCTAAAACGGACGCCCGGGGCAGGGGCCCCGGTTTGCCGCCCCCTTAGATCCTGGCCTGTGTAGTATAGCAGAAGTAGATAGTATATTAGGTATTTGCATATCTACCGACTTTCTACTCCAACTATAAGATCGATAATATTAGGGACAAAACATTATAATAACTTTATAAACAGCCTATATAATAAATAATCGACATGATTATTATCAGCGATTGAAATACCTATTCTCAAACTACAATTATTATCCAATGATCAACTTGGTATGTTTACACCTAGTAAACAACGTACGATACAATAGAGCGAAAACCCCCCTCTTAGGGGATGGAACCTTCCACCAACCGTTCAATCTAACTATTATTATATGTACTCTCTCCCCTTAACGAACGAACGCATCATGTTGTGTTCTCTCAAAGTTGGTATGTGGATAAGTTGAACATGTACCTAAATGTATATGTATATGTATAACCCGCCCTCCCCTCTCGTACATGTTCTCTATCTACAGGAACGAGAATTGGAACGAAAATGGACGGAAGTAAGGAGATCCGAACAAGAGGTGTGGTAGGAATAGTGCCCGGAAGTGTGGAGGATAACAGCATTTGTACGTGTACAGGATGTCCAACTTTGGGCGTAAGAACTTCTAAAAATTGGATTGAGTCTTCAAAGACTCAATCACTCACCGTAAAACCTTTATGTAGATCGCCGTAGAAGAAGTTTTAGAAGTATTTGTATTTTACGCCCTTCTTGGGGCACCAAGGTACTAGGAGACGATTTTGATTTAACTTTAATTTTTTTTGAGATCTCAATAATATCTGAACAAAATTTTGTCAATATTCCTTCAGCTTTTTAGTTTCGGCTCTATTTGACAACTAGTTCAATAAAATTTGCTATTCTGAAGTCCTGTACAATATCAGTTCCTTATCGTATAGTACTTCATTTTGTTTATCCAACAAATTTGAATATCTAATTTTCATAGAATATTGTCAAGATTGGTCCAGCTGTTTAAGTTAAATCGGATTTGCTAGCCTTACGGGTGAATTTCGAACTCACCTTACATTTAAATTAGATAGTCTAAAATTCTTTACAAAATCACTTCCTTATTACTATAGTAGTTCTTTTCACCCGCTCAACGTTTCTGTATTCATATTAAAATAGGTAATTTTGAGACTTTTCCATAATGATAATTTTAGAAGCACATTAGTTTCAAACTTTTTTGAAGTCAAAGGGCTCTGGAAAAATTTGATACCGATCCGTCCAGCCGTTCATTTCAACCTTCTAAATGAAGCCTATATTAGAAAAGACGGTATAACCTACACACCAGCGAACAAATTTTTGAAATCGGTTGGGTAGTTCCGAGATTACTACAGTCGTTATTTTGAGCATTTTGGGGGCCCTAGGATCTTGTAGGACAATATTTTAAATGTAGTCTATAGGATCACAGACAGTATTACCTACTCACAAGCGAAAAAATGCTTTTGAATCGGTTAGGTAATTCTCGAGATTACAAACTTGACTTCTTTATTATGTTAGCATGAATTGTTTAAATTTGTTAAATTAATAATTGAAGACACGAGTGAATGAAGGTGTTATGTAATATTTTTATAATTTTACAGTAGAAGCGTTTAAAAGTTTTAATTTACATATTTTTCTCATGCAATAGCACATGTTTATTATCTTTTTTTTCTACAGAACTATTGGACGTAATGAAACCAAATTTTAATATATGATACTTCAGCATAGAATATTTCAAAATTTAGCAAAAAATTTAAAAAAAAATGTTACATAACACCTTCATCCACTCATGTCTTCGATTCATTACCTAACAACGTTACTAAATCGTTATATTTGGTACATCCTGTACATCTGGTTGTGTTGTTCAATATTCTGTTGTCTCCTCTGATCACATATCAACAACCTATGATCCCATCTGTAATCAGTAATGCATATAATAATAACGATATATCAGTTACAGTAGTCACTATGAAACTGTGCACTATCAAAGCGTTACAACCAATATTACTTTTACCACTCTGGTGTGGCAAACATAATCAAATGATGCATGTAAGCACACGTAGAATGTTTGTTTTGTTATTGTCATAGTACATGTACATAGCAGTAAACTAATTACTGGCGTCTACATGTTTTTTTTTATCTCACCATAGAACTGTGATTTTAGTCCCGTGCTGTAACACTTTCATAGTGTCGACTGTATCTACTTCATTCGTATACATATACCTACAATCGGGCTATACGATACACACTTTCATTCATATACCTACCTACCTTATATGAAGGTATTATCAAAACCTTACAGCTATAATTCAACCTAAAACCATTAATTTCTATATTAGTTACAATCTCTGAATTAACTTTATCATTTTCACCTTTTCAGTATCATATATCATATGGTTCATCGTTTATATTCTTAATTAAATTCTCTAAAAACACTCGGTGCCCTCACGAAGATCATCCGATCACCGAGCACTTCACTGGTTATTCTTTTTATATGGCGTAGGTATATTTGTATACCTGAATAAATAAATAAATATATAAAATAAAAAAAACGTTTGTTCCTCATTTGACCCTGTATACCTATCTGCCCTTTGATGGTTGGAGATAATAAATATTTGTGCTGCTTAAATATTTTTCGGGAAAGGTTTAGATAGGTATAAATAAATTTTATCAAGATTCATCTTTCTATTGGTAGGTATATAGTATATCTTTGTTTTATTAATTATTAAAAATAAGGTTTTGTATGGAAGACAGAAACAGATAGATGCCATCCCTATTATTTGTAAATATACTTTCTAGAACATTTTAAATTATTTTATGTATTTTTCGATTTAGAATGGCAAACACTGTTTGAATTCGTATGAGGAAATAAATTCCATTTTACTAAAATATATGCTGGGATAGCGTAAGAAATTCTATGGACTTGTGGCCATCTTGTGGTCACGTTTGGTATATGCTTCTTTGCCCCACGCATTATGTTAAATGAAAACGCAACTGCACAGATTCAAGCTGCAATACGTTAAGCGCATAGCAATGTTTACAGACTATCGTACAATGCAATAGAGGTGAGCGATATATCGGTAACTGTTATGAACTAACTAGTATAGAAAAATAACAGTTATCGCCAACAATTGGAATGCTTGGTACATGGTTACTTAAATAATTCCTTTGAAAATATTAATAATATAGGTCGATGTTAATATCTTTAAACGAGGATCTCAGTATATCATTTTAACCACCTACTGAGAATTTCAAAATAATAACGCCACTCAAATAACGCCACTTAAAATAATAATGTCACTCAAATGTTATTTAATATCCATTAATATAGATCTGTGCATATTTCACTAACAGAACTGTTTATACTTATATCGAATATCTTACAATATATCATAACGTTAGGGTTTCATGACGTGCACATATCAATAATCAGAAATATATTTCCATTAACTACTTCTGGAATTAAAATGAGGGGTCAGTTTGGTTCAAGAAGAAGTTTTAATTGACATATCGTGTGGACGAGTTACCTGTAAGAGTTCTAAAAATATATTTTTGATAATTTTTGATTCAGTGAGTTTAATGATATGTGAAATATGTGCGAAACGAAAAAGCGGCCAAAAAATTTATAATCTTTTAAGTCCTAAAAAATTTCGTTTTATAAAAGAAGAACAAAAAAAAAAAAAAAACGAAAAACCGTTTTCGTTTTTTGTGGAACATCTATAATGATTCAGCTGTCTAAAAATAGTAATTTTTTTATTTTTCTATATTGTCCCTACGAGGTACCATTTTTGGTACCGTCAAATGGGATAGAATTGATAATCGGGGGTGAGATTGCTCACTAAATCATATTTGTTTAAATTGAATATAGCGTCAGAACTATAGAATGCGATTTTCTCGACCGATAATGGAAAAAATAAGATGACTGAAAATACCCTATACACGTCAAGTCCAGCAGTTCCATATATTTAAAAAAAATATAGTGTATTAAAAGAAGTCGTATTTTTGGGTGAAAGTGAACTTTTAAAACTTTATCTGATAAGTCAAAATCTAAACACAGTTTTTATATTTTAATAAAATACACATAATTGTTGATGCTTTGTAACCATCACGTGCTTGACTGTACATAATTAGTTCAGTATTTTTTGTCATATTGGACATATTATTGCGTGGGGTGAGATTAATCATATACATGGGGTGAGATTGTTCAATCATTGTATTGAATGATTAATTGCGTATGGCCGTATACGATGTATCTAACCATGTTTTATACTCTTTAGAACTGTTAAAATTTATTATAAACATCAGACAAACTTTTTAACAATAAGAATTTTTTTGAAAATTTGAAAAAAGTGGTGGTCAAACAATTTTTAAACTCTTAATTAGGGCCGTGGAAAAAATGGCGGGCCCTGGGACTCAAATCGTATTTGTTAAGAATTTTCCTCCCCAAAAAACAGGCGATGAACAAAAAGAGGGCCTTAACTTTTTTTGGCCTTCTATGGAAAGCTACGGACTCCCTCCTTAAGCCCGGGCCGCGGGGCTGTAACCCCGGCTACACCACCCTCTCGTCGAGCCTACTCTTAATGAAGAAAGTGCGTTTTCAGGGCTGTGAATTCGTGTGAACAATCACACCCCAAAACCAGTATGAGATTGTTCATGGCTTATTTGCTTCCTCTAGACTATGTTTTGGTATGTAAGGTCACAATATTTTGTGTAAAGGTCCGTATAACCATACTCTGTATATATAAACCCATTTTATTTGATTGTTTTTTATTTCTGTAAAATAAAGACCAAAAATTTTTTTTTTATCAATTCCATCCCATTTGACGGTACGTAAAAATCTAATTTGTTTGGACTATAATGTTTCGGTGCAAAGTAGAACAATGCATTTTTCAGTTATTACAAACAAATTTGCATAAGATTTAAATATTCCTAACATAAGTAAGAAATTTTTTTTGGTTTACTGACTGCCGAGTGTACGGAAGTTGCGAAACTATGGAATTGTGTGAGCGATATATATTTGTTACCTCAAATTAGGAAATTTGATCCACCTGTCTATGAATCTTTTCGCGCGTACTGTACGTATGTGTCCACTTTTTTAATACAAATTCAAAATATGAGCACTAGAAAATCCATCAAAATCATTTCGTATATAGCAAAATGTAAAAAAAAATTCAATTTAGTTTTGAATTGACTCGGATTCTACGGCCATACACTGTGTTATGAGATATGAGAAAAATGAGAAGTAGATAACTATTAAGTTTATGTGTTGTTTGCCTTCCTCGACTAATTGCATAAGCTGTATAAACACAAAATATACATAGAATGGCTTCCATTACACAATGTAGTTTAAAAAATTAATTGTTGCATATCCATGGATTTAAACGGACTATTTTTAACGTAAACTGCATGTCCAATATACAGGGTGTTAGTGAATAAGTGCGAAAGTTTTTAACAGGTGATTGTTGAGGTTCTTTTATGTAAAAAAAAGTTCATATAAACCCAGGTCCGAAAACGCTTAGTTTCCAAGATAGAGAGAAGATAGGCTATTAGATAGCTCATACCGGTTTTTTAGTAGCAGCAGACACTGGACATTACTTTTATCTTGAAAACGGCTACATAAGCGATAAAATACTAAGAGGTCATTTTTGTCAACCACTTATGGGACATTTGAAAAAACATTTTCAAACTGGAAAAAATCATTGGCGTGCCTTTTTTCCTTCAAAAATATGCCATCATATGGCTGTACGGACGCCACTGGTTTGAGTGAAAATATTCTATCTACTTCAGAATATGGGTATTTGGTGTCGTGTACGGACAGCGCGTGTTTTGACGGCGCGTGTTCACAGAGAGAACATAATTATTGTACAATAAAAATAGACTGACCAGATGTACAAATGTACATTGATAATACAGTGCCATGCCAAACATGATATTGTCATTCTGTAATTTTCAATTTGTTTACAAAATTTAAATTTTGAATGAAAATTCTAGTTTGTTATTTTACTAACTGAGTAAGTAATAATTTATTTATGTTTAATAGCTTTATACTGACCACGTAAACCTTAGTTGTATTTTAACGTCTAATTTTCAATATTAGCTCGTACAGCCAAAGGAAGAGTGATTTTTAGTATTAACCTAGTATATAACATTTATAAATTCTGAGATTATTGCCTGAATTTGAAATATGAAATAAATTGTTCTGCATCGATTTCAATTAAAAAATATATTCTTTCTCGGAAACATTTACAGGGAAAAATTATTTTTAAAGTTACCATTAACTTAATGCTATTTTCACCGGAAGTGTCCAAATTTGAAGGAAAACTGAAAAATTCGTAATGTTTCACCAAAGATATATAATTGAAAAACTGATTTTTAGTTACTATGTACGATCTGATTTTTTTAAGCTTAAAAAATAAAGTAATAAGGTAATAATTTTGATTTGGACAAATGTAGTTTCTGCTGAAAATATATGTTTACTACTCACCAACATAATTTAATAGGTAAATAGGTAATTTAGTAGGTAAATTTATTTACCTATTATTTATTAACAGAACAATTTATTTCATATTTCAAATTTAGGCAATAATCTCTGAATTTAAAAATGTTATAATATAGGTAAATTCTTAATTAAAATCACTGTTCCTCTGGCTGTACGAGCTGATTTTGAAAATTAGACGTTAAAATACAACTAAGGTTGCGCTAGTCAGTATAAACCTATTAAATATAAGTAAATTAATACTTATTCAGTTAGTAAAATTACAAACTAGAATTATTCAGTTAGTAAAATTACAAACTAGAATTATTCAGTTAGTAAAATTACAAACTAGAATTTTGATTCAAAAATTAAATTTTGTTAACAAATTGAAAATTACAGAATGACAATATCATTTTTGGCACGGCACTGTAAAATACCTGATTCCATACGGTACCATATAGTACCTGGTCAGTTTATTTTATTGTGTATAGTATTATGACTCTTATACGCTCTTAAAACACCGTATTTACTTGCGCTCTGTCGACACGCGCTTTCAAAACACGTACTCGGGTATTTACCCTGCCATAGCGTGTCCCAAATTTTGTGTCAATATCTCAAAACAGTTTTGAAATATTTAGAAAACGATTAAAAAAGACGAGAAACTGAACACTTTGTATCTTGCAAACTAAGCGATTTCGCACGTTTTTTACATAAAAGAACCTCAGCAATCACCTGTTAAAATCATCCTTCATCGTCCATATAACTTTTTTAAACTAATAAAATGTTTTGAGACTACATCGAACCTGTGCAGACCTAACATTCAATTGTTTATAAAGTGTTAAATAGCATTAAAATATGTTTGTGGACGGTTATTGTTTGCTTCAATGTAGGGTTATTATTTGTAAACATTGTGTTTGTAGGTTCATTAAGAGTCGATATAGATTCACTTAGGGTGAATGTAGGCTCATTTAGATTAAGGGTCAATGCAGTGTCCAAATTCTGACTCGGGAAGAGACTAAAGTGTGACTTTTGATCCTGAATGTGAAATTTGTGGCTAGAATGCCTGTAAAGGCTTGAGGGTAACAATCCAAATGGAAAGCGTTTACTGGAATTACAAAAATCCTATCTCAATTTACCTTTTCAGTTATTCATAGAAATTATTAAGACTTACTAACTGTAAACACTGATGTACTTATTATAGTTGTACATATTATATGTACTTATTATAGTTGTCCAGGGCTGGGAACTATTTAAAATGATTTCATTTTAAATATGTATTTAAAATACAAGATGGTATTTTGCATTTTCTATTTTAAATAAATTCGGTCAAACCATTTTCCATTTTGTATTTAAAATGGAAATTTGAATCCATTTTGCATTTAAAATGAAAATGCATGTATACTCAAATTTACGTGTATATATATGACACTTATGACTTATATTAACGTATAAATCGAACTGAACGTAGTCTCACAAATTGTGTTAAATGTGAGTCGATTCAATTGACTCAAATTTTTTATAATTCGAGTTTCAATGTCACTTGAGTTTCTAGAGCTGCAGTTCTCTCAAGTCAAATTTTTCTAATTCAAATCGTGTGCTATTATTTTTAAGACACGTCGATAAGAAGTGTTTTAGTATTTCGAGTAGATGATTTTCATAATTTAGAAGCCGCAGTAGTTGCGTAGTCACGGTTTGATTATGTCAAATCTGAATTAAATTTTACAATATTTTTAAGTAACAACATTTCAAGAGTTAAATTTTGTTTTCATATCATGCAAACTTTATAAAATTTTCTCAAAAGACTGCGCTGCCCGTATTTAATTTCAATACGTTTGATATTTTCTTAACTTTTTTTTTATTAATATATAAAAAGCGATAAAAGATTTATGGTATAAAAAAGTAAAAAAAGCATTTTGCATTTTATAATCCATTTTAAGTAGCTATTTTCCATTTTCTATTTTAAATATGTTCAGCAAAACCATTTTCCATTTTGTATTTTAAATGCATTTTTGGAAACCATTTTCCATTTTCTATTTTAAATGGTTTCTATGATCCATTTTTTCCAGCCCTGTAGTTGTCTGATATTTTACAGTTTCATACTTTTTATAAGTGACTGTGTAAGTCATTGCAATTTGTAGATGAAAATCGCTTTAAGGAAAAACTGCTTAATGAGTATACAGTTTACTTCTTTTGCAAACGTTTGCATTAGATTTTAATCAGAAAGCTTCACTACGGAAATATTTGAACCATCTTACGTTGTATCAACTCAATTGTTCAATTGTTTTCAACTTATTTCTTTCCGCTCGCTCATATTGTATACTGTGTATCTGTTTGTTATTGCATCATATGGAAAGAATGTATTAGAGAAAGATAACTGTCTTTAAAATAATATTGCTTAGAAGAGACAGGTTTATCGGAAACAAACAGGGCCGGCGAAAGTGTAGGGCAAGTGAGGCAATTATCTATGGGCCCAGGTGTAAAAAGGAGTCCTGCAGTCTCGATTAGGGGTTCGGAGAAAGTGGAGCGACGTTTCTCTTTTGTTTCCCTTTTGTGATTTCCAATTGTAATTTTTAGAAAAAATGTTTGAAAATTTTTTGTTGTGCCGGGAGGTCCGTCATTTCCTTCGTCGGCCCTGGAAACAAACGAAACATCATTACCATTTTTGGTCATCCGGAAAGTTCATGCCATTTTTGTAATAAATGACCATTCCAGTTTGTTTTCAAATGGCCGAAAACTGTGGATTTTGAATGCTCAAAAGTTGCCGCTAATTCTTCACAGTTTGGCTCTGATTTCGCTTTATTTCTTGATGAATGGATTCATCATCAATACACACAGGTCGATCGGAGGCGGCCTCGTCTTCCAAAGGAAAATTCCCCCTTGGAAATCTTGCAAACCACTTTCTACAAGTTCTGTAAGAAAGCGCTTCACCACCATAAACACTACAAATATTTCTCATTGCGTCAACTGCATTATTACCTTTTTTAAACTCGTATAACATACCATGATGTTCCTTGATGTCTAAGATTGCTCATGGTTATTTACAAAAAAAAAATTATTTAAACACTGTTTAAAGATGTATGATACATATTACAAGCAACACTACCGGCCTAACACTAACATGTTGGTACATGTTGCGTCTGCGGTTGCTACTTGAAGAAATATGAATTCATCCGGGCGGCTTCGAAATTGGCACGAACTTTTCGGATTACCTAATATCACCTATAAATTGTATTAAATTTTGATTTAGTTAAGAACGAAGATATTTTTAGTATTCTGTACACATAAAGGTAGAAATTCGATATTCGTCTATTCGTCCATATGCTACCATTATTTGTCTCCAATAAATAATTACTATAATATGTAATATGATTTCATTTTATGACCTTGTGGAGAAAATCTTGATACCCTGTATCAGAACTAATATATCGTTCGTAGATGTACATATAGGTACGTAGTCGGTTTCAGTTTGCTACTTACAATTAGTTGTTTAGTTGTAAGTAACGACAAAGTAGTTGTAGCAATTCACTGTTGAATATATACGTAGTTGCCTAAGTGTATAGAAACATTTCGAAATCACAAATATCTTTCTTTATTAGTTAAGTTCGTTTGTGTCTTTGAATTTATTCTAAATTCTATTATTGTACGAAGATTTACATTTGTATCAACGACTTCGCTAAAAGAAACATAAAACAAATGTCAATAGCTAGGGTGATCATTATAACTTATGACATAATGTTTGTGTTTTAGATAATAATTTGGTTAAATTTTTATCTAAAAAGGACTGGTCTAATATCTACCAACACTGACAGGGACCGCATTCAAGAGGTAGAAATATTTAATTATCTGTGCTTTGGGTGCCAAAGACCAAGGCATCAATAAAGAATATTTCATTAGTAAAGCTAATAACGTAAAAGCCCCTATACCGGAACACTATTTTTCGGTGTGTAATTAAATTGGTTTATAAAAATTGACAAATAAATTAAACACCCATTTGTTTTTTCTTAATAAACATGAAAGAAAGTTTTTCTAATCCAATGAATATGTTTTTAAAAAAAATACAACCCAAAAATTTGTATTTAGTAATGTTTTTCTTTTACAAAATGTCGACATCTATATCCAAATAAAGAAATATTAATGCCACTAGATGCTGGGAACCGATATATAACAGACATGCAATATGAGTAATATGACACATAGAGTGACATCTAGATGTCAAAGTAGGAAACATAGAATGTTTTAAGTATCAGACGTAAATAAAGGATCAAAATATTGTATTCAACAAAAATTGTTTAATATATATATATATATATATATATATATATATATATATATATATATATATATATATATATATATATATATATATTTCTTTAATTAAGTAAGGAAACATTAAATGCGAGGTGAATTTAAATGAGAAAAATAATCATTCTATTAAAAATAATTTTTGTTATCAGAGGTTTCTTTCAGGAATAACTTCATTAATATATAAATGTCAAAACTGTTCGGACATATGACCGCGTTCCGGTATAGGCGCTTTTACGTTATTTGCTTTTTAAATATCAAAAAATGTATCTATTTTCAAATATTCCCAGGAAGACTAAGCTTGATACATATTTGGAACTAATATTCTGGGTGTATTCTTACAGTTAGGCTCGTTTCACACTATAGTACCGCTCTCGATATACTCTCAATTCGCTCTTGGTTTGGTACAATATTTTCTTACAGAAGAAACAATTAGTGGCTTCATATCATCTCTACGATAAAGGTACGATTCCGGTCGTCGTCCAGTGCCTATGTTTACTGTGCCTATTCGATAAGATGATCCTGAAAGTGATTATTTTTACTTGATTAATGTGATTAGTGTGAGACAAAAACCTCTTTCTAAAATATTTTGCTTAGGTTTCGAAAACGCACAAGGAAAATAAATATGTCCCAATAAACCCTAGAGATTTTCGTGACATTGGATTGACGATCCGTAATGTTTGCACTTCAAATATTCCCTTGCCGTTACAGTGACGATAAGTAGCAACATTTGGGACTACTAAAGAATATTGACACTCAATCTTATTACCGCTATATAAATACCGTAAAACTTTAAACGAATCTTATTTAGTATACCATTGTACAAATATTTGTTTTACTTTACTCTTCTACGGACGGTATGAATGCACGTAATAAAAATAATACAATTATTCAACCTGTATAACACGAAACAATACAACCGTTTAGAAGTGAAGTCGGGTAGGTACATACTAACAATGGCGGTGCAATGTAAACAAATGGATTTCTCGTATACATTCGTGGCAACTGTTGACTGGTTGGGTGGGTTGTCCATATGATGAATAAATATACAATACACACACCCGAGCAGGTGAAGTTGTGTGAACTCATTATTGTTAAACAAGTATGTACCTATATCATCAAATGGCAACCAACTGGCTGGCTGGCTGGCTGGCAAGGTCCTAACAAGAAAATGAACGGTGGCCGACGACGCCCGCAATGAACAATTGAACAAGAAGTGACTGATGACAATAGTTCACCATAATATCCATTGTTGTATTGGATGTCCGGTTTTCGTGAGCTTCTAACTCAAACATGTTGCTAATAATAATTATCTCTGGTTAGGATGGAATTTAGTGTTTGGGGAAATGCGATTTCGAAATGAATTCAAAACTTTTACTTAAAACTAGACAAGTCAAGAAATCTTGAACAAGTAAAGGGGATAAAATTTGATGATTAATTTTGCAAAAAGAAGATGAAAGAAAGAAAAAATACTAAATTGTTCTTAGAAAATTTGAATCTACATTAAAAAATCGAATTGAGTTTTCTTCCCCCAGTTTCGAAATATTAAGGGGGGCCACTAGTGTGACCGCCTGAAAAAACGTGATTTTTAGGAATTTTTTAAAAGAAAACTACTGTATGGAATGTTTTAATATTTTAAGGATATATTCGCTGATATATAGTAAATCCATGATAAAATTTTTGGACCAAAAAATTGAAAATTCAGTGAGTTATTCGCAATCTCCCAAGGCTCCAAAAAAAAAAGTCCCCCCACTGCTGCAGTGATAGCGATCGTCATAGTGCCTGAAATCAAAAAAACCAAAAGCCTATTAAACTAGAAGGTATTTTCCGTGCCATGAACCTCAATCGAAACAAAAAAGTTGAAATTTGACAAAATGGCGGAGTTTTAAAAAAAAAGTTTCAAATTTTGCGCGAAAATTTGATGATTTTTGGCTTGCGATAATTACATTTTTTATTCGATCGGAAAACTGGAGGTTCATAGCACGAAGAAGCATATATAAAAGAAACTGCAATAAGAATCAAATCGATCGGATGATTTGTCTTCGAGTTATAACTGCAGCAAATTAGAAAAATGTAGTTTTTCTTTACCTTAATACCTTTTAGTTTTAATTACTGAGAATTTTTACTAAAATTATTTACGATTTACTCACTATAACGGTCATAGTAAAACTAAATAAGTCCTTTAAATGTGCCAGGGTCTAGCTGTTCCATAACATGCGACTGGCAGCCACGTCCAGAAACTCCCGAATTATCAACCTTCATACATTTCTCAATACCTCAAAGTTAACAATGAAAATCAGAATCCGGTATTCAGATGACTGTAACTCAAAAACTAATTTAGATATGCACTTGAAATTTTAGTATATTATTTTTAAAGGTATAGATTATCGAAACATGCAAGAAAATTTTTTCCGATTTTTGCAAAATGTCACACTAGTGGTGCTCCGTAAGTTTTGCATATAGTTGAAGAACTCTTTTCATGACAAATAGCTTGAGGTAATTAGAATAACATAGAAATGTGATTTTTGGTTTCAAAATTCAGATTGAACTGCGGCTATTCATTGTTATATTATTAGGTCACAGTACTTTTGAAGCTAGGCTACTAGGACTACCTTACATTATTCGTTATGAAGAAAAAGTTTTTTAACTACTGAAATAGGTACAGCCACATCTATTTAACTCACTTTTAAACTTAATAAGTATTTCGAAATTGGGTAAAATTGGAGAGTGCATGTTTCAAAATTTCGTTTACCAAAATATCAAATGTCAGCCAAATTGGAGGTGGAATTGTAACGGTGACGATATTGGCGGAGGTAGCTTTTGAAATCCGCACTCAGAGCGAGTGCTTCTATCTGGTAGCAATTCCGTTGAACACAATGGGTAGTGGTATGCGATTAGTATTACAGCTTATCGGTCTGTTAGACCATGCGATACGTCTTTCCTGATGATGACGCTAACTAGGTGTTGAAACCGGTCGAATAATTTTTACAAGAAAACAAAATTTTCTAACTTATCGCCTCTTTTAGTCAAAATTATTACTTGAATATTGATACGGGGCGAAACTTGGGGGTTCGATTTAATTAGGTTACTTGACTTTATTGCTTCGTATGCTTCATTTCTTCTGGAATCTCATCTTATTATTTTTGCAAATAAAGACGAAAAGATATTTTGACGGTTTTTCGGTTTGGGTAAAAACCGATGAAAACTGCGCATACTGTACAATTCATTTGCTTACCTTTGCCATTGCATCGTCAGCATCCTCTTCTCTCGGTTGTTACATCGAAAAACAAATAAACATAAGTTATTATCATTGCACTGACAAGGACATTGTAGTGAACTGTTACACTGTTTCAAGGGAATTGGAAAATATATGGACGGTAGTTAGTATGGAACCGTTTTAAATGCATATAGAGATGTACTAAGTAGTACAGTACCCGAGTTCTCTCCAGACGATGATAGTGAGAATTTAAAATAGAAACTGGATGAAATGTTGGGTTCAACGGTTCAACATATTATTCAAGAGTGTAATTCTAGCGTGGAAAATTATTTGAAAATTATATGTTTTTGTTTGAGTAAATAGAAAAAAGTAATATGTTTAAACAAAGTTAAAATAATAGTAAAAAAAAAGATTGTTCTTTTTTGTGATGCGTGTCAGCGAAGGGTTAGTATGTAATATAGTAGTAAACGAAAGACGAGCTTTGTTTTGTCTATAATGAAAATTTACACCCAAGAACAGTATAGGTCCTCAGGGTTCTCTATGTAATGTAGGAGAGATTATGATATTTTTAGCTCGGATGCATATTCTCTTCACTTCTAGAAACTTAATAGAAGCAAAAATGTTAAAAAAATAACGATTCTGCAAAAATTATTAGCTACACAGTCTCCGGTATTTACGTATATGGCCTTGAAAAAAATGGTAGTATAATATTCATTGGTCATTTCGTTATAATTAAACACGATAAAACTGAAATAAAACTTGGTGTAACTGATTTCAAATCCATAGTAATGGAAATATTAACACCTTAACGGTCATTGACATCACAAGACGTCAAATGAAGCCAACTAACGCATATACAACGTCTTACGATGTCAACAATTCCATACAAAGTGTATTAGCTCACAAAATAGTGTTCCAGTTGGTCCTTTCGTCATAATTCTTCAAATTTGTTATATTACATTCGAACTTTATATTTTTCCTGAAAAATTTTGCGTTTTCTGCATACTAAATTTTTTGCCTGAAAGCAATATAACTCGAAAAGCAATCAAAACAAAAAGACTCCAGCTTCCGTGTTTTTGTTAGTTTACAGCTTTTCTTGTCAAAGTGCTAGACAATAAATTTTTATTGTTAGCATAACAAAAATTTATTCGAAGAAATACACACTTCTTGCATAAGTGATAAAAGTAAATATTAACGGAACTGAAATTCATAGTTTACCACTTCCTCTTAAGGAGTTACTCTTCCGTTGGGTCATCCAATTAATTAAAAACATTATTTAAAATGTTAATCATTTACAATTAATTAATTTTATGTTATTAACTTTTTGGCCGTTCAATATTGTCTAAATTTCATACTGTAGTACAGAAATTGGATATAATGTTATAGTGTTGTTATAAGTGGTTTTAGATTGTCATTCACTATATGTAGGTACCTATAGGTATATAGTTGTGACTCGCCTGGTGTGGTATAATCACTATGCGAATCACTATAGTATCGTGAATTAGTAACTATATTACGCAATGACCCCTGACACAGTTATTACTATCAAAACTAGTTAGAGAGGCCTCAATTTACATTAACATGCCGTAATATGTTCAATTATCGTAATATCCATGTACAAATGCCCACTCACTTTAGTGCTACAAAATTTTGAGGTAGACGTTGTTATATACAGAGTGTTACGAAGCATGTTGATAATACAAACTGTGTTAAAAGTTATCGCCAAGAAGTCCATCTAGTCTTGGGTATCTGGAAATTACCTGTACTTCTTATAAAAAAAAAAAAAAAAAAACAATACGATGACGACAGTGGTCTTTTTAGTAAATGCAAAGGACACTATTTTTTGCTAGAAGTGGTAACATAATTTTAATTGTGGTAGCGTGGCAAGCACTATAACACACTTCCACCAAATCTTACGTCAAAGTTTCCTGGCACTCCTCCAATTTTTTTGATATTACGAAAATTGCAGTTCTGGATATAATCAAAGAATGAAACAGAACTGTACCTGATGCATAAGAAAAAAATCAAACAGGTAAACTGACGAAGAAATTTTTATATTTTTCAACTTCTCTTTACTCTGTAAAGAGAAGCTGAAAAATATAAAAAATAAATAAATGTAAATATTTTTGTATAAGATCAAAGGTTATTAAAAACTAGTAGAACCAGAGCCGGATTAACCCCGAGTGCCGTCTCTAGGCACCGTGAAAAATACCGCCCCTACCTTTGAAAAAAATGAGCTTGAAAAGAAGAAAATCTTAATTTTTCCTACCTTTTTTTTTTTTAACTTTCTCTTCAAAAATAATTGACGAGCAAAAAAAAAAAACACAATTAAAAATTTTGCCGCCTTGTTTTCAAAATTTTCCGCCCCTAGGCCATGGCCTAGGTTGTCCTATTGGCTAATCTGGCTCCTGAGTAGAACCACCAAGACACTACATAGAAAACTATGTTTCTTGTAGCAAGGAAGATGTTTTCAAAGTCTTCAAGATAGAAATTAGTGAAGGGACAAGTAAATGGTATTTTTCTGGTATTTTAATGGTAAGTGTATGGTCTACAGTATTCATTCAGAACCTTTTTTAATCCTTTTCTATTAACTTGTAGTTTTGATGAAAATTTGACTTTTCATTAGGCGAACGTTATTTATATCAAAAGTATAAGAAACATCAATAATAATGTCTAAATAAATATATTACCACTGACACTAAAATTGGCGAACCTTTAAAGTTTTAAATATTTTTTGGTCATAATTGTATTTTTTTTTAAATATTGATTTCTGTAAGTGAATTTAACCAAAAGTTCTTTGACATCATCAACAAAATTAGGCCTGCCTATTTTTTGTCTCTTTTCCTTTTTGCCGTTTTGTAAATTAAAGTAACTGTAATACCTCAAAGTTGTACATCTAATTTCGCTTCATTTGTTGATGTAGTTAAGAAACTCTTAATTAAATTTACCAATAATAAAAAAAAGTTACTAATAATAAAATAAATGGCGAGCTAAAAAGAGCTTCTTGGCACTTTGTTTCCAACCCCCTACCGACACATATAGACCTCTTCAAACCCGGCCACCCTCCTCTATCGTCCTGCCTGCTTGACGGACATTAGAAATTTTTTGAAAGGACTTCCAAGCCAAATAACACTCAAATGGCCAACTGTGAGTAAACGATGCTCTGTTGAACTAACGAAAGTAGAGTTACAATTTTTTTGGCTTTGTCTGAATTTTTTTTATTCGGATGTGACAAGAGCAATGGTGGCAAGCCTGACTGTTGCTCTTGTCACATCCGGTAACGGTATCAACATTATTATTAAATAGTTACAGAATTATTTCTTGTCCTGTTAATGTAGTGTCTTATTTTCGTAGTACGAAACTGCTAACTGGTCATTTATATAATGTCAAATACCCACTATAACATAGCTATAGGTATCCTTGTAACTGAATATTTATACAAATGTACAAATTGGATGTCGAATTATAACAAAGTAAGTACGAGCAATGTAGATAGACACCTCATATTCTCTGACTATAGAGTTCCTCGTTGTTAGAAATGTTTTCAAAGTTGGAAACTTTCAATTGTAATTTGTAAAATTAAATTAATTCAGTTTCTGTTTTGATGTTCAAAATGACAAGCATTTGTCAGTTTATTTATATTTAGGTGAATGTAGTAGGTACGTAAGAACAATTGGACATATTTCTAATTATTTTACATCTCTTTAATTAATAAAATTTAGTGAATTGTTTCAAATTAATAGATATATAACAAGTTTGATGATTAAAAATTTGCTATCTCTAGTGGTATTAAATTAGTTGCAATAGTTATTAAATAGTAGGTATATTACTTACCGAAAACTATAAGTATTATTTTTGTGGTCTTAGGTGCAGTTTCGAAATCCGAGGCGAAAAGTCGAGGATTCTTAGGTATCCATGACCACAGAAATAAACTTAGGAGTCGAATACGAGTACTTTTTTTTTAACCAACGAAATGCTCAATAATATGAAAAAAAATAAATGAATAACAAAAAGTCAAGTTTATTAAATAACAAAATTGAAATCAAAATAAGTACACTGTCAAATTTCAAACAGATTTTTCGTGCAGAATCGGAATAAACTTATAAATGATTTAAAAAACATTCATCAAACTTTTCTAATTTACGTAAGTAGGTAAATGTAAAAATTGTTGCTTAGAACTTGGTGTTTTTTTTAACACCAAATAAAACATGATAGCTGAATAAAAACTCGCCAAGTTCTAATTAAAATTTTTATTAATTACTTTAAGAAAATTTGATGTATATTTTTTTTTAAATCAATTTATTTTATTTTAGTTCTGCACAAAAATGTGTTTGGAACTTGACAGTTTATTTAGATTTAAATTTTTTTGAGGCCAACGTAATATAATAATCCATTAATTTTCCCTTCTGTCCATTTTTCACATTTTTTTTTTTTGTGGGTTAGAACCTACTCCATTTTTTTTAGTGGTCCTGTTAGAAATAAGAGTTGGGGATAGCGATATTTAAATGTCTTTCATAAAAACTGTTTTAAACTAAATTTAACGCCTTTAGGACTAATGACGAGCTCACCTCGGCATACTAATTTTTAGAAAAAATTCAACTGCAGAGTGTGCATTGTCTTATATCGGTAATTGGAGGCTGTATAGTAAAGAGCGGTCATATTGTAAATAAATTAAACAAGACCTACCAAACTTGCAATTATACTTATAGAGATATTAAATTTTTTATCTAAAATATTGGAATATACGGCGGTACTAAAAGAGTAGGGCGGTACTAATTAAAAAAAAAATTAAATCAATCTTTTATTTAAAAATGAATCAAAAAGGATAAAATAATTTTGAGTGAAGTTTGAAGTACTGTGCAAAATAATTTATAAAATATTGAGGCGTTATTACTAATTATTTACGTTTTAGATGTAAGTAGTTACTTAGATAACTGCCTCCAGCTTTTATACATTATGTTGTACATTGCTTCAAACTTCACTCAAAACTTACTTTATACTTTTTAGTCCATTTTTAAATAAACGCTTGAAATTTGAAACTTTTTAAATATAAAGTAATTTTTTACCTATATTTTAATCGATTATTTCACCAGTTATTTAATTTTTGATTAATTGGTTATATAAATGAATTTCACTTTTATAGTTTGACTGTAAAATTTCAAAATTTTACCTTCAAATTATTACAAATTTATAAACGAATCAGTCGTTTAATATACGTGAAGATTCACCTCTATGACGCTATCAAATATAGCCAATGCAGTACACACCAAAAAATTTCTTATTAAATATATTTTAGGTATTTTTAAATCGACTTGCAACACTTGGATGCTAAAAATGGAAAGCTTTGTGACATTCTATTTTTAGCTGTTGAATTAATTTGTATAATATAACAATTGTAATTTGTTTATTTGAATATTGTATTTTATTTGGCTGTCACAATAAAAATATCTTAAACAAAATTTATTTCTAAATAATATTTAACAAATGATTTTCAACGCCACTATTTACTTACGAACCGCTTTCTATTTACCCCAACAAAATATTTGTATTGTTTTCAATGTGATACATTTACAAACATTTCTGTCAATACACAATACCTATATACGTACGAACCTACCTAACCACTTGTGGACCGAACCCGAGTGAACCGTTCGAACCGGTTGGTTGAACCGTTTGAATGGTAATTGAAATAATGTATTCAAAACTCTAAATAAACTATGTAAACAGTGCGTTTTGTAACAGTAGTGAAACAAAATCAAAACTAAAATAAATTACTTTATTACTATTATAACAATAATGTTGTCTCACAGACACAATATAAATAGTTCATACCGTACATTGTTAGAAAATAAAGCATTCCATTCGTTTTCAATTGTTATTGTAGCCGACGGCTATCGAACCGATGCGATGATCGTCGATCCGTTCGGTTGTTATCTATCGATAATCTTTTTAATCATATCAGATGGAAAATTTTGTTTGTTGTTATTCATGGGAAATGTCATCTGTGTCGTGATCATTTAAATTCATCTGATGTTGCATTAACCGGTCCCGGTCAAATATCATTGTCCAGCTCGGAACGCACGCATTCAGTATGGTACGGGAGCCCATGATATTTTCGCGGATCCCCTTAACACATTTCAAAGTAAAATGTGTTAAGGGGAGGTTTACTTGAGTGTCCTTAAAAAAAATCGATTTTTTTTTTGCAGAAATTGGTAGCTAATTATGTGTAGAATATGTTTCCAAAGTGATTATGCTGAAAGTAATTTAAGGGAAGGTTTACTTGAGATTTGATCAAAAATCGATTTTTTATTTTGCAGAAATTGACAGCAAATTATGTGTAGAATATGTTACCACAGTGATTTTGCTGAAAGAAATATAAAAAAAGGTTTTTGCACATTAACCGAATCCAGCTTTCTATAAAGAAACTCAAAAACTTAGCTCACGTTGTAATAAGTATTAAATATAAAATTTTGAAAATACGTTTCTTTATACGAATATATTTTATAATATCTCGGAACCAAATTTTTGGGGAGCTGGTGGACACGATAACTCAAAAACTTTTTTTTAAAGATAATTCAATTCTCCGGTACCTACACCTAAGTCCGATACATTTTCAAAATTTTTTATTTTTTTATTTTACTTTAAAGAGCGAAAAAAAGGCAGAAATCGTAACCAAAAGTTCACACGTCCGCCATTTTTTTGTTTTTTCAGCAATTTATTGATATTATTGGTATAGGTACCGGTACTATTCATATATTTTATAAATATTTTTTGTTTTTTGATTTCAGCGATTTATTACTGGCGCTATGATGTCAACCAACAAGGTAACTTTTTTTCGAATCGTCACACTGCGTTACCTACAAAATGGACAATTTTTTATATATTTCCTTGAAAAAATTTTTTTTGTACATTTTTATACTTAATAAATAAGTGTACAAAATTTGAAATTTATATTTGCTTCCGTCTTTGAGCAAAAAATTCCAGAACAATACATAATTTTTGGTCCATCTCAAGTAAACCTCCCCTTAAGTGTATGCCATGAAAACTGTAGCACTAAATTTGAAATATTTAAGATGTTATATGAAGAAAACGCGCCGTGCTTGGACTCCACGCGACCCGTATACCAGCTGTAGGGTTTGGAAGTCTCAACATTCTCGCGTCATCCCGGGACTCCAGGATTTTTCTCAATAAAAATTAGAATTTAGTTTAACATACAAAATCACAAATGTCACTGATCTCATAAACAAACGTCACAGCAGAGCCCTAACTAGAATGGAACAAATGGAATGGAACAGGTTTCAGGACGCATGATAAAAAGTGACGTTTTAGGAAACGGACAGACGGACAAGCAAGAAATGGGAAAGAAGGACAATGTTTTTTTTACTCATCACTTTCATTTTTGGAGACTTAAGGTAGACTTTTTATAGGGAGCGCTTGAGTAAAAAACACTCCAGGGCGCAAAATTTCTAGTTAGGTCTCAGCATCACAGTCTCACAGAATAGCAATATGGTTGCGAACACAATTTGTAATGTACTCACTCAGGAAGTAACGTAAGTTACGTTCGTACTAGTATCAAGTAATTACTCAGTAAGCTAATAGATGGCGCTTTCAGTGCTTTCGGGGAGCGTGAATTTTATTAGGTTCTTATAACATTTTTTGAAAATCGCCTTTTTTGACCCCTTGGTTAAGTAATTAATATTTTATATTACTATACTGACAGTACAAATGTTTTCATTTAAGTAGGTAAACATCGTTCATAAGTACTTATCTATGCAGATATTTCCACAATGTCAGCCATATCTCCCGGACTATAGCCATTATAGACATTATA
The DNA here is from genome assembly GCA_035578155.1 of Brachynemurus nebulosus. Taxonomy (NCBI): domain Eukaryota; kingdom Metazoa; phylum Arthropoda; class Insecta; order Neuroptera; family Myrmeleontidae; genus Brachynemurus; species Brachynemurus nebulosus. Next base: position 42,619,937 of record JAPWDM010000008.1, on the reverse strand, counting down.
GTAACAAGAGAATTTAGCAAGAGAAGTTTTTATGTAGTAGGTATACTTACTGTTAGTATTTCTAGTAGAAAACTACGCATTGATTTTTCAAAAAACTATTTAAATTATATACCTATTATATAATTAATTGGAATAATATAAAACTAGACGACAAAATGTTCTAGTTATAGGATTTCAATATGAAGCTTCTTATTTACTGTACAATATACTATCTAGACAGGACTATGTGTAAAGAATTACTGCTGTGTAGTATTAAAATCTGTATAAAATTTTTACCTAACGAAACTGAAGGTTGATATTTTTTTAATATGTTTCAAGTTTAAATCCACAATTGTGAGGCGAATAAAAAACAAGAAGTAGAGAACAAATTTTGGAAAATTAATTATAATCCAGGTGAAAAAGTTTTTTTATATAATTAATTGTAGATAGTTTTAGGTTGTGAAAATCCACAATACATATGGCGAAGAATATTTAAATTTGTCAAATTTTCACTTCAATATATAAAAATACTTTTCGGTTTTCGGTTTCTTAAACCATCTTCAGGTGAACTCTGAATTAAACTGAAATCTGTTGGGAACAGGTATATATTGGTTATCCACCAAAACTTGCTTAGCATTGATTCGTAATTTTTCCACCTCGTTTCCGGTGCACGTGCAAGTTGTTTTACCTGTCTTCTGGGTTTTTCTCATCTCTAAACCAACTTCTAATTTAATTTATTTAAATATATGTACCTGTTCCCAACAGATTTCAATTCAATTCAGAGTGCACCTGAAGATGGTTTAAGAAACCGAAAACTCGTTTGTGAAAAAGTATTTTTCTATATTTAAGTGAAAATTTGACAAAGTTAAAGATAATGTTTATTTAAGTTTGACAAACTTAAATATAGAAAAATACTTTTTCACAAACGAGTTTTTGGTTTCTTAAACCATCTTCAGGTGAACTCTGAATTGAACTGAAATCTGTTGGGAACAGGTACATATATTTAAATAAATTAAATTAAAAGTTGATTTAGAGATGAGAAAAACCCAGAAGAGAGGTAAAACAACTTGCACGTGTACCGGAAACGAGGTGGAAAAATTACGAATCGATGCTAAACAAGTTTTGGTGGATAACCTATATATACCTGTTCCCAGCAGATTGTTCGGCATATACTAGGGTGTTTGGAAAGTTCACGGTCTAAATAGTGCCACAGGTATCGAATCCATATCATTCTTGACAAGTGCTAACCTTCAAAGGACCACATATTAATTTTCATAAACATCTGTCAATCCGTTTAGTTTTTACAGCTGTATAAACTGCTTGTTGTGATTTTGGACGCTTTGGTGTACTTCCACCGTTGGAATCCATTGTTTTGACTGTTGCGACGTCTTGGGAGTATAATATGTATCCATGTTTCATCAATGGTCATGAATCGACGAAAGAATTCAGTTCTATTACGTCGCATGATGCCCAAATTCTGCTCAGCAACAGTGACTTGTTCGATTTTGTGGGAATCTATCAACAAATGCGGCAGCAAACGCGCGCACAGCTTTCTCATGTTCAAATGATGGTGTAAAATGTTGAATACACGTTCACATGATATTGTTACGATATCAGCTATCTCACGAACTTTTAATTTTCGATCACCGATCATAAGCAATTTGATTTTTTCGATCATTTGGGGTGTGGTCACGTCTGACGGCCTTTCCGAACGTGGAGCATCAGTCGTGCCCATATGACCCATACGAAATTGTTGCATCCACTTCTTCTTAACCATTGTATTCGACGGAGCAGATTCACGATAATATTTTTCAAGCCTTTCCTTCGTTTCTTTTGGCGTTTTTCCTCTCAAAACAATGGATTCCAAACGGTACAGTTCAACAAATCTGACTTTGCCGGTATCAAGGTAATTTTTTCTTTATTGTAAGTACTGTCTCACTATATCACTATCTCACTTTTAATGACCTTGGTGCGGCAAAGTCAGATTTGTTGAACTATAGAAATGCACCAAAGCGTCCAAAATCGCAACAGTCGACCGGTGGTGCACTTTATACAGCTGTAAAAACTAAACTGATTGACAGATGTTTATGAAAATTAATATGTGGTCTTTTGAAGGTTAGCACTTGTCAAGAATGATATGGATTCGATATCTGTGGCACCATTTATGTGTCAGGCCGCGAACTTTTCAAACACCCTAGTATATTTACAGTGAGTGTTCATTTCCTGGTTCTAGACTTAAAAGTAAATGGTAAACACATTGTAGTGAATTACTTAATGCCTAAAATGAACGGATGCATTTTTAAGAGTTACATTTTGCTCTTCTGAAAAACGAAAATAACCAACAATTATCACGACTTCGCATAAAGGCATCGTCTTACGCAATTTAACAACAAAATTTCACTCAGATTTCGTTATAGTAGTCATTTTGCTTGCGATAGTTAGGCAAAAAAAAAAATGACAGACAGATACGATGAGAATGACATGATGCAAAGAGAGATTCGAGGCGTGCTAAAAAAAATGAGATAAACATATAGTTATCATGTGGGTCTGTATGCAAAATAGCATTTTCATTGTACATCATAGCGTCGGAGTAGCTGCTAGTAGCGCAGCGTACGAATGAATTATGCTTCAACAACACTTAACAGATAATTATTTTTCGTTACGAGTGTATGTGCGCGAAATGTTCATAGCCCGAGTAGTAATTAGCTATCATCTATCTATCTAACCAGCGTTAAGATTCACATAAATTGTAAAGTTTTTTTGAATTTTTTACAGCTTTGGGTAAATTGGTTTAAATATCTTCTTCGAGTTTAGTTGTATGAAACGAAATAAATATGTATATGCAAAGTAAAGTGTTTTATTAACTCTTAACAATATACAAAACATGAAATGTAACTGCTACGAATATGTTATGAGGTTTCTAAGAATCTCTTGTGTAATTTTTGACAATACTGGCACGTGACGTCATACTGAAAGATGTGTGTGTTTTAGAGGGAAATTTTAAACTAATATATAAATAAAAATATTTCTTAACTTAAAATATTTTTTGAAAAATTGTCATATACCTACGGTATTTTATTTAAAATTAAAGAATTGCTTACTACAAGAGTTCTATTTAAAATTAAAGAACTGCCCTAATGGCCAAAAAAGTGTTGATACATTCCAATTTCTTTATAAGTCCGCTTACGGGCTTGTAGGAGAATATAATTTTAAGAATTCCTGTACCCCCACTTGTACTTAGTAGTCGACCGCCGTAACTCACACTTCCCCTACTTTTCAAACGTGTGAGTGTGTACTTATTTATAAAGTTTAAACAATACTGTCAACACATATTTTCTTTAAAAATTTTTTTAAAATCTTTTGTAGAAATTGTCAATAATATTGTTAGTCAAACAAAGTTTGTAATATAATCCGCGCAATGAACGAACAAAACTTCTTTTTGTCAACTACACATGTATTATGTAAACACGGGCCTATAAAAAAAAAATTATTTTAGTGAATAAAAAGATTCTGACAAGATGACTTATGAGTTGCACTAACCGTACGCTTTACCCTAGGTCATTATCATTACATCAATAGCAATGTTCCGGTCCACAGAGCACCGGTCTTATAGTTATAACGAAAGACTTGAATGAATTTTTGTCGGTCATGGAGGGGGAATGTTTACAATAGAAATATAAATCGGCGGACTCATAACGAGCGGACTTGTAACTAAAGTCTACTGTATTTATATAAATTGCATGGTAGATTAAATGGTCGAAAAACGACATTTCATATTACACGACCTAACGTTACTATAATTAGTGGCGGAAAGGAATCCAAACCACACGATTTCTAATTAAATTGAAAGAACTGTCACTAAACATTTCCCTAATGCTCAAAAAAGTGTCGATATTTAATTGAATTACTTATATGGTAGACCGAGTGGTCGGAAAACATTTCTTATTACAAGAATTAATGTTTTTCCAAATAATAATGGAAATGTTTGCAAGCTACAAAAAAAAAATTTAAAACGAAAAAAAAATATATTGAATTATTTCTGTACACGATGCTCAAAAAGTGTCGATATTTATCTGAATTGCATAAGTGGTGCAAGTGGCTGGGAAACGACATTTCATATTACACGCGAAAAAAATAAAGAATTGCCTTAAAACATTTCTCTAATGTTAAAAAAAGTGTCGATATTTATTTCAATCACATTATAGACCAAATGGTCGGAAGACGTCATTTCATATTATATGATCTAATGCTTTTCTAATTAGTGGCGGAAAAAATTAAAGAACTGCCTTTAAACGCGTCTCTAATGCTCAAAAAAATGTTGATATTTATCTGAATTGCATAGTAGATCAAATGGTCGGAAAGCGACATTTCATATTACACGAATTAATGTTTTTCCAAATAATAGTGGAAATGATTCGGGCTACAAGAATTCTATTTAAAATGAGAAAATTGTTTCTTAATATTTTTATAATACCCAGAAAGCGTTGATATCTATCTGAATTACTTGGTTAGCCAAGTGGTCCGAAAACGACATTTAATATTACACGCCCTAATGTTATTCTAATTAGTGGCGGAAAGGAATCCAGACCACAAGATTTACATTAAATTTATTCCAGAATTTGTCTACAAGTGTATATGAAAATTAGACACGGTGAATGTCTAACAAACCATAATCTTGTTGAATAAGATTTTTTTTAGTTGATGTAAAAGAGAAACGTATCATCATAAAAAGGGAAAATATTTTTAGTCATATTCTTCATTTATATCTATGTATGGTTCGTGGTACTGAATCTATAATACAAATCTATATTGTCTAAGCTGATATGTTGGATACTAAAATTATGTTACAACAAAATTTTCATGGTTCATACTGCATGTACGAACAGACTCGAAGTTGGATCCGAAAACAGTTTGAGCAGTTTAGGGACGATCGGCCCTCCGCTCCTCGCAAGAGAGAAAAAACACAAACGAAAATTTTTAACTATTTTCTAGTGTCCCGTACTAAAACTAGTAAAACGGTACATTTACGGAATCAATTCGGTATCCGTCCGTCTGTCACAGGAGATTTTTTCTAGAACTATCCGAGACCAGAAAAATAACACTAACAATCCTTGTTAATTAAGTAATAATATAATAATATTATTCAGTATTTTAGATTTGATAAAATCTGTAAACTCTTTTATTAGAAACTAGCTGGGGCTGCTGGTCAAATTGCCATTAAATCAAGTATTCTAAAACTCTGCACAAAATCAGTTATTTATAGTGCTGCACTCCGTTCGTCCAATTACTTTAAAGTAACTATATTTATATATTTTAATAGCATGGCTAAATACCACACCTTGAAACACTTACATAGATACCAGTATTGATAGCTTTTACGAATACTTCAATTTTAGGCTCTACTTGAGACATCAGGGCTCTGAGGAACAATTTTGACCTTACCTTCATTTTTTTCGGCATTTAAATAGTATTAGATTAAAATTTTACAGGATCCGTCTAGCTGTTTAAACTGGCCCCTTTTTGATAGCCCTGGGAAATAATTTTAATTTCACGTTCCTTTTAGATTTGATATTCTGAAATGCTGCGCAAAATTATTTCCTTATAGTGCGTCGGTTCACTCATCCAATGACTCTTTGTAAAATGATTGAAACATATGGGAACAAGGGAAGAAAATAAAAAATCTTCATTCCGCATGTTCTGCATCTCTAACTTCTTGTTGCCGCTAAGATACCAACATTTAGAAAATAGCAACCAGATCCTGAAGTTTTTAAGTAGAACAGAAATGAAATCTTTATTTTGTTAAGGAACTGGATTTTCGCTAATTTTTCTCCAATGTATAGGAGGTATGAAGGGTTTATTCTGCATGTGCGTATAATAAATTTTAACGAATGTTGAAATTTTGGAAAAATTACTCAATTTTTTGTTGATTATACTCAGGTAATGTATGACTAATATACAACTGTAAATTTCATCTACTCTTAAGGTGTATTATATGACCGTGTCTCGACTCGATTATATAACTCTACTAAACATTTAATATTCCAATGACTTTGTCATTTTCTGATTTCGTATTTTCAGACGAAAAAAATAAAATCACAAGAAGTAGAAATACAATTTTTCATTTGATTTTATTTTGAGAACTATGCGGTTATAACGTAATGTATACGAACCTAATACAATAAGCTTTTACTTGCATATATTATAGTAAAAATCACAGTGGGTGTTATACTGTTGCTTGAAGGTGCACTCACTACCTATCTGATGTTAGTCCGAGAGTTAGCGTCGAAAATTATAAAGTCATTTCGTCCCGCTTGATTAGTATTTGTATGTAATTCAACTCGCGTAACTAGTTGAACTAGTTGAAGATTTGTGCGTCAGCTGCTTCAGGAATGGTAGGTTCGATTCTGAGCAAGCGTAGAATATGTAAGAAAAACTATTCCAAAAGTCATTTTAAACACTTATATATCTAACTTTTATAATTACAATTGGGATAAGACCGTCATTTGAAGGATTATAGGTATCAAGCGGTATAATAACAGGTAGGAAATAATTTGTCAAAAATTATTTAATAATCAACCAGTAGCCACTGAAATTCTGAATAATAATTAAATATTATTATTTTTAAAATTAACGTGTACGTCAAAAAGGGGGTGATATTATGTATTCAATAACTTTTTATGTAGTCTGATGATGAAACTGGATGTTTCGAAACGTCGCAAAATAATTCCTATTAGTAACTATTAGGTAGTGATTTCTCCTCAAACATAATCCTTTACTTAACGTGTATATGTGAAGCATGTGAATATAAATGATACTAAAATTTCATCGAATTTGAATTAACTTTACATCAACATTTTTTTAATCCGCCATTTTTAATGCAGCTGAGACTTGATTTTAGTGTTATTTAAAAATTGTTCATGCAAATTTCAGAGTGGTTTCACTGTCAGAACGGTTTACTTTTTCAAAGATTAAAAATTTCTTCGGTTCTTCGAATCATAAAAGTATTTATATCAGAAAATATTTTTTTCTGATTCAAAGAAATATTTGCTTGATTTTTCAAGTAATCAAGGAAATATTTTATTGAATTTTAATCTTAGAATAAAGAAATCGTTTTTTATCAATTGAGAAAACAAATTCACAGGATGAGATATCTAATTGTAAGCAAAATGTTGTAACGCTGCCTCCCGAACTATTTACTCGTATTGTCGTACAAAGTTCGCTTCGTTCACTTTTTTATTGTTCATCTTTCATTTGATTTCTGATTTATTTCCATTTATATATCGCGGTGGCTGTGGAAATGGAGGTGGTAACTTTCATCCAAGTGAATATTGCAATGGTGTAAGATTTATTTTGTCACAAAAAAAGAATAGTTCTATTATATTTATTTTGAAATATGATTTTATAAGTGAAAAATTATTGACTTATTTATACATGAATGTGAGTGTTACTCTTTTAATATTTTTTTTTTTAAATTTTAGTATTTAAATTAGAACGAATGCAATGAATTTGACTGTTCAAATACATTGACTTGAATAATAATGTTTTCCATTTCTTGCTAGGCATTTAATTAAATACAGAGCCTATTGGCGGATAAGCAATTATTTTCTGAAAATCGAAAAAAATTTATAACTTTTGAATGGCTTGATGGATATGACTGAAATTTTTATATTTTAGATACCTCTATAGTGGTATCCAAAAAAAAATTATCGTCTTCAAAAAAAAAAATATACCCACCCACCAAAAAAAAAAAAAAATTGTTTAATTTTTCAATATTTTTTTTCATCAGCTTGTAGCTATGGTACAATCACCAAAATTTTTTTGCACGCTTCTTACTATAATCGATACAACATATAATTTTTTCAGAATTTTTTTCCGGGTGCGTCATAGTTAAAAAAAAAAATAAAATATGCGAAAAGTTATTATGTTCGTAGTTCAATCAGCAAAATATTTCTGCAGGTTTCTCACTATGATTGATAGAACATATAATTTTACCTAAGGTAACGGGCCTAGTTTCTGACCTTTTAAGAGTGACGGCTGAGGTTAAACGACAGTAATAAATATAAGTTTAAACTTAAGAGACAATTAATAATTTTATCAACTAGTTTATGGCTTTCAAAATAAAGCCATACAAGTAAAATAATTATTTGAATTGAATTAATAATTTAAATTAATGCTTTAAAAATTGACAAAAAGGACCCAGTTTCTGACCTTCAAAATTACTCATGTGACAGTTTTTGACCCTGACAGTGGCCTAGTTTCTGATCCTTAAATTTAAAAATACAGTTTTTTAAAATTTAATTTATAAATAATTTTTTATTGATAAAAATGAATGTTTAATGTATATACGTTATGAAAAATAACAAAAACTAATCGAAGATAACTATAAATAACAAAATAACTAACAAAAACTGGTTAGAATTTAATTGGGCCATACCACTTTAGAAGTGAGCCTAGTAATTGACCCTCATATTTCAATAATAAAAATCATTCTAAGGTATTTTATAAATATTTTAAAATAAATTTTAAACAAATATTAACCTGCTCATTGATTTTTAATTAAGTTTTCATACTTACATGATGAATATTGCACAGATCAAAATGAGTACTTTGTAACATAAACTGTTAAGAAACTACTAAAAAATAGTTTTTACACACATTTTAAACTAAAAAATTTTTTTTTTATTTAGTTAATATATTCTAAACTTTTTAAATTGCTGTTCATTAGACACAGAATAGATTACTTTAAATTAAGAATTTATTTTTTTTCTTATTTAAAATATAGTTTTTTTATTAATTTATAACAAAGTTGAAAAGTTCAGAAACTGGGCCAGGGTCAATTACCGGGTCCTTTACCTTATATAAACTTTTTTCCGAGAAAAACTACCTTTTGTAAACGGAAATTCTCTGTGTTATGTAGGATGCTGCGACAGGGCTATATTATATACTCCATTCACTTGTGCGAATACAGTAATGCGATTTCTCACTAATTTACTTATTTTATTGAATTAAAAATGTGAAAATAAAATTAAATGTAGGTAATTTTACAAAATAAAATCACTACTTATATTATGTATGCCTACACGCAATATCTTTATCTATATAAATGAAATTTATATAAAATAGAACGACTAGGAGAAGAGATCACAGTAAACAATATGAAGATTTCATCAACCCTATGACTTTTACATATTTCTTTAGAATTTAAAACATTCGAATTATTTCATAAATAGGAAAGAGATGGAAATACAAAAATTTGTTATACGATGATAATTATAGACTATATAGAATAATTTTTTAGAGATCGGATTAAGTAAAAATTAACATACAAAAATTATAAAATCAGTAAAATCACTGCACTGATCTTATGAACATATCGAAACCAAAAACAACAGAATCCTGAAAATTTATTGAAATTCAACATAGAGAAGCGAAAACTTTTTAGAAAAATTTTATTATGTGAGATTTATATCAAAAATAAAAAAGGCCCCAAATTTTATTGAATTAAAGTTTTGCAATATTTATTTGTCTAACTAGCTCGCAGGTATATATAAAACAAAATTTATTATCTCTGTTCCCACCGACGGCTTTCTTTGAGTATCAATTGATAAGCAAACTCCTTATCTCTGTTTAACTTTTTAAAATTTAATAAAATATGTACCTTGTTTACAATTTTTTAACTTCCCATTGGAAGTTATGGTAATGGGTCCGATCTTACGGATCGCTAATTTTGACATATCTCCACGTTTCAAGGTCACTAGAATCGGAATACACCGTTTTTAACGTGATGTCTGTGTGTGCGTTCGTTAGTTCGTTCGTTCGTCCGTGAATTTTTTTTCGTCTCGCATATCTCGAGAACAAATTATGATATCAACTCCGGACTAATTTCATTAGATGCGTAATCAAAAAATGAAAACCGGATAAAGTTTTCAGCAAATTCGGATTAGCGGTTTGTTTTTTGTGATAAAAAAAAAAAAAAAAAAAAACGGAATTAACTTTATTAACATAACATAGATTATATGGATTTTTTTGCTATATCTTTATTATATAATGGCCTTCCTCGAATGATAAAAACGCCAGTAAATTATTGTAAAATTTAATAAAATTTAAAAAAAAAAAACATACTTTTTGCCTCACGTATCTTGAGAACAAATGATGTTATCATTTGTTTGATAAGGGTGGAGTCCCCACCATTAGGTACAGAAGGCGAAGCCCCCGGTGTGGTGCAAGGGGCAAAGTCTCTATCGGCGGTCCAGAGTAGGAGTCCCCTGAATTAAGAGAAAAAAGTTATTCGTTTGCAATAGTCTTTAAGATACCTGTCCCCCAAATTTTAAAATTTTTAGTTTTCCACACAGGTACATACACATATTCAAGTTCAAGCAATATTTAATCTAGTTGTCCATTTCATTCAAATGCATAAACAAAAAAATCATTTTGATGACATCGTACGTGTAAATATGTATGTTAAGTATTAATGGTATTAACCACAGATACTACTGATATTAGAATATATCTATGGACCATTGGACCATACAATAGAAGAAGTTTTTTAGATATTACTTTTTTGGAGCAAAATCGTCCTATTGGTTAATATCTTTTATAATCTATAAACACAGAATACCTACAAACTATCGATGGTAATGAATATTTTTAATTTTTATGTGATTTTGTTGTAATTTGAGAGTATTTATTAATAAATGTTCTAAAAATATTTACACCAACAAATATAACATCAGTAAATCTAGAAACATTTTAAATCCCATCTTGTAACCATCCATATTCGTCAACACTTTAGTCACTTTTCATTTTCATATAGATTGTGTATATAAGTGTATTCCCTCTATTTATTCAATGCTCAAAAGTATATACAAAAAATATTAGTCAGTAAAAAAGAAACAAACACCTACATAATATTTTATTAGATAACACATTATTAAGCTTACATCTTTTTTTTTTTTAATATACTTTTATTTGTGTATAGTTTGTTGGCAAGATATACTAGTTTTGTATGAACATTTTTGAAAGAAAAATTAGTAGGTAATATTTTCTAAAATATATGTTAATTCGATTTAATTTAATCAGTTTATGTATATATGTATATAAAGGAACATTAGGGTAAGTGCGGGAGAGATGCCGCAGTAGCCATAGTTCGTCCGTTGATTGATAGGTAGCTCTATTAATGGAATATATGTTTAAAATAAGTTACTTATTTAAGCTGTATATGGCAACATTTATGATTAGTCCATCAGTTTAGTAATTACCCAACTTTTTATTATTGAAAAGTAAGTTTTTTAACATAATATTTTATCAAGCATTTAATTCATTAGAATTAAAGAATGTACATTTCATTGTTTTAATGAAAATGAGTTTTATTATTAATTTAGGTATACTTTAAAAGTATTGTATAAAATTTTAGGTTAGAATTCCGCACTATGCTGGCTATAGTAGCATGCGGGATCTATCCCAACAAAAAGGAGTGATGCCGCTTTTAAAGTTGGTATAGATGCCGCATCATATTACATGTTAAAAACATAGACTAATACCTTAATTATGCAATTTTTTTTTTTTTGACTGTAAATTATGCCACGTACATATAAGAGATCCATTAGTGGATCAGGAAGAGCTCCCATATTAGTGAAGATAACAAAAATAATGATGATTGCCTGTGTATTGAATGTTTTGAAAAGTACTCAGAAACAAAAAAAAAAGTTGACTGGTTAAGATGTATAAAGTGCCAAAAATTGTCACGTATGGCATGCATCATGTATGGAGATGTGTGTAAAATGCAAAATTTTTAATATGAACTATGCGGCGTCTCTCTTTCTTTGATGCGGCATCTGTCCCATAGGTGTGGGAGATTCGCGGCTTTGCAGGCTCTACAAAAATGTTAATTATGAATCCTTTATGGCTCAAATACTTTTAAAGAACAATGTTTACATTTATTGTGTACCAAATTTCAAATCAATTAAATGCATACTTTAAGAATTATCAAGTGTTTTCAAAATGTGCGGCGTCTCTCCCGCATTCACCTTATTTGCTCTAGCAGACTCATATATAAACACAAATAGTCTAACATTATTACATTGAAATCGTTAAGCCGGTCCTGTGAAAAATTATTTCATCCGCCCTATGATGATAATATAAATAGATGATAGATATGAGATACAATTATGTATGTTACATTCCTATACTAACTCCAGCTGCCCCCTCTCCTTCACCGCCGCCACCCACTTTCGCTCTACATGGGTTACCACAACCGTGTATTCAAGCCAAGCCACACAACGGTTATGTCATCAACATTATAACATTTGTTTTTCATATGCATGACTTTTTAATTAGTGAAATTGTCGTTGTCGTGCTGGTAGGTACCTATGAGGGAAATGGTAGAGTGTATTTTTCCTGAAAATAAATTTCACATTGCAAAGATAATAATAATAATAGGTCGTTTTTCTTTTTATATTAAATGTACATAGATTAAAATAATATGTATGTATAATTTTATACTACTAGGGGAACGACTTAACCCAAAAGTTCAACAAACAGCGATCACGAGCGTTCCAGTGGCTTATTTTTTTTTTCAATCGATTCAAAATTTAGAAAGGATTAACAAATTCCAATACTATCTGTCATCAAATGCCGGCGTTACTATGAAAAGTAAAATTAAATAAAATAATAGTATTGAGTTACATGTTTAAATTTTGTATTAGCAGTATTCAATAAACACCATTGGTAGGTATATAAAAAAATACTAGAAAGTGGGAAAACTACTGACAATATGATACATATGTTAGAGTGAATTAGTATAGACTAAATATTATAAATATTGAAGCTGTGCTTTAATAAATAAATAATATTTGAATTTTTTATTTTATTTTAAATTCCGCATCGGTTAAAAAAATCAGTCACTAGAACCCTCGTGGTCACATTTTCAATTTCAATCTTTTTAAGGGTAAGTCGCTACCTTGTGATATAATTTCAACCAATTGCATGCCAGTAGATAGCCCTTTAAAATATAGCAATATCGCTAATTGAAACTTTTGCTCTCTCTCTTACCGTTTTCGAGATTTTTGAAAAATAAAATTTTTACCCCAATATTTAAGGAGTAATTTTACCGCTTCAGACCGGTTTTCCGCAGATAAAAAAATATGTGTAGCTTATTTTTTAGGGTTCTACAACATATTCACATTTTACCAAAATCTACAAGTCCCGCCTCGGGACCTTAACTTCTGAGAAATAGAATACTTTGGACGAAACCTGATTCACAAAGGGTTAATACAGGTACTATGTATCATACTGTGTGAGTTTTTCGAGAGTTGCCATTTTATTACAGCCAAACCGTTGATTTAATCGAAAAATTGTTCAAATAAGAGTTGTAGACATCGATGGGGGCAAGCAAGTGCTGTAATCAGGAGCTTTGTAGCTCTTATGGTTATCGAGCTATGATGCAAAATTATAGTTTTTTAAATGGAAACGAATGTTTAAATGTTTTTCACAAATTTGTTTGTGATTCAAAACTACTAGTAGCACTTAAATTGTCATTGTTTTATTTCATATTTTTGAGTAATTTCTCTTTAAAAATCACACTTTTAAATTTCGTACTAAAGTGCTTGCAAACGATTAGGATATTACGTAATTTAAAAAGATATTAGCTAAATATGGCCGCCATTCCAATCAATGCAGTAATGAAAAATTGAACGATTAGTGCGTTTTCCATCGAAAATTAAAATTATTAAATAGATTAAATTATCATATAAAAATGATAACTAAATACGATAAGGAAATAGAATTTCAGTTTTAATTCATTGAAAAATAAAAAAATAAATACTCCGAGAAGTCACTGTTTGACAAATACATAGGCGTCTAAACATATTTTTATAATAAGTATTTTCAAAATAAATGAAAAGTTTTTTGTGAAAAAAATTCTTTTTAATTTGGTTTTTAATAAAAAGAAAATACTATCGAAATTCAAATAATTTTACACTATTTGAGTACGTTTATTAATAATATTTTCGTTTATAGTTAACCTTACTTTGCTATTATTAGGAAACGCCAATGTCACTTTGTTGTATACATGTATTTTATTGCCAACTATTGTTCTCTAAATAAATAATAAATAAATATATCTTTCAGTAAATTAATGAATAACTTCAAATTTTTTTAAATTAATTTACTTTAAATACTAATCTTTTAAAGTAATTTGATTTTATTATGCACAAATGTTAAAAACTTGAAACCTAACCATCTATATTCATCCATCTATAGACATCTATATTCCAAAATCTGATTTCCTACACTTTGTGCTATAGATACAATAGTGGGAAAGGTTCTTTTCTTGGATGTAATAGAAATGTAACCGACCAAAACACTGTCGATTGAACTAGCCTCAAATACATATGCGTATTTTTACCGCCTAATTGATAAATTAAAGAAAAATTAAAAAAAATAAACTTGGGTAAAAAAATTTTTTTTCTTCATTTATGTTATTAATTGATGCATTAGATCAGTTTTATCGAAAAATTAACATATAGTCTCATTTAAAAATCTATAAGTTTGTATCATAGCTCGAAAACCATAAGAGCTATAAAGCTCCTGGCGATAGCAATCGGTTGCCCCCGTCGATGTCTACAAATCTTATTTGAACAATTTTTCGACTAAATCAACAGTTTGACTGTAATAAAAATGGCAACTCTCGAAAAACTCACACAGTATATTTAGAATTTAAAATTGTAAGTTGTTCAGATGTATTTGTTGCAATTTTTCTTTCGTTCTTCTGCATTTTAATTTACTTTTCTTTTGTATTTTCAGCGTCATGTAAAATGTATTTAAGAGTTAAGTTAAACATTTGATAAGCTTCAAAAATAACACTGAACAACCATTTAAAATATTTTAACAAAAACTGGTACATTTAAAATTACTAATTGGAAATTGGAGCATCTTAAGTGTTATTTGACACAAAATTATCACATTTATAATTTCTCATTTTTTCCATTCCTTAAGATAGTTGGTACAGCCAAAGTACTGTGAAGAGTAATGAATTGTTTTTGGATATTTTTCAGTACTTACAAAGGGATGCACCCAGAGTGCAATTCGCAATTTTAATGAAACTTTGCTGATGTGTATAGAAAAGGCAAAAAAGAGGCCCATATTTATCTTATAGGCCCTTAAAGTTCAGTGTGTTTTTAAGAAAATATGGCCTATGTTTATTTTTTACAAAAATTTATCAGCGATGGAAAACTTTTTACTCCTACGAGCTCCTGCATTTTTTTTGTTATTTCTCTCAAATAAAAAACAAAAACCATGCTTTTATTAGTCGAATTTTCTCCGAAAAATTAGACTTATACAGTCTATACGATAAGAGCTGCGAGAGGCGAGACCAGGGGCGCTATCCGTTTTCGGACCCGTAGAACACGATTATGTAAAAAAAAAAGATGTCTGATATATATATATATATATATATATTTTCCCGCAACCTTTTAATATGTGTAGGGCCCCCCTATGGAAGTTAAGAGATGAAATTTGGTAAGTGGGGCTTATTCCGATGCACAACAATACTATCAAAGTGGGGTCAAATTTTGGGCAAATTTTTTTTCGGACCCGACCTTTAAGGGGGTCGTGGGGGGCGGAAAAGCAATAAAACTTTTCCAAATCGGTCTTAAATAATGTTTCGGTCAATTATCTACAACATATCCAAAATTCAGCTTCCTAGGATGATATGGTGGGAGTAGAGAGGAGAAAAACGATTTTCGCTGGATCTAACAGGCCCCCAGCCCCCCAGAATTAACGTAGAGGGTTGAAATTTGGTGTGTTGATAAAGCTCGTACCTAGGTTGTGCTTTTTGGAGGTTTTAATATTTTACCCCCACCCCCCTCATTTTTAAGCTACAATTTCATGCATTTTCGACGTTTTCGAAGTTTGTACCACTCGCACAGGTCACCCGAATAAACCTAGAGGGCTGAAATTTTGTATTCGGATTGAGTTAGTATCAAGGGGGTGCCTTTTGGGGGTCTCGACTTTTAACCCCTACCCCCACCATTTTTATACCCAAAAGAACATGATTTTTCTTGTTTTTTAACAGTTTCGTTCGGGTCAAAATCTCCCCAAATAAACCTAGAGGGCTGAAATTTGGTGTACAGGTTAAGCTAATAGCCAGACACTGTTTTTTGGAGGTTTCAACTTTTAACCCTTACCCCCACGATTTTTACGCCAATATTTCCTTAATTTTTTTGCTTGTTTTCTAACACGTCTAGAGACTCCATAAGGAAACCTAGAGGGCTGAAATTTTGTACGTGTATTCAGTTAGTATCCAGCTAGTACCTTTTAGTGAGTCCACATTACTTTTCCCCCCACTTCTTCCATTTTTACATCGGAATTGAATGCTATTGTTAAATGTGTTTTAAATGCATTACTTTTATTGTAAATACAAGTAGGCGAATAGTAATTTTAAAAAATTTAAAAAAAAGTGAATACAATTTTTTAACAAATGAAATACATACATATTAAGTAATTTGCAAATGTTATTAAAGTCACTGTTTATTTATTTATTTAATTATTCTTTAGGAATTTTGGATTTTTATTATTTATAAAATAGAAATTTTGGATTTTTTTGGAAAGAAAAAATATCTTCATAAAAGCCTTCCAGTTTACTATTTAAGTTCCTTTTTTAATATTTAAAAGTAAAACACAAAGGCAATTGGCGGATAAGCATGGATAGAAATGCCCTCGTACGAATTGTGTTGGCTTTTTCCCTGTTAACTTCTATCGGCACAAAATTGAAATTTACTGAGATTCAGCCCTTAAAAACTTAAAATCTTTTTATAAAGCCCCGATCAACCGGACACTCATTATCAGTTTTGAAACCACCAAAATTACAAATCGCTTGTGGACTTTCAATTATATTTCGCTTGTAGACACTCAATACCGAAGAAATAATTTTTTATTTTTTTTATTTTTTATTTATTTATTTTTTTTTTTTTTTTGAAAGAAAAAATATCTTTATAAAGGCCTTCCAGTTTACTATTTAAGGTCCTTTTTTAATATTTAAAACTAAAACATAAAGGCAATTAGCGGATAAACATGGGCAGGAATGCCCTCGTACGAATTGTGTTGGTTTTTTTTCTGCTACCTGTTTTCGGCACAAAATTGAAATTTACTGAGATACAGCCCTTAAATACTTAAAACCTTTTTTTAAAGCCTCGATCAGCCAAACACTCATCACCAGTTTTGAAACCAACAAAATGACAATTCGGTTGTAGACTTTCAATCACATTTCGCTTGTAAACATTCAATACCGAAGATGAAGGGGAAAATTCGACTACCGTGATGGGGCCCCGCTGCTCACGGCGTTTTTTTTTTTATGTATCTATTTTTAAATTCATACATAACAAGCCGAAAGTACTGTATACGGTATTATATTCTGACACAGTATTAAAACTAGCCGCAGGCTCAATTTCTTTAAACATAGTACAAAGTAGCACATTTACATCCATACAAGAGATAAAATAATTTTTGATGTACTCGTAATTTACCTACATAAGATAAAGAAAACTGAGGAGGTTGATTCCAAAAATCAATTTGTGTAAAGTGGAGGGTAGACTCATCTTTGAGTAGCTTTCATTAAAACATAAATAGTACAAGAAATACTATTACATACACCAAAGTTATTCTGGACACACACCAAGGCCTAATCGTGTTTCCAAATAAACTATAGTTACTATAGTAAGAGTTTTATTAGGTTTAAATTTATAGCATAAATATCCTTCTAGAATTTTTACGTCTCCGGAGCTTATAAATTAGGAAATGGGTAATATTCATATGGGTATATTAGTCTGTATGCACATCTGAATAAATATATTAAATTTCGTGAATGTAGACATATTGTATGCATGTATGTGTGTTTGATCACGATTTTTTAATATGTATTTGGAAATAATTTCAACAAATATTTGGATTTATTTCCCCCCTCTCCAACGTTTGACATAAATTGTCAAAAAACTCATAAGTATATATAAATCCTTTATAAAACTCCACTTTTTCCCGTTGCGGTAATGATAAAAATTGAGGATTTTGTAAAGGATCAATATAGGAACAAGTTGGTATTTTATTTTAATAAATCCACTCCGATAGCACTACAAGCTGGGGAAATTTCAAATTTCTAGCACCAGCCCCATCAGAAATACAGGGGCGCAAAATTCTAAAATTTGGAAAAAATTCAGTTTTCGGAAGTTTGTAAAAATTAAAGGATTCAAGTTTCACAATTGAAATAGTGTGTATTTGTTTCATAATGGGTAGTTGTGCCCGTATAGCTATTCTAATAAAAAATACTAAGCGAGGTTTAAAACATTCCTTCTATAAGAAAAATAATGTTCAAAAAGTGAATTTTGCTAAATTTTAATATCCAACTTTAGGTAAAGTTTTCTTATGGAAGAGACGAAAATAGGTTAAATACGGACATCACTTAAAATAAAGAGACATTTATTACCTTTAAAATGGTTTTTATTTCAACCTTTTAGGATGAACGGTTTATGAAATATGTGCATTGGCATAAATGGTGGCAAACACAAAAATCAGCGCAAATTGGAAAACAAAAATGGCTACCACGCTTAAACGGTATCAGATAATTTTTTTTTAAAAATTGTTCTCAATACTTCAAATATAAAAGAAACAACTGGAAGAACATTAATTCTTTTTTAAAATGCTCGAGTAACCAACTTTTATTTAGATCATTTGATATACACCGACCTAGTATGATTTTGGCGCCCCCTGAAACTGACGCCCGGGGTAGGGGCCCCGGTTTGCCCCCCCCCCCAGATCCAGGCCTGGTTCGGTTGACCTGGCACCAACTTCAAAAAATATCAGTTTATACTTAGGTTTTGATGTACATACGGTGTAATTATTTTTTCATACTTTTCAATGTTTTAATTTTCTTCTTAAAATGCGTTTTATTACTAAGTACCGGGTTTCTTCGGACAGGTCAGGACCGTACTTATTTCAATAAAATTTTGCAACTAAAGTACATTAAATTATGCACACTTGAATGAATATAATTGGTCAAAAATTATATTTTTCACCATTTAGAATACTAACAGTATTTTTTATTTGACGAAAGTAAGAAAATTCAAAAAATCAGAAAAAATTTTTGTAAAATATATTAAAAAGTTGTTGAATATTTAGACGGTCCACTATAATAGCTAAGACGTATGTATTTACTAAGAGCTTTTATTATTAAAAAACAAATTTTTAACAAGCAACTATACTTCTATCTCTCAAAATTGAAAACAATAAAAAAAGATGAATTTATTTAATTTAAATGACATGTCACATAAATCACATACATAAGATAAACAAAAATATTTTTGATAGTCAATTAAAATTACAGTGGCACTTTTCAATTGTGCAGGTAATAAATAAAAGCAAAAAAAGGATGTTTACATGAAATACGTATAAATAATATTTTGATACGCATATGTATGTGTGTGTATATAACTTGTGTACGTTGTTTTTATGAAAATATTTTGAACTTTTAGTCACATTGAGTGCAATATGTATACCTGCATATGCTAAAGACGAAACTGTCTGATCCGAAAGAAATCCGATACCTGTTTATTACTTTGTCTGTAATATTGGATAAGTACCTATATGTAAGTGAATAGCCTTATATTTTGGTTCACCCACGGTTCCCCTCAATGGAACCTCTATTTTTGAATCTTGTTTTTGAAAATATTGAATCAACTAATTTTTTGAAATTAACCTCAAGAACGAGAATCAAGTAAAATTGAATAAAATCATCATTTTAATTTACAAGTGATTGTCCTAATTGAATTATGTAATGTTTCGCTAACTTGTTAACAATTTTGCCGCATATAATAATTATATTCTCATATGTAATTTTATCAGAATCAAGTTTTCACAACGTTTTCATAATTTAATTGTTCACTTATCAAACAATTTTCAATTTTAATTCTATCACATATGATAATTTGGTTTGAAAACTGAAATAACGTATACTTACATATACCTATCTACCTACGTAACATTTACATTAAAAATTTGTAATCTGCCGTCAACCAATGTCGGGTAAATTTTAAAGTTTAACTTTGAGTATTTTAGTTAGAAATAATTTTTAAAATATTAACGTAGTTATACGTATATGTATACAGTCGATACGAACAAAAAAGGGGACTTATGGTTGTTAATTAATTAAAATTGAATTTTCATTTGTAGGAAGTTTCAGATGGTGCGGATATTATGCTTGGAGCTAGTGCACGCAATTTATCAAATGAACAACAAAATTCCGCCACAGTGTTATTTAGCCAGATCACCGGATACAAATATTACAAGGCTTGAGAAACATACATATTTACCAAAGTATTTAAAAATTTTATTATATATCCGTTGCTTATTAAAATACATATATATTTAAATAATAAATTGGCGATAAAGAAAAGTCATTACCTACAGTCGAGTCGCTCAGGGACGTGAGTTTGGCACTTACAAAAATATATTTCGATATTTTAAACTCATTTTTTCCACGATTGCACAATCTTTTCTAGAAATGGTACTTATTTTTGGGTCATGTATCTTATGAATCATCTTTAATAAACATGAAAATAACTTTTTTACCTTTTTTATACTCTATTACTAAACTATAAATATAAATCTTTTTTGTTTTTGGATTTCGGTGGTCTATTACCGACGCTAAGATGTCCACCAACAAGGCATTGGATTTTCGGATCGTCACACTGCACTATCTATAAAGTGGACAATTTTTTATATTTTTCCTTGAAATTTTTTTTTTTGTGTAGTTTAATACTTAGTAAATATGTGTACAAAATTTGAAATTGATATTTACTTCCGTTCTTGAGAAAAAAATTCTGGAAAAATACATAATTTTTAAGGACTCTCAAGTAAACCTCCCCTTAAGAAATCTAAAGACGAGTACAATGTTGCAAAAAACCCAAATGAAAATGAAGTGTTTAAATCAATTTTTACGTCACACGAAACGCAGAAAAAACAGGATCGTGCACACTGTATTACGTGTAATCCATTTTATAATTAAGGATTTCTTTAAAAATTTTTGAATGACTTTTTTTGTATTACAAATCGTTCCTGACTTATTTCATGTCAATTACACACCCATTTTATCACTCCACCTCAGATTTTCTTAAAACACCCTTTGGTACCCTTAATATATATAGAATTGTTGGCACGGTACAGCGTTGTGTTACAATTAGTCACTTTAACTTAATGTTGTACAAATGCAAAAAATTCGTCAAGTGCGTGTTTTTGACACGCACTAAGTAATGTCACCTCAGTGAAAGTGTTAATTTATGATTTTTTGGCTCGTTTTTTAAGTACAGTTTTTTAAGTACAGTTAAATACAGCCCTCTTGCGTTTATTCAATATATGCATGTACAACTCTATAATACAGTGAGAATGCAGCCCTCTTGCGTTTTTTTCAATATATGCCTGTACAACTCTATAATTATTATATTATATGGTTCCCCACTATAATCATACAACGAGATTAATATGTCATCCTTCGGTGACATAATAATGAAAAAAATTCGTCAAGTTAGGGCTCTGAGAAGCCCTAACTTAGTGCGTGTCAAACACGCACTTGACGAATTTTTAATTATAAATTTACTTATATACAAGAACCGGAATGATAATTTTTTATAAAAACATTTATAACAAAAAATATTTTCGCATTTTGCACAGTTGATAAAGGACGATTTTGTACACTAACATAAAAATTATCATTCCGGTTTTTGTGTATAATTATAAGTAAATTTATAATCAATAAAATTCTTATTTTTTTAAATTTAAAAATGGTTTTGGTAATTGTATTATTTATCTGTTTAAAGAAAACAACAAATTACTTATTAAAAAGTATTCAGTAAATGGTTACGAATTAAAAAGAAAAAATACAATTATATGTTAATTTATGATATTTATTATTAGAAATAATTATCTATTTTTGAAATTTATTAATTTTAATATTTAATTAACAAAATTAAAAAAAAAAATAATAATAATAATACTTGCAGTCAGTCGGAATCGAATCTGTGCACTCTAGTCGCCACTCTAGCACGCTGCCGACTGGGCTATTTATTTGTTGATTTGACACACAAATATAAACATTCAGTAAATGAAGCTAGAATTTTAAAAGCGTATTTCTCGAAATTGACTGGCCAATGGGTCTTTATATTTTAACAATTAATTAAACTTTGGAAGGACTATAATCCTGCGAAATCCCATCCTGAAGTCAACTTCCCAGGTGGTGCCCTCTCCTTGTTAGATGAAAATTGGTTTTTACAATCTACGTAATATTTAAAATAAAAGAATCAAAGTTATACGAGCAAATATTGTTTGTGTAAGTTGTAGACATATTAAAAGTGGAGCAATATAAAGTATGCCTAAAGGAAACGTGAACATATTAAATTTTAAATTATTACCCTCCAATATTAACCGAAATAGTTGCCGAAATATGTATAATTTTTCATTATTAATTCTTATTATTGTTATTATTATTATTTATATTTGTACATGTTTAATTATGATAATATTAAATCTTGCTTTAATTGAAAATGCGTCGTATATATGCCTAGTATAAAATATGAACACATACAGTGGCTTACATAAAAAGATAAATAGTGGTAATTTTTGGAAACATTTTGATTCAGATAAATAAAAGCAAAAGAATATATTCTCAGTTTTTTTGGTGAAATTAGTTGAGTAAGAAGCGTTTAAGAAAGTTTAAAAAAATGTTTGAGAAATCTGCTCTCAGAAGATATAAGGAGTTCTCTTTCACCAAAATGAATTAATGGGGGAGGCAAGGGAAAATTAAGGCAATTTCAGGAATTCTTTTACTACAAAAAAATTAATTGTATTTTTGAGGTCTGGCATTTTATTTACTACTAGCATTTACCCGTGGCTGCGCACACGTGGTGTTTGAAATTATGACATATTAATACATAACTATACTTACATCGTGTTACAATTAAGAGTTGCTATTTCTTTGGGGAATTTTCCCAGTGAAATTGAATGTTTTATCGGAGTAAAAAGTAGTCTATAATCATCTCCGTTTCCCAAATTATTTCTTTGCAAAATTTAAATAGATTGATTAGGCTGTCGAGACGTGAAAACAAGACAAACAAACAAACTCATTTTTTTGCATTTATAATATTATTAAGAATTAAGGATGACCGTAAAGTATTAAGGTATTTTTTCGTTTCAGTATATATAAAAATGGCGGCTGCAGAAGTCTTCATCTTTTCAAATTTTCCATGTAATTAACAATTTTGTTGAATATAGCTGAAGCAAACAAATATTAAAAAGCAAAAATCAGAGAAATTTGAAGTTTTTAAAAATTATTTAAATTTTCATCAAAAATTCATCTATTTTTCGACCACTAGAAAAGAGGATATTCGTGAAAAATTAACCTTTGCAACCTTCGACTGTGAATAACTAGCTTAGCGGACACCATCTTGGAATAGAGGTTTGACACCTTATTTATTACTTCAAAGGTTAAATTCTTATTTAACTGGACTACTTGTAATGCTGGAAGTATAGTAGAACATAAGTAATAAATTGATTTGTCCACAGTTTTTGAAAATTTTTAATCCAATGTATATTTTTACTTCATTGCATACTCATGTAGTTAAGGGGGGAAGGTCCTCCAGACAAGAGGATTTTTAATATTTTTTTTTTAAGAAACTG
Organism: Brachynemurus nebulosus; assembly: GCA_035578155.1. NCBI lineage: Eukaryota > Metazoa > Arthropoda > Insecta > Neuroptera > Myrmeleontidae > Brachynemurus > Brachynemurus nebulosus. The sequence goes on along the minus strand of JAPWDM010000008.1, from coordinate 42,596,243 downwards.
GATACATTTATTGCATCAAATGAAGTCACATAGTATAGTACATGTGTATTCACTCATAAAATTTTATCGAAAAAAAGAAAAAGTGGCGGCGCTACAGTTGTTCCAAGTTGACTCTTTTAATTTGCGTCGTGGAATGCTCAGCCTCTTGTAATCAACTGAATTCAATCGGACAAAAAAATTTTATTAAAATAAGTCATTACGCTTTGCATATACCTATTTCTGATGAGAAAATTTCTTTTTTTTTAATTTAAAACCAAAAAGAAAAAATTAAATTTTTTTTTTATAAACAAATTTTTATAAACAATATTTATAGTAATAATTTATGCAAAATTTTAGGTATATGCAAAGGCCAATATCCTAAAGAATGTCTGTACAAAATTTCAAGTTAATAACTTCAAGTTCACCTTAACAACTTTTTAAGTTATGTTCCACGACGCGGAAATAAACCTGTTTTGAGAAAAACGCTATTAAAAAGTTTTCGTTCTTGGAAAGTGTAGTTAAAAGCAGTTTATCGTTATCTAAGATAATCGTTCTGTTGGGATTAAAACATTAGAAATATATTCCTTAAGGTTCAAATGAACTTTTAAAGCAAAACAAAAAATGAAAAATTTTAAAGTTCTGGAAGACCCTTCCCCCCTTAATAAGTTATGACTGTCCGATTTCGAATGAAAACCTCTGTAGACATGAATTTACACGTATAAAATATGTGTATTCATTTGTATGTATACATATAATTGAGACATGGCTGAAAACGTAGGTACCCATAGTACCAACCTTCATATATGTACATACCTTGAGCTCTATATATGGTTAATAGAAGCCAGTTACGTGCCGCGCATCGGCAGACAGGTACATACCAACGTGGGGATATGAGGTTACATGAGGAATATTTATTGAAATGAATAGCTTGTTTTACGCCGACACCATTATTTATGGTTGCGGTTTTATAAAACCTCACGTTACCTCACTATACATACAATCATAAATACCTACTACACTAAATTATATAATTCATTCAATATATTAGTACCTACGTACCGCCTCATACCAACAAGTTGATTGTGAGTGGGTTGATGTCAGACACAGAAAGAAGATGTCTTTAGATAAATGAAATATGTTGCGTCTTGTTGCTAATTAAGGTTACGTTTGTAAGAGACAATAATTTTGAATTTTTTTAAAACGAATTTCCATTTAGGAAATTCATCTGTTACAGCGGCTGCTACTAATAAGGGGACGGCACAGCCTTGGGGTCGCCGATTTAACTGAAGTTTTTTTTGGTGATAGAGTACACATTTTAATAGCCTAAAATAATAGCGCGCAGTATTCAGAAAAACCTGTAAAAAAAAATTTAAAATTTTAATGCTCTGATTTACTTCGCATCTTACGTACAACAATCCTTGTTAAACTTATCAAGTACACTAGCTGCATTAATGTTTTTAAATATTATTTTACAGGTTTTTCTTCTAAATAGGATATTAACATATTAAGTGTACTCTATTACCAAAAAAGATTTCAGCTAAATCGGCGACCCCAAGGCAGTGCCGTTCCCTTGTAAGGTGGAAATCACAGTTATTGTAAAAAAAGTCCTGTTTTTGAATACACAGTAGTCAACTAAATTCTGTAATTAAGTTAAATTATGCGAAACTATATGCGAAATACAAAGTCATTACAAGAGCCAAAAAATGAAGATATAATGAACAAATCTTTCCCATAAAAAAAATCTTCTCAACAAATTTATCTGGCAGTGTGGGTGTTTCAACCCTTCTCAAATTTTGTTTGAATTTCTTTGATTACTGAAAGTAAGTAGTTGCATCCTCTGAAATGCGCAAGTGTCAAATTTCATTAAAATTAGTTCACGGGTCAATCCATATCAAGTGATCCAAAGAAAATTACCTTACTATTTTATATTAACCTAAGATTTTGTCCTCCGGTTATACTAGGTGAAAGAAGAAAGAAACCAAAAGATTTTGTTTTTATCTCATGTACTTTTTTATTAAACAATTTTTTAAATTGTGAAAAATGTGAAATTTAGACACACATTGTTTTACGTTTCTAGCTATATCTCGGCTTAGGATAAAGATATATTTTGGAGCAAAATACCATTTTTTTCAGAAATTTACAAGCTTTAAAGTGATATGCAACAAGCTAATTTAAAGAAATTATAACTCTTAATTTTTTAACTTAAATTTTGAAAAGGTTATTCCAGAAAATTAATATCTCAAATCGTTTTGAAAAATTTTTAGGTAATTACCTAAGTATTTGTCTACAAACAAACAAAATTTTAAGTTGGGATCTTATTGGGATCATATTTAAAAAAAAATGTTTCTCCCAAAAACACTCCCAAAAGTTATTATAATTTCTACTATCCTTTTTCAATACATTAGATAGTAGATCTCGTGAGAGATAGCTATATTACGAGTTTGTTTAAAACATAAATTTATGTGGATGAATCATTTCCAGTTGTCGTTCTTTTCACTATAACTATGGTTCTTTTTTTGAAGCAAGTATTTACGTTGTATACCACTGAAAATTATGACGATCATGACAATAATCCAATATCAGCAATTTAAAAGACTAGTGTGATAACAACGCTTTAATGTAGTGGTATCTTTTTATACCCCTGACTCAAAGTTAGTATTCCTTTAAGAAATATGTCTTGTCATTTATAGATAAAGCAAAATATATTATAGAAATTCAAATAACTGCTACTATTTTTTCTGTAATGATAATTTAATTTTTTAAACGACTTTTTGAGTTGTCTTTCTAAACATTTCTATGGTTGAACACCGAATTGCTGGATCAGATTGAATATACACAACTCACTTTTACAAACTAGCAACACATTCAATAACATACTGGGGTTACACAACCCGCTTTTAGAAACACTGAAGAATTAACTGAACTGCACTGCTTAAGGACTGGCATGAGATCGATTTATATTTAAAGTTCTTCTTGCAAGATCCTACTTGTCTGTTTCTTGCTACAGCCTGACTGTCTCAAGGCAAATAAAATAACTGGATCTTTATCAGAACTTATTGAAACTCATAGAGTTTCTTCAGTGGCGTAGCTAGGCGTGGGCGATGTGGGCCCACGCCCACAGCCTCGCACTTAAAGGGACCTCGCGATTGACTGTTTTTCTTTCTTTTCCTTTGATTGTCCCCTAATTTTTAAGACAGAAACTTTAAAAACAAAATTAAAGGGGGCCTCGCAAAAATTATCTTGCCCACTCCCCATTTTCGTCTTACGACGCCACTGAGTATCTCCCATAACATACATAAAATTACCATTTACACATATAAACCCTATATCTCTTAATAAATTGAGTTATAATCCATCAAAAACTAACTTCAAGATCCTTTAAAATACGTTTTTTAACGTCTCTTCATAGATATATTTAAAAATATATATGATCCCATGAAGGTCCCAACTTGATTTTTTAAAATTTTGTTTATAAAAGTTAAAAGAATAACCAGGATTTTTTTCGAAACTTTTGCGAATATTATTTCTTTGGAATCTTCTTTGAAATTTTGAGTTTTTATATAAAAAAATTTTGTTGCTTTAAACACACACTTGTAATATATCAAATTAAAGCTTAAGCAATTCTGAAGAGAATGGTGTTATTTTTATATTTCTATCACAACCCTAAACAGAGTTACAGTAAAAAACGTATTATGTTACACTGCAAAATTTGCGAATTTTCCAAATTTCAAAATTATTTTAAAAGGTAACCATAAGTGATAAAAATCTAAAATTTGAAATTTGTACTAAGTTAGAGTAGCTCTTCAAGAAAATCAAAAGAAAAAAAATATTGAGTGAGGTCAGGTAAAAAATTTATTCAAATTTGGATCACTTGATATGGATTGACTCTCACGCGTTTTTGAACAGCTTACAAAAATGTGGTTTTTTAAGCAACTTTGAACTGCCCTCACATGTAAACGGTACATTTTAGTACGTGAGTAAGTTGAGTCTAATCGTCTTTTTTAGACGTCTAGAATAAGTGGTAGCTCTATGTCCCAGGAATTTTGGGACATCTTTCATAAAAGTAACCCATGCGAAGTTGTTATATTTTTTTGTGTGTAGATTTATCCGTTATTCCTTTTCCTTCGTCTTTAATTTCTAGAATTAATTATTTAAAGAACTCACAAAAATACCCTCTTTCCCGTTGCACAAATGGACAAATGAATATCGTGCCTGTAAATGATCATATAATTAATTAACCGTAGAATTCTTTTAGATCGCCAAGATATAATTAGTTTCTAATTAAAGATGTTTGTGTATCATGTGAATCACCTGTATGATACTATATATTATCGAACACGGACATTTAACGTTATAGACATCTATACGTCATTCATACATATACAGGATGACTTGAATAAAATTGCTACTATGGGGATCTTATAAGTGATGAGGGATGTATTTTCAGCGATTCTATACCAATAGTAGTAAGGTTACAGCGGTTCTGTATCAAAAGTAGTAAGGTTACAACGGTTTTGTACCGAAAGTCGTAAAGTCACAGCAGTTCTATATCAAAGGTAGTAAGGTTGCAACGGTTATATACCATAAGAAATAGGTCCTACCAGTTTTGTACCAAGGTAGTATATGTAAGGTTAAGTAATTCTATACCAAAACGTTAACGAAAACGAAATAAAAATCACGTATGTATTGCCATGAAATTTAATGGCATCTATCCGTGGCAATTATAAAATACTTGCATAAATCTATTTATCAAATCGATTAATCAGTATATAGGTTCATTGACATCTGTTATCAAAATGTAAAAAGTACTACAATGATAAGATAATGAAGTGACTCGATATGCTTTCAAACTGATTATACCTTTTAAATCTTTGTTTTCAATATTGACACATTACGGCGCTGTTGTGCAAAATTGTTCTAGTAGATTCTAAACATAAGTTTGCTTATATTTCAATTTAAAATCATAAAATACTCTTAATAGAAACTTCGAACTATTAACATGTAAGTTATTATAGTTTATTTTTTAAATTTAATTTTAGGCTTACGTAATTATTCTTAAGCATGCTTATTCTAAATTTATTACTTTAAATTTGTAATGGATTTTCAGCGGATTAATTTCTAAATAATTTTTCCGCGTGATTCTTTGTTTCAGTTAACCAAAATGAGTTCGCGTAGTGTATGACACGTGAACATCAAAAAATTATTCTGTTGACTGATTTAAAGAATTTTCCTTTAAATTTTGGTATTACGCACAACGTTTAAGTTTATTCAATTTAGATTTATTTAATTTAGTAGTTTACTTAAAAGTTTGTTCGGAATTTGTATTAAAAGTCAAGGAGCCCACATTCTTAAATCATAATATAACCTTAAAATTTCTTGTTATATTTTTATTTTATCACATGGCTCCGTAAATTTAATACATCGTATTAGAATTCAAATATTATCATTCTTTATCATTTCGATTTTGTAATTTATTTTTGTTCATTTTTAATAAGTCGATAAGTAAGCAGTTCAAGTCAGAAATTAAATAACATCTTTGGGTTTCGTTAGTGATTTGTTCTTCTTGTAAATTTCAAATGGTAATATTATATTTCATTTTAATCAATAGTTATAAATTAGCTATTTTGTAAGTCGTCCACGTGACTAGCCCAGGGGATCCACTTGGTAATTTTATGCAATAAATTGTGACAGTTTTCATTAAGATGAAATTTCTAGTTTTATTTGTGATTTACACTCATCATCATTAACGTTGCCTAAAACCCATGCTTCCACACCCAATGCGCAACTCTGTGCCAGAACTATCCATTACCATGTACCATCATCCAATACCCGGTAAATCTTTTTCATTTTTATTTTACCGCAATTGGAGGTAACCACCTTTGGATTATTTTTTTTTACCGCAGTATTTTCAGCTGAAATTTTACATTATATAAAAAGTTTTTGGGATTCTGAATTAAAAAGTTACCTTTATAGTTGCCTGTAGTTATAGTGTCAAAATTTCGTACATTTTTAGAGTTACGATACAATACAAGCCATCTACGAATAATTCAAAATAAATATATTAATAGTATATTGTGCAATAAGTGGAAAAAGAGGCTTATTTCTCACGAATATGAGTTTGTTGCGCGAGCCAGCAGAGCGAGTGAAACAATCCATATGAGTGAGAAATTAGCTTTTTCCACGTATTTTACACTATACTTTTTCTACGAGCACATTTTTTTTGTAAAATTTAACATAAATAATTAAAATAAAATTTAAATAAGTAGTAAAAATTTTTAAATTTATAATACCAGTGGTAAGATGTTCAAATTTTTGCCAAAGCATACTTTGAAACTATGGAAACAATAATAAATAATCAACTTACATATGTATATTTTTAGAATTATTTATATAAATTATATATTAACTCAACGACATAGCCAACTTTTTGATTATATTAATCCGTGCTATTTCCCACGCTATTTCCCCACGGTGTGGGCAATTGTTAATTTTTACGTATAGTTAGCCGTGCGCAAAATGTTACTTTTAATAGTAGGAGTAGAAAAAAAATTTTTTCAATGCAGCTGTCACATTAATAATTTGAGATTATTATTCCATTTTTCGTTAATTTTTTTTATTTTAATTCAGAATTGCAATAAATATTGTATGCAATACGTGCAAAATGAGTATTTCTTTCACTTGTCGCAATTGTCCAACTTACGACTCGTGAAAAAAACACCTTCATTTTGTAACTTTCTGCATAAATATCTATTGTATATGTCGAAATCATATTATGCCGGCAACTTTTCGAACAACAACAACAGTCCCGTATAAGGATTTACCATTTGTTCAAATTTGTTAAATCTTTTTCATGTCGATTATCCTATCTCTGACTGTACAAATTTGTGCAATTTTGCTGCGAGGCCCCGCAAGTTAACTTTGCACCGGGCCCCGTTCTTGGTTGGGTCGGTTCTGATGTTGGCAACTTTATTAGGAACATTCTGTATGCCGGTATAACGTGTATGTACGTATTGATTGTTAATCCCAACTTCATGGTATCCGTACAAGTTTTAAGTATATAAACTACAAATTCACTTTTACATTGATAAAGTTGTAATCCTTTGAATAAGCTGTTCGGCGGCAGCTTTCTCTGCTCTGTATATACAATTTGTTATATTTTAGTTATCTATCCATTATATTTAGCTTATTGGCCTCATTTTACTTACTAAAGCCTATACAATGTAATATCGGCTACCAAGTAAGAAGCTTAACGTTTGAATGAACATATATTATACAATGTCGACCTATACAGATGCTTTTTTGTGCTTTATTTTTCCATTTTGTTAATTTATAAAATTTTAAAATGAAAACAGTTTAATAGAATAAAATTGTGGTGAAAAGAGAGTATGTCTGTATTGTTAGTTGTAAAATCGGATTTATCTAATAAACTGATTATAAAATTTATGTTTCTTTAATTTTTATTTCTCAAATAGTTAATACCTTTAAATAAACACAGACAACTTTAGAAATAAACAGGATTAACCTTTGATGCTTAGTATTGGTTTTACCATAGCAGTGATTACCAGACCTTTTTCCCTTCGTATCCCTATTAGTCGTAAACTCAATATCGTACTCCCTACAGAAATATAGGAAAAGTTAATGTTAATCGTGAAGATAGGTAATAGTATATTGTACAATAAGTGGGAAAAAAGGCTTATTTTTCATGAATATGAGTTTGTTGTGTGAGCCCGCAGGGCGAGTGCAACAATTCGTATGAGTGAGAAATAAGCTTTTCCCACGTATTTTACACTATACTTTTTCTACGAGCACATTTTTTTCATAAAGTTAGCATAAATAATTAAAATAAAATTTAAATAAGTAGGAAAAATTTTTTAAATTTATAATGTCAATGCTAAGATGTTCAAATTTTTGCCAAAGCATATTTTAAAACTATGGAAACAATAATAAATAATTAAACTAACGGAACAGCCTACTTTTTTATGATATTAAAGCGTGGGAAATAATTTCCCACTGTATTTCCGCACAGTGTGGGCAATTGTTAATTTTTACATATAGTTAGCCGTGCACAAAATGTTACTTTTAATAGTAGAAGTAGAAAAAATATATTTAGCAATATAACACTAGATCAGAAAAATTATACGCAACTACCTACAGTACCTAGCTTTAATGAAGTGGGTGGGTCTAGTTATATTCTCAATTATTTTTTATATTTGCCATAAGTCACATGAATTTTCACAAAGTACACCAATTATTGAAGACATGAATGGATGAAGGTATTAGTAACATTTTTTCTAAAATTATTTTTTTAAAAATTTTGAATTATTTTATGTTAAGTATCATATATTATCAAGGTAGGTAGTAAGGTTAAGTAGTTCTATACTAAAACGTTAACGAAAACGAAATAAAAATCATGTGTGTATTTGCTGGAACAACGTCTAAAATGGCATCAGTGGGATCTGGCTAGGGGAGATGTTCGTACTGGACTGGCGCAGCACTCCAACGAAAAAGACCATCGCTTTGATATTCATAAAACAAGAGTGCTACGCGATATGAAAAAAATCTTAAAAAAAGACTAAATTTAAAAAGCCTTTGGATAAATACATACAATAACTGCAATAACCAAACTGACAACACAATTTTGACAGCTTATCAAAATTGGTGTGTAACTGCGCAGAAGGTACTTAGCTGTCAAAATAACCGATAATACAGCAACTATTTTTAACGAATAATACAATGGTCTACATAGATATGACAACAGTATACAGTAACAGTCGATGAAAATGTTTTCAACAGTTTTTATTATTACATAATCTATAATCTTTTATTGTTTTTAAAAATTTTTAATTGTTAATCCTTTTATAAAGATGAAAAATATTTCTATATCATTTTATTTATGTGATAATGAATGTTTGTAATTTATTTAATTTTATTCGATATTTTACAAAAAAGTTGTTTGTTTTCCAAAAAATGTAAGTAATTTTAATTTGTAATTAATTTTTACATTTTAAAAGATTTGTGTTACATTTTTATATTATTGTTTAAGGCCTGATGAAGAGACTGTATGGTCTCGAAACGTACGTAGCATAAACTAAATATATTTTTTAAACAAACCTTTCATAAAACTGGTGTTTTTTCCAAAAATTCATTACCTTTTTGCAAATTTTTTAAGAAAACAGAATACATGGTGGTCCAGAATTATGTACCGTAATTGGTAGAACTCGTAGTACGTTCAAAAAAAATAGTACCTCTTCATGTACACTTTTTTTCAAAACTCAATAATAAGGGTGATACAACTCTGTAAAAGGGTGAAATGAAAACCACTATTTTTTAAATATTTTCCAAACGCTTTTGAATAACGGATTGATATTTTAGGGGTACTTACTTTGCGTTAGAAGGATTAAATTTATGTCAACACTTATTCCACCACGCATGACTAAAGGGTGGTTTTGGGTGGTAGGTGTGAGTTATCACATCTTTTCTTTTTTAATTTGCAATTATTTAAACAAAATCCCTGGTAATATAATCCCTCAAACAATTTCACGCAAAAAAGGTATACTTGTTACATTTCGATAAATATTACCGTTTTCGAGTAATTTAAAGTAGAAGTATCTATTTCCAAATTATCTCCTAATCATAAGTGATCGAATAATCGATACCATAAATTTAATTATCTAACGTTCATACGCTGCTCTAAAATATGAGTCGAGTAATCAAAAGCGCCTAAAAAATTTAAAAAAAGAAGTCAGTTTCGTTGCACCCCTCTACATTTTACCCCTCTGCTTTATCTCCTTTATTATTGAGTTTTGGAAAAAAGTGTAGTTGAAAAGGTACCATTATTTTTTAACATACTATCAGCTCCAACAATTACGGTACATAATTCTGAATCATCCTGTATGTCAAAGAAATATTTTTGATTTTTCAAGACTTTTACCGTATTTAAAATTTATAATTTACTTGTGCAAATATAATTCCATTTGGTATGTTTAGTATCTCAGTGACTACCTTGAAATAACTTTTGTTGAAGTCACATTTGATCACATTTGTACACTTTATTAGAAGTCGGTGGACAGATAAGTTCAATTTTGAACAGTTTGTGCGTCTTGGAATACACAGGGAAACATTTTTGCTATAAACTAAACTGACGTGCTTGATATTGATGAAACGAAAATCTTGATATTACTGCAGTAAAATTTGGTCCAAGGATTCTTTTGAAAAATTTTTCAAATAGTTTCGGCAATTCATTAATTTTAACCATTTTATAGAATCTACTCACCAATACTAGGTAAATATTAAACAATAATTTAATAACTAAATTATTCAGGTATAATAATACTAAAAATATATTGCACCCTCTGATGTAATTTGATCACATTAAAAAATCAACTGTCACTAAAATATATTCAGTTATCGTTGGCATCATTCTCTTCATTTTCATATAATGTTTTTAGTGGTAAATGATAGAGATTATTCTAGTTTTAAAATTTTCATTTCCTATTCAACTAAACTGGTATCATTCCAACGATGTAGGATATATATTAAAATATTTTGAATGTTGACTTGCAGTGCTCTCTCATTATGATATCGTTGACTAACTCTAGCTATCCATTTAGTTACTCACGTATCTATTTTAAAACGTGCAAGTTTTAAAACTATTTTGTATACATTTTAATTATATGATTTTAATCTCTGTTGGTATCATCGTTGGAAAGTTATGATGATTGTAATTTGAAACTGCCGTGAGCAGCGGGGCCCCATCACGGAAGTCGAATTTTTCCCTTCATCTTCGGTATTGAATGTCTACAAGCGAAATGTGATTGAAAGTCTACAAGAGATTTGGCATTTTGGTGGTTTCAAAACTGATGATGAGTGTCCGGTTGATCGGAGTTTTAAAAAAAGGTTTTAAGTTTTTAAGAGCTGAATCTCAATAAATTTCAATTTTGTGCCCATAGCAGTTAGCAGGAAAAAAGCCAACACAATTCGTACGAGGGCATTCCTACCCATGATTATCTCCCAATTGACTTTGTGTTTTAGTTTTAAATATTAAAAAAGAACCTTAAATAGTAAACTGGAAGGCCTTTATGAAGATATTTTTTCTTTCCAAAAAAAATCTAAAATTTCTCTTTTATAAATAACAATAATCCTAAATTCCTACTTTATAAATAAACAGTTACTTTAATAACATTTTTAAATTACTAATATTTGTGTGTTGCATTTGTTATAAAGGTAAGTTCATTTTTTTAAAAATTTTAAAAAATTAGTATTCGCCTACTTGTATTTAGAATAAAAATAATGCATTTAAAATACATTTAACAATACCATTGAATTCCGATGTAAAAATGGGAGAAGTGGAGGACAAGTAATGTGGAATCCCTAAAAGGCACTAGCTGGATACTAACTCAAAACACGTACAAAATTTCAGCCCTCCAGGTTTCCTTAGAGAGTCTCTAGACGTGTTAGAAAAAAATCAAAAAAATTAAGAAAATACTGGCGTAAAAATCGTGGGGGTAAGGGTTAAAAGTTGAAACCTCCAAAAAGCAGTGGCTGGCTATTAGCTTAACGTGTACATAAAATTTCAGCGCTCTAGGTTTATTTGGGGAGATTTTGACTAGAACGAAACTGTTGAAAAACAAGAAAAATTGTGTTCTTTTTGGTATAAAAATGGCGGGGATAAGGGTTAAAAGTTGAGACCCTCAAAAGGTACCCCCTTGATACTCACTCAATCCGAATACAAAATTTCAGCCGTCTAGGTTTATTTGGGTGGCCTGCGCGAGAGGTACAAACTTCGAAAACGTTAAAAAAGCATGAAATTGTAGCTTAAAAATGAGGGGTTGGGGTAAAATATTAGAACCTCCAAAAAGAAGATCCTAGGTACGAACTCTATCAACATACCAAATTTCAATCCTCTACGTGAATTCTGGAGGGCTGTGGGCGTGTTAAATCCATCCAAAATACTTTTTTCCCCTCTACTCCCTCCAAATCATTCTAGGAAGCTGAATTTTGGATATGTTGTAGATAATTGACTGATACATTATTTCAGAAAGTTTGGAAAAGTTCTATTGTTTTGTACTATCGCACATCCTTGCGAGGGTTGCTCGGTGTGGCAGTAGTTGATTCTCAAGTCCTCCTAAATTTCGCGTTTATTCGTGGACGTTTCCAACATCGTCGTTGGGAACCATTGATTCACCTTATCAAACTTTTGACCGTCACTGTACAATAAGAAATCTCTGATCTTTAAATATGTGAAATTTAACTATACGAATGTAAATATTGTAGTAGAAAGAGTACAGAAACTTTTTTATCATCAAAATATACAATTTTCTGATACAAACATGTATATTATATATATATATATATATATATATATATATATATATATATATATATATATATATATATATATATATATATATAAGCTTATACGATGCTATGTACGTGACTGAATGGAAAAAAGAAAATTTTCCGATATTTATCTGTTATGAAAATTTTAATTTTCCACCTGAGTAATACGGCGTTCTAATCTTGATCAGAAAAACACGAGATGATAATGATTATGTTGATGGCTGTGCTGAAAATTTTTTCAACGCAGAACAAATATTTAAAACAACTTATGAACTTTCAATGAGTTCTCAGTTAGTTCAACAAAATACTTGCAAATGTTTCTTTTACTTGTTTGCTAACATCCTCGTAGAGATATGTTGTTAAGATATTTAAAAGGAAAAATTTCATATGAATGGTTAAACATTATGTATGACTTTTTTTCCAGTTAAGTGGATGTTAGATGAACAGATTTGTTATAAAAGTGTTATGGTAACGTTTTATTTACGGGGAAACTTTGTGATTATTTTGGATATATTAGGAATACAGCATGAAATAAATTATCTAACCCGACAAAGTGACAGGATGGATGGGAAAGAATCCAGAGATCCATTTCAAAATTTATCTTTATTTGTACAAATATATTTCGTGTATTTTATGCTCTCTTTAACGAACCTTTAATTAAAATGCAAACAAAAGTAAGTTGCAATAATTCGTATATGACTTGAAAATAGTAATAGTCTTAATTTTATATTTACATTTTTTAGGTCTAAGCTAACGTCAAATAATATTCTAAAACAAACATTTTATAAAGATTGTAAGATTACTGACATAAAATATGCAGATGCGCAATAAAAATATGAAAGATATGAAGAATGCACTGTGGATGGTGTCTATTACAGGCAGTTAGTCTGAAGAATGGAGGTTAAGTTCGATTATTGTTATTAGTAATTCTAATTACGGTCAAATATTCTAATTAAAAAAATGTTGCAAATTGAAATACAATTTAGTCTATATGACTGATTTTATAATCATGCAGATTTTGCTTCGCAATCCGGTTTTGTTTCTGCTGATGTATACAAGACCGCTTCAGCCCATTCGGAAATTCGAATTTTCTCTTAGCATGTATCTATATCTATTTACGACACGTAAGATACTGACCAACAGGGACGGTGCAAAGAGTGTGCAAAGTGTGCGATGGCACTTAGTCTTGCACCTTTTGGGGTCTCACACCGACAAAAGTAATATTTCTGTTTGCTTGTCACCTATATTTTTGGGAGAAGTTTAAAATGGGGGCCTAGCCAAGAGCGTTTTTTTTTCGTCACTTGCATTTTCAGAAGGCCCCGCAAGAGTCATCTTACCCACTTTGAATTTTAGTCTTACGCTACCTGTGCTGACCATTACATTTTATAGATGATCAAGAGCACATTAGCTACCACATACGTGGTAAAACAGCTTGCAAGACCTGCGTTACTCCATTTTCGATCAATGAGACAATTATTATTTAATCAAAAATGACAGGAGTAGATATTATGACGAAAGTTAAGTATGTTGGGGATTTCCGTCATTCTAATTTTGAAAAACAGCTTGAAAGTATAATTTAAAATTTAAAATTTGAAAACATTTAAGGGCAAAGAATAAAAATTTATTTATTTACCAAAATTATCACTATTAGACGTACACGGAAAGAAAATTCATATAAAAATTACTGTGCTCAGCACTACAATTGACGTGTAAAAGGCGAACGTATTCAATTTTGTACGGTAAAAATATAAAAATTATAATTAATCATAGAAAATTTAAAGGATAGAACATTGTTTCCGTAATACTAGCTCCGTAAAATTTGTAAAACAGCACAGTAAAAAGTTCCATTACCGACAAAAAATATTTTTTAATTGTTTTTCTTACAAAAATTACCATGCTGTATTATAATATTTGAAATGCTATCTGCTAATAGTAGAAAGAAAAAAAGAGAAAGAAGGTTGTATGTGTTGTGAACGCTATTGAAGTGTACCTCACTCATAGCAAATCACATAGCCAACCATAGGTGTGGACGACCAACTTGGTCGGACGGGACGGACCAAGCACCTTGATTCATTAGACTGTCTTACAAGCAGCAAGCAGTATTCATTACACTGTCTTAAGGAGATGTCACCGTTTAATTCATCATTTTGTTACTTCACTATCTTTAGTATTAGAATATATTGTTGGCAATCATTTTTGTATGCATCATAAAGTTCTTACAGGTTCGAAGTTTTTACAGGTACCGCCCAAGCAACATAAGGTTGCGGGTCAGATGCGCAAATGAAAGAGTACGACAACAAGAATTAAACTATAACATATATGCATAAGAGTGTGATAAAAGTTGTGTTAGCACATTAAATTTTACCATGCTAGCACATATTTTTTATTTTGGTCGTCGATCGCGCACGCATTATAAGAGAGCATGGTAATTTTTCTGAAATTTTATCTACAAAAATTATATGTTTTTTTCTCTCCGTGTATAGGTTCATTTTATTTATCAGGCTTATTTAATACCCTTTTAATCTCATTTTAATTTAAATACAGTAATTGTGATGAACGTAATATAGCTACTTTAATTACATTAGCTCACTCAAACACAGATAGTTTGCGTACATGGCTGGTTCAGGCTATCGCAAACAGATTGCCAATCATCATCAATATATAGATTTTCTACATGTTATTCATATAATTTCAATTTTCATTATGCTATCCATTGTTCAACAAAAAAATTTTTCAAAAAATCGAATTTACATTGTTCGGTTTTATCAAACCATCATTTGTTTTCAATTGAATCAATAAAACAAAATAAAAAAAAAATCGAAAAACCTGATAAAATTTTTGTTGATTTAATAACCGAAAAATAATATTTGGATATCGACGAGAAATATTTTGTTATGTTTGTCATTGACTTTACAATATCAAAAAATATCTCCCTTTTTTGTCTGTCTTTACGTTTGTAACGAGTACATAGAACTCTTGTTGAAAAGAGATGTTAGAATACAGGATGTTCAATATATACGGCTGATGCATTAGGGATTTTATAAATAATTATTTACAAGGGGAGTACTCTGTTAAATTAATAGTGTATTATACACCAAGCAACAAAAGTGTGACTTTTAATCCCAAGTGTGAAGTTTGCTGTAATTTACAAATTCACACAGTTGGGGATCAAAAGAAACACTTTAGTCCCGAATATGACATCAAATATTCACTTCGAGCCAAAATTATAGCCACCTATAAGTGATTATTTGTCTTTTTTATCAGGCACCTTACTATTACAAATGAATAGAAAATATATTAAAGAAAAAATTTTGTTTAATAAAAATCATTTGCTCATTTTATCTTAACACAATGTCTTAAGATGGAATAATTTGCAATAATTAATCAAGAAAAAGTATAAGATGTAATTTTTACGATATTTTCTTTTTCTTTTCGAGAATTTCAAAATAAAGTGACTTTTGATATTTTTTAAAATCTGGTAAATAGACATCGTAATACTTTAGATCAAATCGTACAATCGTATTCGCTCATATGGTGAATACTTTAGATCAAATCGTACAATACAATATGACTGTTTGGATTTGTTTATTGTTGTAAGGAAGCAATTAATTATCTTGCAACATTATTTAAGTTAAATTTTGTTTGCTGGTTTGCGACGCTCTGTAAACTCTATTGACTGTTTACTCCTTGGTACTAGAAGTGACACTTTTCTCCCTGCTATTAGGGTCAAAAGATTTCTCGTGACCATTTAAATTATATCATTTGCGATTTTTTATCTTGAGCATTCAAATATATAATGGAATTTCAAAAAATGTTTTATTTTTTTGAGTAATTTTATAATTATCGTGTTTCAAATCTCAAAAAAATTCGTTATTTTCATAGATACCTACCTATTTTATTAATTTTGTAGTTTCTGTTTTGTAGAGTGAAAGGCTATACCTATAGAATCAGTTTAATACTAAATTTCAGCTGTATGAATTGAAACGAATAAAATAACAATTTCAGTTTCAGTTTTTGCTCATTAAAGGGTATAGCCGGATAAGTATAGGTGAATCGGTCCCGGAAGTGAATTATTTTAATAACTACATTAGCGGTCCGGTAACGCTCTAAGCAATTGATATCTACAATTTTGGCGGCTAAAACTGAGTAGTTATGGAGACAACTAAAAAACTTTAAAAAATTACAAAAATTTTTTTCTTGGTAACTACGCAACATAGGAAAATAATTCCAAATCCACATGAAGGCAAACACTCTCGAGAATATTATATATATTTATTATTGTATCAGTACTCGTTATTAAGGATAATAACAAGGATTATATCCGATCCAGTGTTATTTTTATAGGGTTCCAATTGAGTGACCACTTCAAAAAAAATTCAGTAACTGTGCCTTAATGCACATAATTACTGCACCAAGTCTCATCAAAATTCAAGGGAAACAACATGATAAAAAAAAATATTTCTCATTTCTAATCTATTCAACCACCCCTCCAGTGGGTCCAACCCTAGAATTATATACATTAATCGAAAGTACTGTAAAAATAAAGTGTTGTGTCTCATAAAGTGTTTTTTCCTATCTCCTATAGTTTTCGAGATAATCAAGAATAATCGAAAAAGGTATATTAAGATATAGGCTATCTGCCCCTGATAAAAAGTCCGAATAGTAACTGTGTTGTCGTTTATGTGACACTGCAGGTACTTCATATGTATAACTTTTCCATATCAAAACAAAACCATTGTAGAAATATAATAGAAAATTGTCAAAAAATGTGGTCTAGTATAGGCTTTTTTAACATGTACATAGAACATAATGTTCATCGGACTTTAATATTCTACATATTAAGAAAGCCTACTACACCACAATTTTTCACAATTTTCTATTATATTTCTACAATGGTTTTGTTTTGATCTAGGAAAGTTATACATATGAAGTTAATATAGTTATTAAAATAATTCGTTTCCGGGGCCGATTTATCTATACTTATACGGCTATACCCTTTACAGAATCCTACTAAATGCCTCAATTCCACACGTTTATTCGGGACAACCTGTATATTAGGTATGTACATTTGTATGTATGTATATTTCTATACCATATCTAAATGGAATATCTCCCAAAGGACATATATTCCTGCGGCTTAACTTTTACTGCACCACTAGGAATTTTTATACTATTTTCCAATGGTACGATACTATATATTGTAATGTATGTGTAGTTGTAGGGGATATCTACATACATACATACACACACACACACACACACACACATGCATATATGAATGCATGTACAAATGTTGAGAAGTAAGTCAATTTTTTTTTTGCCAATGTTATATACATTTAAGATGCAGTAGTTTAAGAAAAACAAGTTTTGATACAAGAATTCGTTATGTTTACCGTACATATGTATGTATGTTATGTATGTAGTCGAAATAAGAAATCTGGCCTTATTATTTAAAGAAAAAATATATATGTATGTTATTTAGATAGGGGCAGACGACCGTTTGTTACTGCAGTCAAATTCAGATAAATAGAAAATGATTTATTATAAAAAAAAAATGTTGAATTTATCTTCGGTTGCTATTTGGTCGAAATAGACTACGCGTATCTATTTATATAGTAAATAAATTTGATAGTATATGATATACATGTACATAGTGAGTTGAATCATAAATTTTGCATGTTAGAAACCTTGAAGAATAAGAGTTGAAGGAAATCGAATTTAATTTATCAGTTTACGGGAACCAACACAATGAAAAAAAGTGAACCAACCTGTTGTATTGTAATGTTTAATATTTTTTGTATCAGCTAAAGATTGGTTATAAATACTTATTTGTTAAGTTAAAAGTGTTTTTGGCCGTAGGTATTGTATATTTTCTTATTCTAAATATTTGATAATAATTTTGAAATATCCAGAGATCTTAATGTATGATTATAATACACACACCGGCAGAATTAGCAGAACATACAAAATGTCTGTAAAAATCAAACAAACCATTTAGTTTCAAGAAAATATTAATCTTATATCGATATACTTTTATTTTCGGTAGCAAAACAAGTAACCATATAAAATGGCAAATTTTTGGAATCTTAGAAGAATAATTCAAGTTAAAGATTATTTAACAAATAGCAAATGAAACAAAACCTGGTTCCTCTCGTGCTCTCATGAAAAGCTTCCATTCGTTTTTCTATACTCAGAATGATGTTATCTATAGTTTCCTGGGACAGTCTTTGCCATTCTTCAATTACGGCAGTTTGAAGCTCGACCACATTGAGAAGAAGCGGCATTTGAATTCGAAAGTGACAGACCTCTTAAAAAGAATTGCATCAATAATAAATAAAAACAATTCTATGGAAAGTCAACTGATGATTCGTTACTTCAATATTATTTTACGTAAAAATGAAAAATAACCGCCAACTTTGTTTAATGAATAGGTTTTTATATTCTTTTTATGTACCGCTAATTATGCCGGTGTGTGTATTAAGAGCTAAACTGTGAGTTATTTAGTAAAATAAAAATAATATATTTGTGTTTTTGGACGGTTTAAAAATTAAAAGTGGTCGGATTGAATTTTGAATGTGTGCGGAAATAAATTTACTAAATATGTGGATATTTTAAATTGTGCGGGAAAATGTGGGAATTCCTTCCACGCCCAATGTATTAATGTGTCGGAAGAAATGTTAACAAATTTAAAAACGAGTGGTGAAATAAAAAATTGGATGTGTAATTGTTGTGGAGCCGATGTAACCTCCAAAAATTCACCAACAAAAAGCAATGTGGAAGCTTCTACAACCACAGAAAAGGATAGTAAGGCGGATGATAAACCATTGGTGGAATACATCCGTACGATACCATTAGAGGAAAAGATAAATCTGTTATTGAACAATCAAGTTGCAATGGGTAAAAAATTAGATATAATAACAAGTAAGTTGAATTTATCTATCGAAGAAAATAAAGAGAAAACCAAAAGGATTGAATTATTGGAGCAGGAAATAATCCTGCTCAAATCAATGGTTGAGAAACGTCAGGGAAATAGTGAAAAAAATCTACCATCTGGTACAATGAAAAATGCCACGGCTGCAAAACCTGCCAACAAAGCAACTGTTAATAAAACAAGGGTTAACGTAGGCAATGTACCGTACGCTCAAGTAGTATCCGGTGCTGAGAAAATGGACAAACATATTCCAACTAATGAAGGCAATGCACAGTACGCTCAAGTAGTGGCTTGTGCAGAAACTATGGAAAAGAATATTGTTGAAAGGCAAGCAATAGAAACCGAAGCAAAGGAACTAGAATGTGAAGATCCAAGATTTACGGAAAATAGGCCGAATGAAAATGACGGTTTTAAGACTGTTACGTACAAGAAAAAGAAAAGGAATTTTATTCGAGGAAAGGACACAACTAGTGATGATTTTCAATGTATTGACTCTAAAGTGTGGATTTATATAGGTCGCTGCTCTAAAGAAACGACTGTGGAAAAAATTAATAATCACCTAAAGAAAAAATATCCTGAACGTAATTTTGTAATCGAGGATTTGCAAAGTAAAGGAGTTTATAAAAGTTATCGAGTAGGAGGTGACAGTGACTTGAAAGAGCAACTGTCCAATGGAAACAATTGGCCTTTGGGTGCGCTGGTAAAAAGATTTATTTTTCGTCGGCAACCAGCCAGTTTCAGTTAGTAACTCAAATACAGAGTGTAAACAAATTAAGATACTGCATCAAAATGTGCAATCAATATGTAACAAAATCTCTGAGCTTGAAGTGATATCAGCTAATCTTAATACTGACATCCTTCTATTGTCTGAACATTGGTGTTCAAATTTAAATTTGAAAAATATAAATATTGAAGAATACTTGTTAAGTGCACAATTTTGTCGAAAAGACTATAAACATGGTGGTGTAGGTATTTGGATTAAAAAGGAATTAAAGCAATATTGTGATGCTGTATGTCTCTCAAACATGTGTAAAGAAAAAGTATTTGAATGTGCTGTTGTCAAACTTAAATTAAGCGGTTTTAAATGTTATATATGTGTAATTTATAGATCCCCGGATAGTGATGTGGAGGCATTTTTGAACTATTTTAATGACTTCTTAAGTTTCTTAAAACCAGAAAGTAATAAAATAATTATCATGGGTGATTTTAATATTGACTGTTTAAACAATAATAGTACAAAATTTAAATTATACGATGTAATAGAATCATACAATTGCATCAACATTGTAAACCAGGCTACTCGTATTACTAATACGTCATCAACTGGAATAGATTATACCATAATTAATAGAGATTTTGTATTCAGTGATTTTGAAATATTACATACGCTATTATCAGACCACACTGGTCAGTTAATATCGTTTGATACTAAAAATGAAAAAGTAATTAAACGAATTAGTAATAATTATAAAAGAAATTATAGCAAGTTAAATTTAGATTTCATGTTATATATGGTAAACAATATAGATGAGTCAGTTTATGTAAATGCTGATGTCGATACTCATTTTGAAATATTTTATTCAACTGTTCAATATTGTTTTAATGCTAGTTTTCCGTTAATGTTGTCTCGTACTCATTATAGTAAATTTAAAAAATGGGTTACTAAGCAAATTATTGATGACGGTAATTTATTAAGAGATATATTTAAAATAAAACATTTTAATGCTGAATTAGAAAATTTATATAAACAATTGAAAAAACAACACAAAAAAGATATTGCCATAGCAAAACGTTACCATGTTTTTAATAATATTAATTTATCTTTATGTACCCCAAAGGACATTTGGACCGGTATAAATAAAATTTTAGGTAAAAATAATATAGTAAAGGAAACAATTGAGATAATTTATAATAGCAAATTGTATGATAATCCACATGAGATATCAGATATATTTCTTAACCATTATGTAGACTCGGTAATTGAAAAATTATCCTGTCATTTTGGTGATACTATATCAAAAGAATGTACGACTACTGAGATTGCAAGTGCTAAAAGTATATTTATGTACCCATCTAGTACGTCTGAAATAGAGAATATAATAATGGATTTACCAAATAAGCAGTCTTCAGGAGCAGATGGAGTGCCTGCTCTTATACTTAAATATTGTGCCCACTCTATTTCTAACTTATTGTGTCCTATTTTCAATAAAGTTTTAGAAACTGGTATTTTTCCCAGTTCTTTAAAGATAACAAAAGTAAAACCATTATATAAAAAAGGCGATAGCAAGGATGTCAAAAACTATAGGCCAATATCACTATTGTCTGTTTTTTCTAAAATATTGGAAAAAATAATATACATAAGAATTAATAATTTTTTGGATACAAATCAAATATTATATCCTGCCCAACATGGTTTTAGAACAAATTGTTCTACATCCACTGCTATTTTGGATTTTTATGATCATCTGAGCAGATCCTTGGATAACGGTGAAAATGTTATTGGACTGTTTTTTGACCTTAGTTCAGCTTTTGACACAGTGAATCATGAGTTTCTACTCAAAAAACTTGAAAAACAGAGAATTAGAGGTACTGCTAATGATCTTATTAGATCGTACCTAACTAATAGGGAATTTTATGTTGAGATAAATGGCCATAATTCGAAGTGTAAATGTATCAGTGTAGGTGTACCTCAAGGTAGCACACTTGGACCACTGCTGTTTAACTGTTATGTAAACGATTTATTAGAAAATGTTACGGTAGGAAAAGTAATAATGTATGCTGATGACGTTACATTCTTAATTAGTGCAAGTAATTCTGATGAAGTTAATTTATTGGCGAGTCAGACATTACAAACATTTCAATCCTGCTGTTATAAGAATCAATTAATTATAAATCTAGAAAAAACTAATTTAATTTGTTTTAAACTGCGTCCAGACCATACTATAATTTCTCTAGAAACTAATATTACTAAAATTATTTTATTGTCAGTGACAGAAACAAAATTCTTAGGTGTTATGATAGATTGTAACTTAAAATTTAATGAACAGATAAATAATATCTGTAAAAAATTAAATAACATTTGTTTCTAAATTAGAATTTTAAGACAGTATTTAGACAAGGAACAATTAATAGCGTTTTACTGCGCTCATGTCTACTCCACTATTAAGTATGGAATACTTATGTGGGGAAGAAGCTATGAAGCAAATAGAATCTTTATTCTACAAAAGAAAATAATAAGGACCATATTTAAAGTAAATAGCAGCAGTTCCTGTAAAAGTTTATTCAAAAACAACAAAATATTAACATACTGGGGAATTTATACATTAGAATTAGTCGTATATATGAAACAAAAAGAATTTTTCACTTGTCAAATGGATAAAATCCATTATACAAGATTGAATATGCTGTATAATTTTACACACAGAACAAGTTTTTATGAAAGAACTCCGGTATACACTGGTTATAAAATAATGTTTAAATTACCAAATGAACTACAAAATATAAATAATTTAGTTAAGTTCAAAAAAATGTTAAAGGAATATTTAATAAATTGTACACCATATGATATTAATGAATTAATCTGATAATCAGATGGAAAGATATTATATATAATTCTTAGATATGTATATTCTTTGTTATGTTATAGTCTATTTGATATGACACTTTTGTAAACTTTTTGTAAAAAGTCAAATACAAATAAACATTTATTATTATTATTATTATTATTATTAAGATATGGTACATCTGCATAATACATATTAGGTATATCTGTAATATACAACAGAGCAACTTTATGAGCTTTATTTGTCTAATACGTGTAAATTGCTCGAATATAATACAAATACTTAGTATATCACGACAGCGCCCGCTCTAGCGTTTACGCCGCCCCTGGCAAAAAGGAAAAATTCCGCCACAGTGGATAATCGGCGACCTTTTTTTGGCGTTGGTCATCAGCTATAGAAACAGAAATACCGTCCTAAAAATTTGCCGCCCCGGGAATATGCCCGGGTTGCCCCCCCCCCCTTGAAGCCGGCCCTGATCACGAATTGTAATATACAGATTTATAGTCTATATAAATAATGGGTAGAGACTGTAGTGACTATGCTGCAGAAAAAGAACTATTGACTGGTAGTTGACGTAGCTAGTTAATTAGTTTACCAAAGAAATAAGCTTGAGAGAAATTGTACACATTATTTAGCTTAAATAATGTGAATTAAAAAGACTAACGTTTTTGGTTTGTATCGGGTGTCCATACGTCCCGGATTTGTCCCGATTCTAATTCTCTTATTTCCGTGTCCCGACAGATTTTTTCGGAACAGCTATTTGTCTTGGTTTCTTAAACTACTTATTAGCATTACTATATATATATATATATATATATATATATATATATATATATATATATATATATATATATATATATATATATATATAAATATATATATATATATATATATACACATAATTTTCCAGTGAGTAAAATTTTTTTATTTTATTTTATTTATTCTTGTCTTAAATTACAAAGAAAGTAAATAGACGTGTCAACAACAATAAATCATTTTATGTTATAATTTAAAAATTCCTCTATGGAATAGAAAATATTATTTTTTAAAAATATTTTTATTTTACATTTAAATTTTTCCGCCGGTAACTCCCTCCAGTGATGGGGCAGCTTATTATAAAATCTAATCCCATTATAAGTCGTTTGTTGGGTTTTTTTAATTCTGTGGAAGGGTATGCACATATCACCACAATGTCGTGTGTTATGTTTATGTTTGTCCTTATTTAGACAAAATTTGTTATTATTTTCATGTACGTAGACAAGGATTTTAAATATGTAGATCTCTGCAATGGTAAGAATGCTTAATTTTTTAAAATGCTCTCTACAACTATCGTAATTTCTAAGATTGCACATCACTCTGATACACTTCTTTTGAATTTTAAATAATCTTTCTATTTTCCCAGAGTGTCCCCATATGATTATTCCATAAGATAGCAAGCTGTAGAAATTACTATAGTAAAGAGTAAGAGCCGCCTCTAATGTTGCATATTTCATTAGTTTAGATATTTGATAATAGGTGCATGAAAGTTTATTAGATAATTTATTAATATGATCTTCCCAACTAAGGTCTGAATCTACACTAATTCCCAAAAAGTTAACACAGGAATAAGGTCCTTTGTTCTTCCTTGTAGAAATTTTTAAAGTCTGAGTTTTATTGGTATTCATTTTCAATTTATTTTCATAAAACCACTTTTCGGCCTGTTTTAAAGTTATGTCATTTTTAATAGTTAGACTTTCGTCGCTATCAGAACTATTTAAAAAAGTGGTGTCATCTGCAAATAATGAGACGCTCTCAGCAGTGAGATGCCTAGGTAAATTATTTATGTAAACTAAAAAAACAATTGGACCAAGAATGGAACCTTGTGGGACACCTAAAGTCACTTTAGTGGTATTTGAAACCATACCATTAGCAAAAACAGTCGAAATAGTAGTAAATAGTAGTAAATAATGCAGTATCATATTGAAATGTGAATCTTTAGTGGATAGATCTTTTTCTGGAACTTTTAGGGAAGTTTTCCATAAGTGTAAAATTGAGATTTCCGGATTGGTGGTATTATATGTCGGTCACGTCTTGGAGAATGGTTGACTAGCAAGGTAATATTTGTAAAAACTTTTAAATAACTAATTTTACTATCTAAAACGTTTATTAATAACTTTTCTGCGGAAAATAAACAAATTACTAAATATTAACTAAGTTAAAAGAGCCCAAAAAAACAACGGTATGGAAGAGTCTACAAGTTATTTCTATAAAATGCAACTTCTTTTGTATCACTTTGAATTCTTAGTCGCTTATAAGTAAAAGTTTGAAGAGTCAGTGCAAAATCCCGTATCAAGAGGTAGTTTAAAATACTTTTTTATTACTGATGCTGGAGAAGTACTAACTTGGCGCACACATTTCTGTACGCAAAATAGTTGTTTGCCCACTGTACTCTTCCCACATACTTTTTGGCGTGCGGAAAGTAACTTTCCACACGCAAATTGACAATAAAACACGCAAAATTTAATCAAAACACGCAAAGCTGCCTCTTGACTTTTCATTTAATAAATATTTCATAATTATTTCAATATTATTTTAAAAAGTAATAAAAATGTCAAAAACAGTAATAATAATAGAAAAAGTATGCCAAGTTCGTAATAAAAAATAGTATGTGCAACTCGTGCGAGATTGTCGATTGCCCACTCAAGCGAATGAGCGCACTCACTATGTTCGTGCGCTCAACTTCGATTTCGTGGGCAATCGACAATTTCCCGCACTTATTGCGCAATATACTATTTTTTAGCTTTTGTCTTTGTTTTGCTTTACTAATATTAGGTAATTCTTGTATTCAAAGGTGAATTTTTATTCGCTTTTAAACTTAATACATAAATGATGACAATGTGGACAATTTTGACACTTCTCCTATCAAATATACAGCAATATTGTAAATTTGATATCGTAATAAAATTTTTTTTTTGGTCGTTAAAAAATTTCAAGTTATGTGATCATTGTTGTAAACATAATGCCATTTATTTTTCCGGGGATACATATTTATTATATAAATCTACAAACACACATTTATACAAACGAATGTATACGTACACATATTGCTTATGTGGATGTATAATTTTATTTATTTTTCATTTGTTGCTGTCTGTTGTATACAATTTTTTATTATTATTTCACGGTATAATATACCAGATATAGGTACACTATCGACCGAAAGTTTGGATACACTTCCATAAAAATTTATATTGATTTTACTATGAAACTTACACTATAAAAATAACTTTTTTATTCTACAAGTCCAAAAACTTGAAAGTATCTATACATCTTTAAATTTAAAATGAATGAAATAGCCTAATTCTCAATATAATACATACCTATTTACAAGACGTGTATTATGTACTATTTACCATCAGTTGGGACGAATCCGGACAGTAGGGGCGAATCGGGACAGAGCTGCCTCTCGATATTTTTTCGTCAGTATTATGATCGCATAAGGTCATGGATCAATCTATGCTATTGAATTTTGTCAGTTATTAGTTAGTCGTCGAAGAATAGCGGTGAACTTGACATCTTTATATTTTGTTATTTTACAGGCACGTCTTCAATAATTTTTAAATATAACGCACGTTTTGAAATCTTATAAAGAAACTGCTGTACAAAAAAAAGTTATGTATATAAGGTAGGGAGTGGCAACAAAATGTTTGGTGTTTTGTTGACAACATATGTACAATAATTGAAAGCTGTATTGTGGCCAATTTTTTTTTTTTTTTTTTTTTGATAAATTAATTAACCACAAATTGTCTATAGGTGAGACGATTCCTTACACCATGGTTGGTCAATATAAAAAGAAAGTGGGTATAAACTACATGAACTGTAGTTTAGATAATATAAAATGGGCACTTTTTGACAGAGACGCAACAACCGGAGGGGTACAAGGGGTCCGGACCCCCTAAAATTACCTGGACTCCTCATAAAATTACGTAAATTTTCCTTCAATTTATTTTATTTATATTAAAAGGTAAAATTCTTAGTGGTTTGAAAATCAGATTTTCGGAGGGGACATTTTATTACAACATTTTCCATTGTTATCGGAGAACTGCATTATCAAAAAATTTGATTACTTAAATTTTTGTTGGACACCCTATAGATATGAAGTTGTTGCGCTTCTACTTTCCGATATTAAAAATAAAAGAAAATCGCTCAGACAAGCTGCTGAATACTTCCATGTTCCCAAATCGACCTTGCATGCTAGACTCAAAGGCAAATCGAAATAAAAATCACTTAAATCCAAAATGTTTTATTTCACCCATCAAAAGTCATTCGCTGATGCAGATATTTATCTTAGCAAATTTCCAGATTGGAAATTCAGCTATTTTTATCTTTTTATGTCCGATTTCACCCATATGCATGACTGAATGTGATTTATATTGCAATAAAAGCACTGTCTCGATTCGCCCCACACATAGGGGCGAATACGGACATTATATAACCAAAAAAAAAAAAAAAAAGTGTTGCAGTATCAATTTTGATATTTTTATTACTATCCTATATGCTCGTGATACTAAAATATTTAAATTATTTTTTTAGAATCTTTTCGATTAACTCTAAACAATTTATTGGCAAAAAACTGAAAAAATCATCCGGATTCGCCCTAACTGACGGTACATTCTAACTGAACAACAACTGCACCAATCCTTTTGTAAAAATACAGTTAAAAAAAATTTTCATCCTAGTATTTTACTTTCAGTACGAGTAATAAGTTCTAAATAATGTCACTCTCGACAACGACTTTCCCTTACATCACAGTGAGGTACAGACGTAGCTACAAATTTTGCACCTTGAAGCAACTTTAACAAAGCGTTCTCCCTAGGCGTCAACTTCTTCTAGAAAATTTAGAGTGTCGAACAAAAAGCCTTTATCCGCGTCCTATTCCTTTTTTTCTACTGCGCCCCTTTTTACCATGCGTGGATCCCTATTTTTTTCGTGTTTGTCTATCGATCCGCCTGCCTTTTCATCTGTGTATCTGAGAACTCCACCATGTGTCATAACTTCGGAACTATTCGATCAAATTTGATGAAATTATGCGAGTTGATTCCTAGATAGTCCCCGACGAATTTCATCGCAATCGAGGAACTGATAGTCATATGGCGCTTTTTCTTATTTTTAAGAAAATCTCTTAAATGTTAAGTATTCCTAATGTTAGTTCCTCCACTGTTGAAAGAAAAATTCTTATGTTTCATTACTGCATTAAACTTTATTCATGGTAGTGTAGTTATATTTGTATACATTTAGGATATATAAATAAAAACGTATTGAATCATATTACAAAAACATTTTATAATGTTTTTGTAAATGGATCGTTTATGCAAACAGTAACACCAAAACCGGGAAATAGGGGTGATTTTTAAAAAATTTAATACATATGATTTGATATTATGTGTCTGTTTGATTTATTATACCTACTACATGTCTAAAATATTTTGCGAATATCATCCAATCATTTATGAAAATCTAGATTTGTCCAAGTATCGCGGCGTCATGATAATTTCTTATTTATAGTAGGTTAAAAGCCCCTATACCCGAACGCGTTCAATATTCGAACAGTTTTGATATTTTATAATATATTAATGAAGTTATTTCTGAAAAAAAACAACGATAAATATTAAAACTGTTCGAGTATTGAACGCGTTCGGGTATAGGGGCTCTTATGTTATTTAACATTAAAACAATTGTCTTTTAAAATATTGAAAAGCTTCATAGCCCATAGGACAGAGTTAATGCAATATTTAAGCTCAATTTGTTGTTTATCAACCAGTTATTAATTTTTGATTGCGTTTCATATACGATATTAGTCATATTATCATACCATAATCATATCACCTGCTAACAGAACATATTATTTTAACCTCAACCATAGGTGTGTACCGATAGTTTTAATATTAGGTATACCTTTTCCAACAATTTTTGGGATGACTTTTCGAGAGGGTGTAATTAGTGACCATAAACTTTCAAAAAGTTAAATTATTTTATTGCTTACAACAAATACCACCCTATGTTCACTCCAATTGTATTTAAATTTGTTACCTGTTTTAAAAGCGACGGTTTCTTTTTGCATGTATATAGATAAGTAGGTAACATGCTGCAAACAATACTGCTGATTATTGCCGTACTTGAAAAATCATCTCATTTAAATATTGAAAAACTATACACCATATTGTAATTGGGGTACACCATAGTGACGGATTTTAAATTAGAGTTAAATTCTTAAAGTTGAAAATTCTTTGTGATTTATTCATTGATATAGAAGAATATGGTTGGAGACTATTTCTTAGGAGAGAGACCAGATATAATATAATATGATATGTTAGAATGAATACGTAGATTCCTTTGAATGTACTACAAAAAATAAAAAACAAAAGAGTAAATATACACTAAAACACGTGCAAATAAGCACAAAACATTGAGTCCTATAAAAAGTTAAATTTAAAACAATATTAATAAACGTAATACTCCACAAATATAATATTTGGGTAAGCAAATATTGTATTTATCAATAAATGCAACCATTTCTAGCGAAAATTGTAAAAATTAAAATGTAGGTTAGATTGGCCCTTCATTTCAGTAGCGTCTTTATGTAAAATTAATGAGCATATAAAAATTTAACTTCAAGATTATGTAATTTGTTTGTATTTATTTATTTATTAATAAAATGATAATTTAAAAAATGTATAGTTTTATTTATGTTTGAGTCTACTTTTAGCAAAAAGATATGTCTTATTAGTGATGAAAAATTATAAACCAAAACGTAATCTTTTTAAAGAAATAGTTATAAATTGTCAATAATCGATTAATTTCAGCAATTTTTGTTTTCAGTTTATAGTAATTTATAATATTTTTTAAGCACCGTTAAAAAATACAGTAATTTAGTAGACAATTAAGAATTCGAAAAATTAACTGATAAAATAGTCGAACAGCATTCTTAAGGAGGTGATTATTGAATCAAATAGAACAGATATTAAAAATAATTAATTAATTGTTTATGTTTTATATAGAAACCACAATTAAGAAAAAATATACTAAATATATTGTTTTAAAAGCAATGGCAATGTTTTAATTAAATTAAAACCGTTACTGTTTATTTAGAAAATGACGTCATTCATAATACGCACGTTTAATATTCATAATATATTGATCAGTATTTGGGGAAATGCTCCTTCCTTTACAATATTATATACCTTTCCTTCTTCCTTGGATTTATTAAATAGGATTTGATGAAATTCAAGTCTGATTTTTTGGAAGACAAAATTTCGGGCATTTTTCGCCATTTTTGGTGGTTTCTTGCAAAAATTGGCCAGGATTTAAAAATATTTTAAATCTTTTTGATATTTTTTCCACCGTTATAAAGTTAAATTATTTTTAAATGAATATAAGGTAAAATCCCGTATACTCGATCGCGATTTTCAATACTCGAATAGTTTTGATATTTTATATGTAAATGAAGTTATTTCTGAAAGAAACCGATAAATATCAAAACTGTTCGGGTATTGAATCGCGTTCAAGTATAGGGGCTTTTACGTTATGTCATACTATATAAGATCCGTCAAGGCCTTCCTTGGTCAAAAATTAACTACTGAACGGTTTTTGAAAATTTTTTCATTGTTAGAGAGCTAAACTATTTTAGATGGACATAGATTATTATATGAGATCCACCAGTGTCCAATCTTTGGGTATTCGTTATGTTTATAATTCCTTTTCAAAAATTTTACATTTAAATTTTTCAAAGCATTTTCATTTTTGACGTCAAGTTTTACAATATGAGTATCTGGGATAAGGTTTCATGGTTCTATGGGTTTCACAACTTTTAAAAATTAAAATAATTTCATATGTACTTATATGTATAAAATTTGTAGGTACTTATTTCTGAACTATTACTGACAAGAAGAACAGAAGAACGGAAGAACATTTTTGAACTTTCTGAAAACTTACAATAAATTCTTGAAAGATAAATATTTTGAAATTCAGTCAATAACATTAAACTTTTGATTAAAATTCTAGAAATAAAAGAAAAGTGTGCAAATAGAAAAGATTTGGTTTTCTTTTTATATATTTCTATAAATAAAACAATGTGTACATATTATGTAGGATGAATTTTACATAAATATCAACATTTTGAATATTTTGATGTGTTTGTTCCATAGGGCGTATAAAATAATTTTTTATAGATCGAATTAAGTAAAAATTAAAACACAAAAATTATAAAATTAAGTAAAATCACTGATCAAAATCAAAACCAAAAACAACAGAATCCTGAAAATTTATTGAAATTCAACATAGAGAAGCGAAAACGTTTTAGAAAAATTTTATTATGTGAGATTTATATCAAAAATAAAAAAAGGGCCCCAAATTTTATTGGGGCAATATTTGTTTGTCTAACTAGTTATGCAGGTATATATTACAAAAAATTTATTGTCTCCGTTTCCACCGGCGGCTTTCTTTGAGTATTAATTGATAAACAAACTCTTTATCTCTGGTTAACTTTTTAAAATTTAATATTTGTACCTTGCTTACAATCTTTTAAAACCTTTAGTTGTTGTACAGAGGTACATACCCATATTCAAGTTCAATTAATATTTAATCTAGATATCCATAATTTCTGATTAGGTCCGGGCCTACTTAAACTGATCCGCTGAAATCGTCACTGAGAAAAAGTTTTAAAAGTTACACTTGAATAAAATTGTAATATACTTGTATGGAAAATACGGTAAATAGTTGTTTATTGGAAACAAAGCCTCATTGGAAAAAGTCCCAGTTCACCGACGCTTAAGCTGCGGGCTTAGACGAACATAATCTACTGGTCATTCTTGTTATGACGCAAGTAAAATATTCCAAAATAACTCTAAAATAATTTATTTCAAGGATTTATTTGTCGCAAGAGAAAATGATCACCAGAGAGATTCTACAGTGATGGAAGATACTTAATCCATGTATAAAAAAAATTGTTTACCAACACTGTCAACTTCCCATTGGGTGTCCTTAAAGACTAGAGATTAAAGTACATAAATAATTACTTTTTTCATTTCAGGGGCCTCCTCCCCTGGGCCCCCGATAGAGGCTTTGCCGCTTGCAGCACACCGGAGGCTTCGCCCTCTGTACCTAATGATGGGGACCCTTATCAAACAAATGATATCATAATTTGTTCTCAAGATATGCAAGATAAAAATATTTCATAAAAAGCTTCTAATTTCGTTTCTTTTTTTCAATTTTATATATAAATTACTGACGTTTTTAACATCAATTAGGTTTTTAGGCCATTATATAATAAAGACACGGTAACAAATCTACATATATGATCTATGGTTGTATTAATTCCGTTTTTTTATCACAAAAAACAAATCGCTAATCCGAATTTGCTGAAAAATTCATTTTTTAATTACGCATCTAATGAAATTAGTCCGGAATTGATATCATCATTTGTTCTCGAGATATGCGAGACGAAAAAAAATTTACGTACGAACGAACGTACGAATTAACGAACGCACACACAGACATCACGCTAAAAAAGATGGATTCGGATTCTCGTGGCCTTGGAACGTGAAGATATGTTCAG
Source organism: Brachynemurus nebulosus (assembly GCA_035578155.1). Classification (NCBI taxonomy): domain Eukaryota; kingdom Metazoa; phylum Arthropoda; class Insecta; order Neuroptera; family Myrmeleontidae; genus Brachynemurus; species Brachynemurus nebulosus. Next base: position 42,563,839 of record JAPWDM010000008.1, on the reverse strand, counting down.
TAGTGTCCTTTTCAGAGTTGAAATTGTTGATAAAGGTGCTGGTGACTTTATTGTACAAGTTTCCGTTGTAGAAACAATACAAAAAAAAATTGTGTTTTATTCATGTAAACTAAGTGTATTTCCTTGAAAAAGTCTTATTGTTCTTGTTTTTGTGTGAATACATGTAATTCTTTGATTTTTTATATAATAAAATGACAAAATATCAAAATATCATTTTTAGCTTGTAATAAATTTGCTCCTACAATTTTTTTTATTTTTCTTTAACCTTGATTTTTTGTAGAAATTTGAGGTATGCGTAACTTGCATTAAACAAAGAGAAATTGTGACCGCTAAAGTATGACGAAAAATTTGAAAGTGGAGTAAATGTGAAGAATTTGAGTTGGGCTTTACTCTGACGTACCAATCTTCTCTTGTAATCCATTCTAGATAATTTTTCTGATGGCATTCACTTTTATCCCGAAATTCATAAGATTTGCAAAACCGCACCGGGGAAATGTGAATGGCTTATGAAATTTTTGTTTTTCATACGAATTTGCTCAAAATTTGTGTGATGCATCCTGAATAATGTAGAATTGAAAATAAATCAACCATAATGTGATATATAAAATAAAAAATAATTAAAATAACGCTTTTATCTCAACTCATGAAAATCCATTCACAATTACCCTGGTCAACCCTAACTATTAACAATTTCTCATTGTGACACACATTGTGTACGAATGTTTGCTCATAAACAAGTTTACCTGCAACCTAAATCTGCAGCGATAAATATCTTAGATATTTAGTGTAATTATATTAAATACAAATTCATAACAGTGTTGCTACAATGTTTCAAAAATATATCTTTGCTCAACATCTATATTATATAACTAAAGGTGGATTCTTATTATCTATATTGTTTAGCGTTAGAATTACATATAGGTATATACGCGTTATTTAATTAAATGCATAATATATTAATGCTTAGTTCACAATCATCAGAACGATGCTGAACTAAAATCTAAATTCGTTTCAGAATTAGCAATCGTTTGAAGCGGAGGAATTTTGATGATTGATATTATTTGAGAATTTAATTCAGTTATAGTTCATTATTGAAAAAAATCTGAGATCAGTAATAATGGAGTCAGACAATCACCAAATTTTAGTGAATAAGGAATTGTTTCCCCCCTCAAATTTTTTTATTGTAGCATGCTAATTACATCGTAGACTATACGAAATGAATATTTTCTACCACTTGCAACCGCCGCTATGAAAGTTATCGGCCATTTTGTGAAAAATCGACCATTTTAGTCGTACTTTCTAAATATAGATGAATATATTTCGGTATGTGTAGGTCTAAAAAAAAATGAAAAAAATTGACGCTATCCACTACGGTATAGTCTACCAACGGTTACAGTATGAAATTTTTATCTGCACACATAACCTTTAAAAAAAATAAAAACTGAAGATACTACAAAATTCTGGTTTTTTGGTTTTAACTTCGGATGTTTTAAGTGAAATTTGATGAAATTTTCAGAAGATATACTTTATAACGTGGACAATAACTTTCGTAGCGGTGGTTGCAAGTGGTAGAAACTGTTCATTTCTTATAGTCTACGATGTAACTAACATGCTACAATAAAACAATTTGAGGGGGGGAATTTGAGTTCCTTATGCTTTGCTTATCTGACTCCATTATAAGGCTTGTTTCACATTATAGTGTTACTCTTAGTAGGTATAAATACTTTCGGTTCAACAAAATATTTTTCGAAAAGAAAGAGTGAGTGTGTTTATGTCATCGCTCCATTCTCAAAACGATTTCTTTGTTCAAAGGTTCAAAATTACTTTGATTTTTCTTCATCAGTCAAATAAATATTTCTTTGCATCAAAAAAATAATTTTGTGGGTTAAAAAAAAATCAAAGAAATTTTTAATTTTTAAATAACAATATCCTCTTGAGAATATAATTATGATCCAAGTACGGTTCCGATCGTGGTCCAATACCGATAAATCTGGGAAAATATTTTATCCTAGCGAGAACGAACTGTTTTATAATTTGAGAGAGAGAGACCGGCACTACGGAGAGCGGCACTACAGTGTAAAGCACGCTCAGCTTTTTATTCTGGTATTATTTTAATGTTACCAATTAAATTATTTAGTATTCTGAAATTTTCCCAATATTTATTTCAGATCCATTAAATAAATCTATTTCTTAACTAGACTAAATAATTTTAGCGTACAAGGAGAGGTTTCGGGTTGGGAAATTCACCTTTGGATGAAACTTGAAATATTAATAGTATACTTGCAGGGTGTGAACATACCAAAATAGTAAAACGCAGTATCCAGCCGTTTTCGAAAAAAATGCCCTTAAAATTTTAAAAATTTTTAATGTCTTTTATACGAATTTAATACGATGTTCTGCACCAACCTCAGCGGCTGAGTGGTTAAGGTTGCTTCGTGTTCTGAGCTTATGGGTTCAAGGCCGGGTCCATCCGTCATTTTTTTTTTTTTTGTTTATTTTTTTTAAATTTAATTTAAATAATAATTATAGAAATTAATAAGTAATATAATATATAAACGTTAATTGTCACAATGAAAATAGTTTATATTTGGGAAATAATGTTTAATTTTACAATATAAACATTACACCGAAAATTTTATTTGTAACAATATAAAATATAACTATGAAATTACATTATTATTGTTGGCATTAAAAAATCATTAACACAAGGGGACAAACTAGATTGGCTTTGCCTCTGTTCCACTTGTAATGAGTTTGTGACGTAGTCTGTTTGTGTACATACACACTGTTTGCAGTGTATTAGTTTGGTTTTTTGTAGTAGTATGTGTATACACTAATACAACCACAATACACGTATTACCAGAGAGAGCTGTTCAACGTGTTCAACTAACAATGCGTATATTGTTAATATAATGGTGTGTTGACTCGACGACGACTACTGACGGACTAATGCCTTAAGCTGTGACTGGGTTACAAAGGACTCCAAGCGAATTTCACTTTTTTTATGTTAGTTGGCTTCTAGTGTTCTATGCATTAACATTAATTTTTATAGCTGTTATACTGCAAGTATAGGGGTGGGTTAATTCTAGTGAATTCCAGGTAGATGGTCAAAGATTTTAATGATGCATCTTTGAAGTTAAAAGATTCATATTCCTGGAATTCACTAGAATTTACCCCTATACTTGGAGTATAACAGCTATAAAAATTAATGTTAATGATTTTTTAATGCCAACAGTAATAATGTAATTTCATAGTTACATTTTATATTGTTACAAATAAAATTTTCGGTGTAATGCATATATTGCAAAATTAAACATTAATTTTCAAATATAAATTATTTACATTGTAACAATTAGCATTTATATATATTATATAATTTTCTATAATTATTTAAATTAAAAAAAAAATAAAAAAATAGTATATTGTGCAATAAGTGCGGGAAATTGTCGATTGCCAACAGTTTTGGCAGTTTTGGCAGAGGCAGTTTTGAGTGTTTTGATTAAATTTTGCGTGTTTTATTGTGAATTTGCGTGTGGAAAGTTACTTTCCACACGCAGAAAAGTATGCGGGAAGAGTACAGTGAGCAAACAGCTATTTTGCATACAGGAATGTGTGCGCCAAGTTAGTACTTCCCCCACATAAGTAATAAAAAAAATAAAAAATTTAAAAAAAAAAATCACTAGATGGAGGCGGCTTCGAACTCATAACCTCAGGGACACGAAGCAACCTTAACCACTCAGCCACTGAGGCTCTTGTCGAAAACCATATTAAATTCGAATAAAAGCCGTTAAAAAAATTTTAAAACTAAGAGCATTTTTTCGAAAAGCGCTGGCTAGTGCGTTTTACTATTTTACTATATTCACACCCTAAAGGTATGCTATTAATATTCCAGGTTTCATCCAAAAGTGAATTTCCGGCGGAACCTCTCCTTGTTAGCAATTTTGTTGATTCATTGACAATTGTACGTATGAATCAGGCACTAAATTCAATTTGAAGTACGATTACACATATACCATGTATCTTTGGATAGAAATTATGTAGCTTACATATAGTACAGATAGCTTAATAGCTAAGTTTATAGCAGACAATGTACATACATATATGCATATAAACTCTAATTAATATAGTTACAGCAATGTGTACATACGTAAGCTAAAAGTGTATGTATATAGCCCTTCGTACAGTGCAACCGTATAAGTATTTTATATTATGAATATGAATTTATTACATGTGTAAGTAAGGAGATGTATGTAAAAAGGAGGTGTGTACCCAGACCAATGAATACTATTATATTATATTACTAGACAAAGCGTGAAGCCAGTTTGTAGGCAATTTTCTTAAGGTAAGTAATGGAGTGAGACGGGTGAGATTTAAGGAAGATAAAGTACTGTCCATTTTTCAACAAATTGGACTATAATTATTGCAGGACATAATTTGTATACGTATACGTTTTTTTGAAAATAAAACGAATGCCACCCTTTTTCGTTCAAAATTTTGCAATTTCTTCTCAAAAAAGTAAAATATTATTATCAATATTATATTTTGGCAATAATTATTTGAAAGCGTTACTACGGATACCACCGGTTATTGTATTGCTTACTATATTACAGAATACTATTAGGTTGTATACCGTCGTATCTGGGTGCTTTCTTTCCAAGGTTTCTTTCCAAGAAACTGATTATTATTATTATTGAACCAAACCTTTTGTGAACAAGTTTTTTGTTTTAAATGGCAACGGTGCCCTAAGTAATTTTGTTTTCGTGTCTCGTTGTACGGTGACACTATTCAAGCATTTTTCGGGGAACCCATTCGATTCTTGAAAGCGTTTAGCCTCTCGATCTGACATGCACACTTTAAGACCAAAGAACATATATATATATATATATATATATATATATATATATATATATATATATATATATATATATATATATATATATATAATATGTTCTTTGGTCTTAAAGTGTGCATGTCAGATCGAGAGGCTAAACGCTTTCAAGAATCGAATGGATTCCCCGAAAAATGCTTGAATAGTGTCACCGTACAACGAGACACGAAAACAAAATTACTTAGGGCACCGTTGCCATTTAAAACAAAAAACTTGTTCACAAAAGGTTTGGTTCAATAATAATAATAATCAGTTTCTTGGAAAGATCTAAAACGTAAAATATGCGTGAAAATTTTTATTTTGATGGGAGAAAAATTTATATATTTAAAAAGTGATCACAATGCTTCCGCTGCTTTAATAGTCTCGAAAGTAAAATTAGTGTCTTTTCATTTAGCACTCTAACATCCTATTTATGCTACAGGCTTGTATTATGAAGGTTAGGTTGGGGACAAGAACGGAACGAGTAGTCTAAAAGGAGGCAGCGTACTCTGGGGAGTATAGCATTGCTAGGGGTCCGGATAAAGCCGGACACAGTTAGGATTTTTGGTTGCGTGTCCGGCCAAACTAGATGGTGTCTGGCCTGTCCGGCTTTTTTTAGGATTTTTAAATTAGACCATTTTTTTTATATTTGTCATGTGTTGGTTTCCGCTCCGCCCGCCTCACCTTGTATCGCTTTTTACCCAAATGTTCGACTAAACTGGTTGATCTGTCCGGCTTCTCGGTTTTAAAACCTGGCAGCCCTAGGTGAGTAGCTATGTCATCTAGGAAAGTAATTTCCTGTGTGTAGTTCTATCAAAATATATTATTTTTTTTGTATAAAAATTTAAAACTAAGCAAAACAATGGTTCTACTGTAGGTATTCATATACATTGTACTTTACAATCATATATATGTAATAATATATCTATGTATATCATTATGTACCTTAGAATTTGCTTGCATTGCTTATTTGAACTAAGGACAGTAAAGTTCTATATTGAAATAACTAGATAAAATTTAGTGTTTGATATGAGGTACTAGTAGGGGAGACTGGGGTAAAGTGGCCAGTGGAGGTAAAGTGGCATTGGCCTTTACTCACCGGGAACTACTCCAATCTTGTGGAGAAGCTGAATACTAGCTTGTAGATAAGTCATTACTATTCTATTAAAACGTCAATGATCAGTTCCCTAAATTGTATGAAATATAACAATTTTTCTGAATTTTCGAGTGTTGATGTAAAGTAAGTTTTAACTTGTATTCTCATTATCTTTTTATTAATTACGAATACAATTTTTTAATTGGGATAGCTAAAAACTCGGTCTAATTACCTTTAAAATAATATAGTTATCGATAAATCAGAAAATTCTTTCTTGAAGTTAATTGTAGTTTGCCGAAATGGCGTCTAACGGGGTAAAGTGGCCAGGCTTATAATGGCGCAAAGTGGTCAGTGTCTCCGATCGCTGCTCAAATTGAATTCTTAGAATATTTTAACATATTATATTAAATTCAGAATTTTTATTTAGTTCTTTATATTTTATAAACAAAAGAATTGCCAGAAACCAGTTTTTAGGGTTCTGAGAAACAATGTGAAAAGGAAGCCCTTATCATAAGACTTCAATGTCCGTCTGTCCGTTGATATATAATAATTAATAATACAAACATAGTTTGATTTTGTATAGGTATACCTAAACATGTTTATGATTTTAAGATTTCATTTTGGGTTAAAATGGGTAGCCCTGGCCACTTTACCCAACATAGTGGGGTAAAGTTGTCACTTTGCACATGTTGTGAAAAACAATAACTGCAAAAATACCTTTCAAGATGTTGTTGATATATTGATGGTTATTGGTTCTGCACTAAAGCAACTATATGCTAAATATACTTATTAATCTGTATTTCTCCCCAAACAAATAAACTAAACATTTTGTCTTAGAGTGGTCACTTTGCCCCAGTCACCCCTATACTAGTAGTGGAAGTACTAGCTACCAAATTGTTGAATTGTTAAATTATTCTTCAGCACCCCGTTCTTCCTTCTCATTCCCCATCCCCTTATTGTTGATGTTGGATTGTAATTATTTATTTAGTTTCATTGTTGTTTAAATGTAATTAATAAACAATATGATAAAATACCTACATTGTATATCGTCATCGTGTTACTTAATATTTCTTATATCAAAAAACGGAAGATAGATTATTTAATTCTGTTAATAAAGTGTAATTAATTAATAAAGAAAGTTGTGGAAAAGTAACAAATGATAATTAAGAAATAATCAATTAGCAATCAACGATACTATATAGGTATTTCAATTAAAACACACTTAATTTTATTAATTAAACATTAAAAATACTGGTAGAACTTATTGAGAATTGCAACAAACCTTGACAACAATTTTTAGAAACTTCAGATACTTCAAACACAGAAAGGAGATAATAAAATTTTTAAAGAAATGAGATGATAACGAATGGTATATGAGTCATTACTAGGTTGCGGGTTTTTTCGGACAGGTCAGGACCGTACTTATTGCAATAAAATGTTGCAACTAAACTACATGAAATTGTGCACATTTGAATGAATATAATTGGTCAAAAATTACATTTTTCACCATTTTCACCATTTAGAATACTAACGGCTAGTGATGAGCAAAATTAGTCTTGGTCTTGCAGTCTTGTCTTGGTCTTGTATTTTTTGCAAGACCAAGACCAAGACCAAGATTATGTATACCAAAAGCAAGACCAAGATCAAGACTATAAGTATAGCTGCAAGACCAATACCAAGACTCAAGTGAGCAAGACCAAAACAAAAGCAAGAAAAAAGCAAGACTCTCGCTAAACTATTTAAATAGTTTGAAAGTATAATTAACACCGTAAAGAGAGAAAATTCTGAATTTTGAAGGAAAAAATTCGCCAATAAAAAATGCAAGAAAGTGCAAGATTTTTTAGCAATACCAAGACCAAGACCAAGACTCAAACTGCTCTAGCAAGACCAAGACCAAGATTCTTAATGCAAGAACAAGACCAAGACCAAGACTTAACAAGACCAAGACCAAGACTTGGCAGTCTTGGTCTTGGTCTTGCATTTGCTCATCACTACTAACGGCACTTTTTATTTGACGAAAGTAAGAAAATTGGAAAAATCGGAAAAAATTTTTGTAAAATTTATTGAAAAGTTGTTGAATATTTAGTCCACTATAATACCTAACATGTACGTATTTGCTAAGATTCTTTATTATTGAAAAACAAATTTTTAATAAGCAACTATACTTCTGTCTCCCAAAATTGAAAACAATACAAAAAGAGATGAATATATTTAATTTAAAAGGTATATCACATAAATCACATACATAATATAAACAAAAAAGTCAATTAAAATTAGAGTCGAACTTTTCAGGTGGGCAGGCAATAAATAAAAGAATTAAAAACGATGTTTGCATAAAATACGTATAAATAATATTTTGAAACACATATGAACGGTACAGGGGAAAAACGATCAGAGTTACAAAAAGTAAAAAAATGCCAAAATCCATGCAGTTATGTTGGCAGTATGCAGAATATTGACCCCGTGCTAACATTACACGTGAAAGTCGAACATAGTCCGTGATATGCAGGGAAAAAACCAAATTTTTTTGCTGAAAAATGCGCATATAATACATAATTCGATGTCAAATTTCGCAAAAACGGCTAGCCGTCTATTTTCTGCTGGCATGACGTTTTCTAGCTTACTATATTAGCAATAACCATCGAAAGTTTGAACCAGATCCTATGCATGGTTTTCAGGCAAAAAATTTTTATGTTGAAAAATGCGCCTAGGATTCACACTTTAAAGTTTAAAAACGCTCCCCTGAAAAATTTACTTTTTGTAACTCTGATCGTTTTTTCCCTGTACCCTTCAATGTATGTGTGTGTTGTGTAATTTGTGTATGTTGTTTTTATCAAAATAATTTTAATCACATTGAGTGCAATATGTATACCTGCATATACTAAACACGGAACTGTCTGATCCGAAAGAAGTCCGATACCTGGTCATTACATAATACTCGCCATCTAGTATGAACTAATTGTAAGTTTCAGTTTCAGTTAGCCTTTTAAAATTAAGTAGGTAAATCAGTGCGCTAATTCGAGAACCACTTCAGCCATAATATTTGAAATTAAAAATATAAGTGGGTCTCGCATTAAATAGAGTATGCAATTAACTGATTTACCATCGTAGCATCTGCATAACTTAGTTGAAAAGTTAGTTAATTTTCATAATGAATAATTAAAATAGGGAATTTTGGAATAAATGATCACAAAACAAATAGAATGTAACAAATAGAATACAGCCAAACAAAATGTACATTTTGTACATTTTGTACAAAATGTACAACATTCCAGCATCATTTTTGACGTTTTCAACTTGTTCCTAACTGTTAGAATTGTCAGCGGACTTTTGAATGGACAAATTGTCCAGTTGATTATTTAATGAATTGTAATTAATGTTACCAAGGCACTGAAGTGAAAGTCTATAGAATTTCAGAAACGAATTTAAACCGTTCCAGCACACTGTACATCCTGTACAGTACAAACAAGTTCGTTACTTGTTTGTATTTTAGCATGGCTACAAACAAATTCGTAACTTGTTTTGTACTTGTTCAAAAATAGATGCTGGAACACAACTATTGTCTGTTTTTAATTTTAATTTTAATAAATTGACTAAAAAAATTAAGTCTTTAGTTTTATAAATGTTTAATTTAATTTTATATTCTAATAACTTATTGTCATTCGATTCATTTTAGTACTTTTTTAAAATAAAATTGTGAGTAATTTATTGTTGTTCGAAAAATGTATGTTCCTGTTTTTAAATTTAAATATTTTTAATATTTTTAAGAATATGGCCTGAAGAAGAGTTTTTCACTCGAAACGTACTTAGCCAAATAAAAAATTTTTTCAATAGAATACGGTGATCATTTATTCCAAAATTCCCTATTTTAATAATCCAAATCACCAAAAGTCTCCCTACATAATGAAGAATAAAGCAGACATAAATATTATTATCGTAATGACAAAAAGAGACGAAGAATTTCTGCATATTTCTTAAATTTTTTCAAAAATTTCTTCACTTAAAATATTGTTTCGGAAGCTTGTATAATGTTTTCTTTTGCGCTCTTTTCGATGGTGTAAAAAAATTAAAAAGAATTTGATTCTGCCTAATTTTTGTAAGAAACCACCAAAAATGGCGCAAAATAGTCAAAATATGGCTTCTAAAAATCGGACGCATTTGACTGACGAACTCATCCAAGGGCTTGGCACTTTGTACCTTTTCACGAAATTTTGTAAAAATTGGATACTTCAAGACAAGATATTTTAAAATTGAGACTTTCGAAAGTCGGGATATGCAATATTTTTTTAAATTCATATAGTTATAGACAATCAATCTCTCTTTATAAAATGATAGGTATAGCAGCCGGCAAGACAAACGTATCAAGTAATATGATTTGTAGGTATATGTATACTGTCATAGATATAGAAATATGAAATACATTTTGTAAAGTTTTCTTCATCGCTTTCTTTTGAATTACTTTGTGAAAAAATTTACTTTTCTTTTTATGCATATCAAATAATGTATGTTTTACAAACAACAATACAATAATATATGTACGTAGGCACATACACAAACTGGCAAAGAAGCAAAACAGGTAAATTCAAAACGAATATGTCAGATTATTCAAAATCCTGCTAATATGGATGTATGAAGGTAGGTACAGTCAAATATACATTTATGTATGAAAATACACGTGCCTTTAAAAAAATCTACAGTTGCTTTCAAAAATTTATTATATTTTTTTTTTTTTTTTTTTTTTTTGGTACAAGAAGAAGTAAAATGGGAGTGATTGTATTAAAAATCTCATCATATAATTTTTGTCAAACAATCACTTCAACAAATAAAAATCTTTTCATTTTTTCGAACCGTTTGCTTGGCAAAATTGAACCTATGTTTTTTCGTTAAAATGATTAGATACACGATAATTGAGATAGGGTTGACCGAGGTAAATGTGAATTGGGGAAATTGTGAACGGCGCCTATAATTTCTAAAATAACATTAATTTTGTTAAAAATCAAATCTTAGTATGTTTTTCTGTCCTTTCTTAATATGCTATTAAAATTTGATAACAATTCTCCAAGTATTAGTATCTTTTTTTTTATTTTGAAAAAACCCTTGCAAAATTTGATGTATCTCACTTCGACCAATCCTCAAAAAAATTTTCTTTTAAATACATTTTATTTTTTCAAAATGTAAGAAATGGTTAAAAGTACTTTTAAAGAAGTGGTCCAAACCCAAATCCGCGTAACCGGACAAGAGTTGGCCTGGTCGATAAAGCATTTTAGTAACTTCGAATGATAAACTATTAGATGAAAAATGAAATTTTCTTTAACTCGATGCGTAAGGGGGTCTCGAAAAATTGCCCACTTTTCAAGGTCGGCCCGCGTAACCGGACAAGAGTTGGCCTGGCCGACAAACCATTTTAGTAACTTCGAATGGTAAACTATTAGATGAGAAATGAAATTTTCTTTAAATCGATGGGTCAGGGGGCCTCGAAAAATTGTCATTTTTTCGAGGTCGGCCCGCGTAACCGGACAAGAGTTGGCCTGGCCGACAAAACATTTTAGTAACTTCGAATGATAAACTATTAGATGAAAAATGAAATTTTCTTTAACTCGATGGGTAAACACTTTCTTATTACCGCCTCCCGGTCTATATATCACTACATGGAAATAAATCAGAGGATTATTTAGTTGATCACGTTTCTGTTAAGTTCGAAATATATTTAAATAATGCGCAATCTGTGAAATTGATTAGATTTAGCTTTAGTGCATTAAATTTTCAAAAATTTTGAGAGGATTTCATATCAAATGAAAAGTTTATTGTTTGAAATTTATTTTATTTCTAACGATGCTTTAGCTTTTTTCCAGATCTGCCGAGCATCTTTCGTAACTTGTACCGTAAGTTTCAGACGTGGCCGCTATGACCACTCTAAAATCTTAACTTAAAAATAAAATTTGCAGTCAGTTTTTTTTTAAATTCACTGTACTATTCCTCTTTATATTTGGTATTATATACATATATTGAATAAATAAATAAACAAGACTTTTCATAGAGAGAAAAGAAAACTTTCTTTTCAGGAAAAAAAAAACGTACAAATAACACAAAGAAATGAAAAGGTAGATAGGTATATCCGTGAATACTAAATTGAGACATTGCATCACCAATTGTTGTTATATTCACGAATATTTGTGTATTTGTGTGTGTACGTATGTACGTACTATGTTTATATGTTCTTGAAAATGAAGAACAACACTAGGGAATAGAGAGGGAATAGATGGTAACTACAAGAAAAAAAACAGCCCAGTTATTGTATATTTTTACGTGAAATCCTAAGCATGAAGTTGCATTCAGCTTATGAACATATGTACATTTATAGTGTCTTATCACGCAAATTGTGTCAGATTTACAAAATAATCTTAGTGGCAAAAGCGCTAGGATAAAAGAATTTTAGGGAAAAACAATTGCCAATTGATTTAGGGGAGGTTCTCATTTAAGTAAGACGTTTTTCTGGATTTTTTTATTCATATAAGTTGAATATAAATATCTACTCAGGATTTTTGTCATAGGTATATTTAAGTTTAGATATTGGAGGATGACAGAAATTTTTTTATCCCAAAAATACTATGGAAGCTTGTTACATGTGTTTCAACGTAACCGCACGAAAAGCAGGTGTGCACTTGACGCGAGTCTTAACTCCCGTAAAAGTGATCCAAAATAAAATTGTAAAAATTTATCAGTGAAACATATGATGAGCTTGCATAGTAGAAGAGGTAGCGTAAAATCTAAATATTAATTTTCAAAAATAAAAAAAAACTCAGTAATTTTCAGTTTAAAGCAACAGTTAAAACCAACAGTTCACTTTTAAAATGTTAGAAGCAAATATATGGTGATGATTTTTTCTAAAACTGTAATTTATTATTTCTTTCGAATGTAAACATATTTTGGAAATCATAAATATCTTATTTCCATTGCGATTATACCAAGCTCGCGAATATTTGAATATTTTAATACAGCATTCAGCATCTGCTTTCAATTATTTTCGCTTAAATTCAATGCTACTGATACGATGCATTCACAAAGTATTTTTATATAGTCACTATAGAGACGTAATATGTGATTTTTTCTACAATTTTAGTGGAAAGTAGGCTTTTGCGCTCTGTGAAGAGAGCGCAAAACGGGTATTTGCCGAAGACTCTCGTTGCCGAGCAACGAATTTCTATTTTGCGCTTTAAAGCGGTAAATTAATACTTTGTCGCTCGCTCAACGTATACTTAATTACAAATCGGGTAGGCGTTGTTTATATTTTCTATGGTAACAAATAAATAAACAGATTCTAAAATATTGGGCCATGTGCATAAACTGCTACTAAATATTGCTATTAGTCGCTACTAGCAAGTAGAACATAGTTGTACTATTAAATAATTGATGTGCATAAAAATTTTTTGTTCCTACTACTAGTTGTTACTAGGGTAATAGCAATTTAAATTTGGCAACACGGTATTTAAAGATAAAAAAAAATAAAAAGAGTTTTATTTTCACCGTTTATTATTATTTTTATAGTTTTCTTTTAATAATCAGATGGGTATGAGCGTGAAATTTGGTTAAATTTTGAAAAATGTTAAAAAATATTAATGATAAATGTCAATTTTATATTTTGACGTTCAGGACAAATGTCAATTTTATATTTTGAGTTTTATGACAAATGTCAATTTTATATTTTGAATTTCTTTTTGTTTTGTTTTTAATGCATCTATTTCGTATTTGGTATTTATTTCGAAGAATAAAATGGATAATCTTTAACAAGTTTGATAAATTTAATAAATATTATGAATACTACTTTTTAAACGATTTAAAAAGTTATAAATATTTTAGAATGGATCAAAAATAAATAAATAAAAATGAAATAAAAAAAGTTTGTCTTCGTTTAATTTATTTAATGGGTTAATTCTAAGTATGTAACGATTCCAATTTCGATACCGTTATAATCGGCAAGCCGATTAGAATACAACCGATATCACACAGTTCGAAAAGTTGAAAAGTTTTCAACCGCAAGCCTCATACAAAATGATTTGCATAACAGATTATTTGCAAATAATTTAAAAAAATTTTGCTTTCTTAACAAAAATCTGCCAAAAGATGTATCAATTTATTACTCTATGTAATGAAATTTACTTTACTAACTTTCTTAATTACCACTTTGGTTGATAATAATAATTGTAATAAATATTTTCTTTGAGTTTTGATCTGACATTTTTTTACACTTCCCACAAGGTCGAGTCTCTGTTAAATATGTGTATAGGTAAGTTTTATGCATATAAAGACATACAAACGCCCAAGGTATATATAATTTGATTTATTATCTACTAAGGCATTGATATCGGTATTGGCATCGTCGATTATTAACTACAATAACCGGCAGCGATATCGTATCGGCAAATTTAGGTAGCGTTATATCCCTAGTCAATTCTATTGTTGTAAATTTTCCTGTTATGTAACTTGCGAATATCGTTCATTTCTCGAATATCTCTCAATACTCTATCCATCTAATAATAAATTATTACAATTATTACAATTTTCGAATTTAAGTACATAGGTAAAAAATATTACTGATATTTTAGTAAAAAATATTTATTAAATAAATTTTTATTGGACGGTTATTTTACTTGAGAAGTTCAAAACACACTACTTTCTACATTTAATAGCAACCGTGCCCGCTATTAAAATTTCACTACTAAATTTCAGTGGAATTGTAGTAGTGCCTAGTAGCACTGCTAAAATTTCACTACTAACTTTAGTAGTAGTTTATGCACATGGCCCATTATGTTTATCGTGATCAAGTGAAATATTAATTTTATTAAATTTCAAAATAACTGCAAAATATTAATTAAAAATAATAAATAACTATTATTAATAAATAATAAGAATAAAAAATTTAAAAAAAGATGTACATATATGATGGAAATATGTAATAGTGACAGTGATTTCTCAAGTACACCTCCAGATATTTCTGAAGATGCAAAAATTTTAATATTAAAGTAAATATTAACGTCCATTATTATTTTTTCAAGTATCTTTTAAATAAAAAAAAATTTTATAAGATTGTCGAAAAAATTTAGTGTGTAATTCGAGCACAAAATGACTTGCCACTCCCATGAGATTAACGCGCCCCGGCCGGCGGCGTCGCGCATCAACATTCTCAATCGAGCGGCTAACCACCATTTTGCGCTCTTAATACATAAATAACTATTACGTAAGAATTTAGTATTATAACTACGAAAACGGCTTAGCCGTCGTAAATTGTCACAAGAAAACTAGATACAGAATAATAACATTATCTGGCCTACCTCAGCAGCAAACAGTGTGAGGTTGATGTATCTTGATGTGAAATGGATCAACCTTATAATTGCCGGTGTGATATTAGCCTGTGTCTGGCATATATGTAAGTAGCAAGTGTCAGACAACAGACAGCAGTGTATATATGTATAATATTATAATATGCGTCTGCTGGTTTCTTCAGTTTATCCACCTTGGCGGATAGGGTGACGCTGTGTGTCGTGGCGTGAATTGAAGCTCACAGTATTTACATAATAATAACAATGTAATCGTCAAGAGAATGGATAAGTTACATGCATATACCTACACACTGTGTGTTATAATAATATGTATTATAATAATACTATAAATATGGTAAAATCCTGAAAAATGCTCTGTATTTTGTATGAACTGAAATGTAGCGAATCTATATAGCTAATACGTAGGGAAAGTATGATAATCAGACCAATCTGTACATACGCGGTTTTCAACAAATTTTGATGTTTTAGAGTCCACGGAACTCAGAAAACCAAAAATTCAGAGTTGAACTATCTATCTGAATATTTTTTACGTATATTCAGAAAATACTCCCAAATTCTTCATTTGCGGCATCAAAAAGAGTAAAATTTTAACACATTTTGTTCAGTGGCTCTAAAGTTATCACCATTTTTAATTTTATGTAAAAAAATTTTCCCGAACCTATGAAAATCGAGAAAAATTAAGCGGAAGATACAAAAGGTCTTGATTATTTTAAAAGCCATATAGTTAGTACACGGAGAGAAAAATCATATAATTTTTGTAGATAAAATTTCAGAAAAATTACTTTACTCTCTTATAATGCGTGCGCGATCGACGACCAAAATAAAAAATATGTGCTAGCTAACTTTTATCACACTCTTATGCATATATGTTATAGTTTAATTCTTGTTGTCGTACTCTTTCATTTGCACATCTGACCCGCAACCTTATGTTGCTTGGGCGGTATCTGTAAAAACTTCGAACCTGTACGAACTTTATGATGCATACAAAAATGATTGCCAACAATATATTCTAATACTAAAGATAGTGAAGTAACAAAATGATGAGTTAAGCGGTGACATCCCCGTCCTCTAACACAGTGTAATGAATACTGCTTGCTGCTTGTAACACAGTCTAAGGCCTCATTCGCACGAGAGTTAAAAAAACGTGGCGTTAAAACATGACGTTGGTGTTTTTAAAACGTTATCAATATGTCTGTTCATATGAACGCTTTAAAATCACTTTTATCTCGTTTCTCATTGCAGTAGAACGTGAAATGAATTCAACTAAATTACTTGCAATAGCGATTTGTGTTGCAAGAAAGCAAAAAAAGAAACAAAAGGCATTCTGGGTGCATCCCCTGAATGACAATCGATATTTAAAAGGACAATTTGTGACACTCTATGAAGATTTAAGACAGTGTCCTGATAAATTTTTTAATTATTTTCGAATGTCGATAAGCACGTTCGACGAACTGTTGGAAATAGCGGTGCCTCGAATAACTCTTCAAGATACTAACATGCGATGTAATCTAAGTAAGCATTTCCCAGTTCTCTGACAATTTTTTAGTTATTTCCTCCCAGGCATTATTTTTCATAGATTTATTGGCATACCCTGGCAATGATTTTGCATATAACAAAGGCCGAGTTTCAACTTTTATAATCAGCTCTTCAGGATCTATAACCCATGACGTTGACATCGCGTCCTTATCAAGCTAGCAATGCAAACAATAAACAAATATACACGAGCTGACAACACGAAACAACCGAACGCTATGCAAGCATAAGTCACACTGAACACAGCGTTGGCGCTTTTTTACCTCCCGTCTGAACAGAAGCAAGACAAGCCGTAAGATACATTCGACATAACGTTCAACGCCCAGCGCTTAAAATAGAACACAGCTCGATAAAAAAACGACGCGTTTTAAAAGCGCTGCCGTATGAACAAATACTTGAATACCCGTCTGTTTCATTTCAACGCTTTTTTAACGGACGTTAATAAAGCGCTCGTGCGAATGAGGCCTAATGGATCAAGGTGCTTGGTCCGACCCGTCCGACCAAGTTGGTCGTCCAAACTTATGGTTGGCTATGTGACTTGCTATGAGTGAGGTACATTTCAACAGCGTTCACAACAAACACAACCTTCTTTCTATTTTTTTCTTTCTACTATTAGCAGATAGCATTTCAAAGATTATAATACAGCATGGTAATTTTTGTAAGAAAAACAATTAAAAAATATTCTTTGTCGGCAATGGAACTTTTTACTGTGCTGTTTTACAAATTTTACGGAGCTAATATTACGCAAACAATATTCTATCCTTTAAATTTACTATGATTAATTATAATTTTTATATTTTTACCATACAAAATTGAATATGTTCGCCTTTTACACGTCGACTGTAGTGCTGAGCACAGTAATTTTTATATGAATTTTCTCTCCGTGTACAATTTAATTTTTCAATTTTTATTCTTTTAGAAACTCTTATCTGCCTTATCAGAACTCAAACAAATTCAAATCGTAGGTGACTTGAAATATGATCTCTCAACCTGAGAGAGATCGGGAGAAAAAATTCCAAAAATTTTACAAACTTTGATTCCAACAACTTTTATTAAAAATGCACGTATCGATCCCTAAAATCGGAAAATAAGTTTTAGTTCTTTGCAACCTTTGGCGGAATGATATTTTTTATTGGAGTTTTTTGACTATTATTAAAAAAAAGAAATATCAATGCCTTAACACCCACTGACCTCAATCTCTCCCCCTTAACAGGTTTCAAAAGTATAAAAACGGGACGGGAAAGTCCTACAATTACGTTGTCACTTTAAAAAAGAAATTATCGTGAAACCAAGTGGAAAACTGTAATATTTCGATTAAAAATGTTGCGGTAATATCATTAATCTGCAATAGATGTCGTGTGTATAGCTACTTTTTTTTTTATAACATATTGAAAATGCTTACTTTTGTTAATTCCGTAATTTTATTCATAATTCGAAACATAGGTATATTTTAATATTTACACATTCCATTCCTTGAAAATAATATTTCCCAATTTGTGGTAGTAACATATTCTCAATCGAATTTAATATCAATAAATATTGAACAGCCCTCGTTAACTGAGTCTGGAAATCATAAATCTTATTTCAAATAAACATTTGGAAATAATTCAAAACTATATTTTACTCAAAATAACAAAACCTCATCACTGATTGATTTAAAATGAAATATCTGTAGTATATTACAAATATTTATACTAACAACTAAATTACATAGACGGAGGAAGGTTACTCTGAAATTACATTTGTGGAAATTTTAAAGCTGGTTTTAGTTTACAAATGTATATACATTTAGGTACATACCATAGGTAAATGTAACAAATTTTGTATTATTTCCTATTAATATTGTGAAACTTATTTAATATTAGAACTTTTAGTTGAGTCGAGTTACAATAATTTATTTACAAAACTTTCGTTTTAAGATAATAAAAGATGAAATAGTTTTACACAAGAGTTTACAAACAACATATCTATATATTATATTTACTATGAACATTTATAATTTTGATATTTAAAACAAATAAATTTTGTTTTAAGATGAAAATGTTACAACAATGTTTTATGTTAACTGTGTGTTGAAAGTACCTTTTGTTGCAATTTATTGAGGAGAAACAAGTATAATGATTTCACAATAAATTGACATGTAAATCTAAACTTTTGAATAAATTATAGAAATTAAAAATAATATTAAAAAATTTAAAAAAAAATAAGAGTAAAAAAATAAATAAAATAAAAAAAAAAAAAACGGCGAATCCTTCTGTTGAGACTCTCTTTACGTTTTGAATTGAACAATATGTCCAATATGCCTAACAATATTTTGATTCAAATAATAAAATACACAGTATACAGTAATATTACTTTGGCAGTATTACCAGGCCCGATGAGAGGGTGGGGTAGCTGGCGTTACATCTCCGGGGCCCGGGCTAGAAGAGAGGGCCCGTAGCAATCGGTATTGATTTGAGAAAAATTTAAAAGAGCTTTTTTTTTGCTTGTCTCTAATTTTTTTGGGGAGAAATTTTTAAGAGATTTGCTTTACTTTGTGAGTGGAGAACAGGGAAAGTGGTAAGAAACTAAAATTTAAAAGTATGCGTTCCAGCCCGTCTTCTTAAATGAACTATTCCGATATTCATATGAAATTATGCAGAGAACCTCGTTTATTACCAGTCTGCAAGTACTAGTGCTTAAGGACACTCTGTCACTTGATTGACTTTCATTGTAGAATATTAAAATTGTACTAATGACCCAATTCCAAATCCAAACGGTTTTGGATAAAGAAATTCCGGTTTTGATCTTTTATCAAATAGTAGAGTATATTTGTTTATAATTTTCTTGTCTATTAAACAAATCACATGGACAGCCGTCTCTTAAAGGTCCGATTTGACCAGTATGATCGATCTAACAAATACCCGCAATGGTTTTAAAACTGTACTACTTAACCTAAATGTAAAGTCAATTGCAGTATTATTTCTAAGTATAAAAAAAATACGACTGTATAATTATTTTATAGTTTTGTAATCATTATGGACACCACGGGCGTCATTTCAGCTTTGTAACTGGGGTGGCAAGACCCACCGGAAGGTCTGGGGAGAAAAATTTTTAAAACTGGCTTAAAATTTGTAAGTTTTTAAAGCTCTCTTAGACTATTTTTACAAGTGAATTGCTAACAATTTACCCTAAAAAAATTTTTTTAATGACTTGACTTTGGATACTTTTAAATTATTGGGACTTTTACTTCAAAATTCTGGGGTGGCAAAATACTGGGCTCAACAACTCTGGGGTGGCAGCTGCCACCCCCGAATTACGCCTATGATGGGCACTAATTCGTGTGTCTAAATTACTCGAATCGAGCCTTAAAATTCGGCCACATGCTAACTTAATATACTGTCTCTTTCTATTTATATAATTATGTATTCTTAATGCTTCTATTCGTCAAAAACAACTTGTGTAAGGTGTACAGACGAGATATGTTTCAGAGTTTAGATCAATCAGTACTATACACGGCATACTGCGCATATGCATATACTGTGTAAGCACACTATTTACCTCAGTACTACAGTGACAAAGTAAGTACGACATTTGATGAAATGTAATGATTGTGGTAATGTATTAAAGTCTTGTAGTAAATTTTGAATGTAAATAAATAAGAATGCATCGCTGCTAATACACGACACACACACACACACACACACACACACACACACACACACACACACACACACACACAAACACACGTAAAATACAATTAAATGGTATGCATAAGGTTGAGCACTGTGAGAATTTGCTCAAGTAAATACGAAGAAGTACATCCCGGATATACGCAGCATGTGTATATAACAACATATTCATATTAATTTGAGAAAAGTCTCACAATGCTCATACTTATGCATACCACTTAAAGTATGTATGCTTACTTGTATGTTTGTTACAAAATCATACATACCAACAAACATATTTAAATGTACGTATGTTAAGCAGACAATTGCTTCAAGTTAAACTAATCCCGGCATATATTTTCCTTAATGCTTAAGCAACCAAAATGGATGTACATATGTATGTGCTTGTAGTCGCTCATTCAAACTGCCTGCGTTCTGTTTCACCAACTGCAGCTTTTATCCGACAGCAACTGTTCTAGAGTAACCTACCATCATCTTCTTCGGCTTCTGTATGTATGTGTTATTCGATGTTGCCGCAAATGACGCGAATATAGTCATGTTACATACAGATGCGCATATGGTCATGTTATACGGGTAAATATGCTATTGAATGGTAAATGTGTATTTTCGATGAAGAAAAATATTAAACATTAATTCAGACTGTTACGTCTATGAATATAAAAATGATTTTTACTAGTGTACTGTTAAATTGTATCAACTGATTTTTTTTTTGTAATAAAACATTTTATTTTTTAATAACAAAGTTTCACTTTCATGTTCTTTAAAGTTTTACCGTGTCACGCGTATCTGAGAAATGATAGCTTTGGGGAAACTCGAGTTGAAAAAATATTACATAATTTCAATTTTTTTTAGATATTATTAGATTTATAGTACCTTAAGCTTTATTTATAGTATAGGCACATCTCCTACGTTGAATATTCACAAGAATAAATGTTATGAAAAGATTACCTTACAAGCTACTAATTTTTATAATTTTTAAATTGCTAATTTTCATAAAAATCTAGTAAGTAGCGTCATGTTATTCAAAATACATGCTTTTGCTGTTGAAGACTTGTCTTAGGCGCCACGTATACTATTATATTTCGACAGCATTAGTTGCATCCGTTGTGCATTGTACTAAATTAATATACTAAATAATTCGATTTTTATATAATTTCAATAAAGAATTCAGACTGTTTAGGTAATTTACATATTAAGGAATGTTGAAAAACTGAAGGGCTTATGCATTGCCAAATTCATTATGAATAAATTATTGTGTATTGATCATTATAACTTGGACTAAGAATTTTCGAAATAAATGTTTGTTTACTGTGGCATATAAATGTTTTTGTAAATAATAGTAAAATTATTTTAGAAAACATGTTCACTTTCTGCCTTTATTTTATTTCAAATAAACTGATTTCTTTATAATCAAGAAATTTAAATTTTGCATTTTCTGCGGCAGTACTATTCACCAATTTTACTAATATTCTGTATCAAATATCGTGGCAAAATTACAGTGCTTCTGTACCAAATTCGGTAGTAAGGTCACAGACATTCTGTAATAAATTCGGTAGCAAGGTCACAGACATTCTGTGCCAAATTCGGTAGTAAGGTTACAAACATTCTGTACCAAATCCAGTCGTAAGGTCATAGTCATTCTGTAGTAAATAAGGTGATAATAGTGGTTCTTTATTAAAATTAGGTAGAAGAGTCGCAATCATTCTGTATTAAATTTGGTATAAAACAGCGGTTCTAAACCCCCGGGGACACGTCCCCTTGGGAGGGGGGCGTGGAAGAATACCAGGGGAGGCGTCAACAAATTAAAAAAAAAATTAAATAAGTTTGTAGTTTTTGAAACAGTTGTTTTTGCATGTATATTTACAACAACAAAAATTTGAATTTGATGCTGGACACAAATACACAATCATTGAAATTTCTTTATAGCTATTATTTCAATAAAATGTAAGTGAGCGTCCGGCCAGGCGTGGGAAACTAGCTGACTTGTGATTTTTTCGATGATTTGTGTAATAAAAATTTGTATTTGAAGAAATGTAATTTTATATTCCTTACCAGAGTATGTCTAGCCTAAGTTCAAAGTCATTTTACTCAAACATAATGTAAGTAAATTTATCATATATAAGTCTAAATTAACTTAATCCGTAAACGGAGGCGTGACCTCACACCAAAGTATGAAGGGGGGCTCAGAGTCTGAAAGGCTGAGAACCCCTGGTATAAAAAACCAAATTCTATCAACATTATACTGCTGAGTATGTGAACGTTTCAATGTATATTAAAATCTATATTAATTCTGTGCAATTTAATTTTGATATATAGATTTGAAATATTTTTGTTAGGAGAATCTTTTGAGACAATGGTGCGCAAACGTAATATTATTAATATAAATAAAAAATATCTTCAGCAGAAATATTATTATCCTATTCTCTTTGACTGTAATTATACAATAATAAGTTTCAATGTAGAGGCATAAAGTATATAGATGTAACTGATTTAAAACACAGTGCCTGAATATGATATGATACTCTCAATTCTCGCTAGAAATCCATGCTTAAC
The DNA here is from genome assembly GCA_035578155.1 of Brachynemurus nebulosus. Taxonomy (NCBI): domain Eukaryota; kingdom Metazoa; phylum Arthropoda; class Insecta; order Neuroptera; family Myrmeleontidae; genus Brachynemurus; species Brachynemurus nebulosus. The sequence goes on along the minus strand of JAPWDM010000008.1, from coordinate 42,540,781 downwards.
TATTATATTGTGATACAATTTACTACAGAATTTTCATTTCAACAAAACTGAGATCATCTTTACGTTTAGAAAGAAAATTTAATTCTAATTAACCAAAATACATTCCAGTTATTATACTATTAAGGAGTTAAGTGTCTCTGCAAAATTTCAAAGTCTCACTTCAGCTGATGGTAGTTGTTACATATTTGTACGTTCTAGTGGGACGGTTACACCGGCTACCTACCCCACTAGTTGGCCGCCGTGACATGCGGTATGGAGAACGAATTCTGCATTACATTTTACGCTACCGACTATCATCAACGTAATCATCACATCTTCATCGTGTCTTAACATTTTCTCGTGAGCACACCACGTTACTTGGTGCATACATGATGTCATTTCTTGGCGAATCCAACGTTATTCGCTCCGCTTAAACCGCCGGTACGAGGTCGGTCGGTTTACATGGCGTTCGATGTGGCATGTATGTATGTAGGTACTCTAACTATGATGTGTTTGGTTCGTTTCGTTGTTCATATATTATTACGTTTTCGTTTTAGATACGCTCCACATGATTAGAAATATTTATTTTCGTCTTATATGTATGTAGGGTGTACAGAGTGTTTTAAATTTAAGACACAAAAATGTAACACCAATATAATTTTTCGGGTTTTCCAACAATCGTTTGAATTTAATAAATATTTCATTCCCTCACACACATTTAAACAATAAAAGGTGTGACGAAAATATTAAAATATAAATTTTGTGTTCTACGGGTCCGAAAACGGATAGCGCCTATACTCTCGCCTCTCGCCGTTCTTATCGTATAGACTGTATAAGTCTAATTTTTTCAGTTGAAAAATTCGACTAAAAAGATTGAACACCATCGATATATAAAATCGATAAAATAACAAGATATATTTCCGTATAAAATGTTTGAGATTTTCCGACGAAGAAATGTTCAACCGTATTCAGATGTGTAGGGATTTGAAAAAAGACATGGGTAAATAATCGAGACCGTAAACATTTTTGGAGTTTATGGTCCACACTTTGGGAGTCCCCCTATCTTGGGAGAGAAGTAACACTCTGTGGTATAGCTTATCTTCGTCACATTTAAAAACTATAGATTTTCAATAAAATCATAAAATCATAAAATCAAACATAGAGTGCCATCTATTTGAAAGTAGAACAACTTCTGTTCTACAGAATTCTAAAATAGAAGAAAGAAATGGTTTTCACATAAGATAAACAATTATGTACATATTTTAAAATCTTAATTATTTAATTAAAACTTGTTTACAAAAAATACTACAATTATATAACATCTGTACAAAACATCTAGAATTTTATAAAAACAGAACGAAAATTAAAAGTTCAATTTTTCATGATCTCTCTCTTTTAATTCAGTCGTCGGACTGAAAAGATCTCTCTTTTAGTTCGGTCGTCGGACTGAGAGGATCTCTTCCGACTTCAACAACGGAACGGGACATGCCGTCTCAACGTACATCATAAAATAATTTTTTAACTTAGAAACTCGTTTGACTTTCGTTCTGAGCAAAATATAAAATTTTTTCGTGTTTAGCTGTCGTAAAATTTTAACTACTATATAAAGTTAATTTAAATTTTGTGAAACTGATTGGAAATGTATCACTGGAAATAACTTTCGGAATTAATAAATTTGAGAAAAACCAATCATTTGATTCTTTTTATTCGTTTTTTTTTTTTTTTATATTTGAATCTAAATCTTCGGATGAAGAAAACAGAGGAACACCTCCGGGAGGGGTTTTTATATTTATTTTGTACTGTCGGACTTGCGGTGTTAAACCTTTGGAAAAAATATTTCATCCAATTAGTTTAGGGGATTATCATCACGGAAGTTATCTGGTAAGTTAATTTTATCGCATGGGTTTTACGTCACCCTATATCGTTTCTAACAAATTCCATTTACCTGTTTCCTCCAGCGGTCCTTTCCGTAAATTTTCACATCTTACCCCAATCCAGACAAGAATAGTTTTTTTTTTTATATGGAAATTTCTTTCTCTATTTTGGCTTTGATTTTACAAAAAACATCAGAACCATTAGTGGAATTTCTGAATCCACGTCTCCTCTAAAAAGTAAAATGGATCCAGCACAATTGCCAACTCTCTGTTAGGAAATGTAGGATCCACTACTGGTTGATGGAGCGGAAATAATGGGTGCGTGTGTGCTAACTAATTCCGCTCACCAGTAACCCCGAAGGGATTATGGGAATTACTATGCCACAACTCGTTCTCAGATATGGAATATACTAACAGTCGGCAGTTTTAATAGTCACATATCAGACAACTGTGGCTGCTAAGGTAAAACGTGGATAAATCAGATCAAGCAACAAAAATTAAAGTCTTTTTTTTATTATTGTTATTATTCAGAAGGAACAAAGTGAAATGTGTCCGGTGGACCAGTGGGATTAGAACAGAAGTACATATTTTCCAAAAATTTTATTCTTATTCTGAACCAATTTTGTATTCATTGTATTCATGTGTCTACCGTATTCGTATTAAATATTTCATAGCAATATACATAGCGCTCCCCCATGACGCACGCTCATATTTAAAAATTACCTTGTCACTCAAAATGTGTATATAATGGCATCCCTCCGTGTTTCAAAGCGAATATGTTTGAATGTGTTAATAGGTTGTTTACAATTTAACTCTTGTCTGTCTTTTCTATTTTTTACCTGCTGTTATCTTGTGTTAACAAAACAAACAATGATAAAAATTTATGTATTGAAGTTTTGTTATCTAAGTAAGAGTTTGTAACAATAAATCATGCAAATATATAAATCAGAAACATTAACGCCCATGACCTTTGACTTTCTCATTTAACAATTTCTCCTCCAACGGCCCTAGTGGATTGCGTAATGGGGGGGCTTTCATTTATAGTTAATATAAATGAAATTTTTCTTTAATAATAATTAAGATTACGTATATGTTTTAAATACTAAATATTCATATCGCATTCTTTACCCAACAGAAATGATTAATTAACATTACTCTGAGGCAGCGATATTTTTAAATCTTGAAAAACGATAATGTTTCAATGAAGAAATAATACGACTAGCATGGAAAGCAAGCCATATAAAATATATTAAAATAATAAAAATATATGTGAATATATATAGATGAATGATTGTAAAAAAAAAAATTACCCAAACTACCCATTCTGTTTTTCCGAACTCCAAGCAACGAATGACGCCATCTTGAGAGATAAGTATTGCCATACATTACACAAAGACTTCCAATGAATATGCCGACATATTATTTTATTTTATTATAATTTTGGAATTGTTATATTAGTAATTTTAATAACGAAATCAAAAGAATACAAAAATACATTATCCATTTTCAGTATAATAATATCCTACTGAGCGAATAATGGACGCATGCGGCTGACTCCATAACTGTGAAAAGTGAATACGTACGTATATTGGTTAAACAGCAAACAACACGGCTATATGATACACTACGTTCACAACTAATCCGCGCATAAAAACAGTTCTTTTTTATATCGTTATAAATTATACTTCGCAACGAAACTATATTACTTAACTTTAAAGAAATATTCAATCTGGCTATTTAAATTGTTTCGGTTGGAACTGTTTATTAAAAAAATTACGTATCTACTTACTTTTCTAAATTAAAACCACGATAATGAAAGCTATTTGTCTCTTACTCGAGTTTGCGCGTTACATACTATAGAGGAAAAATCATAGATTTTAAATCTATAAGAAATCAATACAATAAAATAACAAAAACTGCCAACAAAATACGTAATGTGCGCTACACGCCAACAGGGTTATCATATTATGACAATTTTAATACGTTGAAAGTCCATGAATCTATTCATTTTGATTTGTTTATTGTCATTGACGAAGCATAATATCTAGCCTAGTTAACACTGTTCCTGCATCATTACTGAATCACTCGGTATGTGTGGTACTTTTAATATAATATGCATCCGTTATTACGGATATGAATATATATTGAACACGAGTCCGTGTGAAAATGATAATAATTATAAAGTTTGAATAACATCTTATGAACATAGATGAATTATTTCTTGAATGAAATGTAAATTTCAAATTTAAAAAATGAAAAATGGTAATTTTTTATTTGTTACAGTGAAATTTATTTTTGTTTGTGGAACAAGAATACGAAGTGCATGCACGTAAAAGGTAAAATGAGGCATTAGTTTAAATTCTTGATGCATTGAAATGTGAATTCAAATTTCAAAATTTCATTGCCTCATTTGAAATAATTACAGTAGAAATTCTTATTAACACTATGAGGCCCGAACACTTTCACAGTAAACTTCCCCGGAAGCCGACAATATTTTTAAGCAAATTTTATGTAAACAAGTACATACAATGATTCCACAAAACACTAAATGATTCAACATCTACTATGTGTTATATGCAGATCAAAAGATGAGTAACATACATATACATACAAGCATACAACACACACATACATACATATGTGGATAAAAATATTATTGTAAATAAAATATGAAGCCTAGATATTTTGATGATAAAATATATTATGTATATTCTGTACAAAAAATATGTACAAAAAATGAAAAAGTAAAATATATGTACAAAAAATGAAAAATGTCCGGTACGTCGTATATAATAAATTATTTTTATTAGAATAATATAAAATCTTTTTTATAAAAATATTTTTAAGTGTTTTGTTTATTATTCTAAATATTGATAGCGGCCGGTCTCTGAGGATGTTTTGATTGGTATCGGATGCCGAAGCCATGGGACTGAAAGTGTCAATGCCAAAATTGTCCACAGGGCCGGATCTAAGGGGAGCAGCTGAGGCACGTGCCCCGGGCGGTAGGCGGGAGGTCTTGGGGGCGCTAAAGTTAGGTATGTAACATTTTTTCTTGTTTTCTTTTGCTCGTCACTTGTTTTTTGGGAAAAAAACGAAATTTTTGCCTAAAGGTGCATCATTTTTTTACGCCGCCCCAGACACCACTTAGGCTAGGTCCGGCGCTGATTGTCCAGCAAAGGTGTATGATTGTCGTAAAAGCCTTTTTAAGTGGTTTCGACCTTAGTAAACATGGGTAGCTAACCACCGAAAACTACTAAGCGTCGCGCGTCGTTGCTTATGTACAATAACCCAGTGATTTTTAAATTGGAGGTTGCAGAAATAATTGAATGCAAATCGCATACCAATTTTTACGCTTATCTATATACATTTATACACATCTGAGGGGTCCTTTGAAATTTCTAATTTTAAAGGGGGGTTGTGGATCAAAACGTTTGAAAGCCACTGCAATAATCCAATCATGAAATGTGTGCTAGTCGCCATTAAGTAGTGCCGTAATTTCTTGTCGAAATACATGGACAGATTCTGATTAATTTTATAGGAAACCACCTCGAAGGGATACTCTTTTAAACAAAAAATCATTCAAATCGGTGCACCGTTGTCTGAGTTAGGTCTGAATTGCATAAAGAAGACCACTAGAACCAAACAGTTAAGTCTAAACAGTACGTTACTCTTAAACTATTGAACAGATCAGATTTTAAGGAAATGGGTGCTATTCTCAAAGTTGAGAGATACCTAAATCAATGCAGAAGGAAACATTCCACTTACATTATTAGTTCTTGAGAAATGCACTTCACGACAATTGGTACAATTGTTTAGATGTCCACTGCGACTAACTTATATCAATATTACTAATTTCCAACGATATTATATATTACCTACGGCTCGAATTTTATAATCTCTTTTTCTGAAGTAGATTAAAAATATAATTATCACCTTTCCGATAATTTTTCTGTGGAAAAGATTTAATTTATGGATTTGTAACTATAATGTAATTTGTTTAGAGACTTACGGTACCATGTATCAGTATCCAATTTAATTATTGCAGGGGAATCGTTAAAATTTTATTTGAAACACATCGTTGCTACCGGTAATAAACATATAATATTTTATATCAAGAATGCCAGACTGAGTTTTATTGCACGGTAATAAAATTATTTGATATAGAACGTCGTCGTTAGTTAATAAGTTTATTAGAGAATTTTCTAAATAAAATGCAAAGTTCTAATTTTATGAATTATAAAAATTATATTCAACCAAATAATAGTTGAATATTGAAATTATCATACCTAATAATATTAACTAATAAAAAGAACAAACTTTTTTGGAGTTATACTTCTTTGGGTGCGTTATGAGAAAACAACACTGTAACGACAAGATTAAGAAGATGATGATTTGGTCGCTAAACAAAACTACCTACTACCTGCGTGTAGCATCTGCTTTAGTCCAGTCTACAAATTCTCCAAATTCTTTCCTCATTTTATAGGGCGCGGAGATTTAGTCAGTTCATTTACTGATTTCTAGTAGAATACTGTGCATTAACTCCATTTATTCATAGGTTTTCATATATGAGAAGTCTGCCGCATTAACAAAATTAATAATTGAATTCTCCTCAGGTTTTTGATGAATTTTCTCCAGCTCTGTACTTGGTCCAAATTGTGAGTATCTGCTAAGCAAAAGTCTCGTATTCCATCAGAACGCAGCGGTCAATTCTCTTTATACTGGTTCTCTGTATAGATTCGATGCATTCACTTAGGTATAACATTAAAAAAGTCTAAAGTAATTTTCATTCTAACTCTTTATGATAGGAAGATTATGAATTAAAGTATGACAACTCCTCGTTCCGGCTGTAATCGCTAACGAAAACTCCCGTAAAATAGTAGTGAAATAAAAACACCTTTATATTATCTCAATTGTCGTATTATGCAAGCCTTCCGCGAGCAAGTATACTTTTAAATAAAAATTAAGGCTACTTGCTCCTGTAAGCATCATTTGCATGCAAGTATAGGTACTGTTATACAAATTTACTTGCATAAGTAAAAATATTTCTAATTTTGTTGTTAAAAGTAACCCCCACCTAAATTAAAAATGGAGAAAAATTGAGTAAGATGAGGAACTGTCAATAAACTGTTTAATAATATCAAGACAATAAACAATAAAATTAATAAATTTATATGAAGAAAATGAAGATTTATGAAACTTTGAAATAAAAAGTACTGAAATTATAAAAGAAAATACTTACAAGAAAATTGTACAAGAAATGAATTGAACTCCAGAGCAAATAAAAAAACAGATTGTATCATTCCGGAGAAAATTTTTTTTGGAAAAAAAGATCTAATCGGACTGGGATCGAGAACTGATATCGGGAATTTTAAAATCTGTTGTGTTTAATGTTTCTGTTAATAAAGTATCTTCTATATTAAAAATATATTTATAAAGTTTCTTTTACCCAAAACTGTCTTTTTCCCGAGAATTTTTCTTTTTTTTTGAGTTTGATATAGTTAGCAGTACTGCAAGGAATTTTTTTGATGTTTTTATTATTGAATCAAAAAATCAAATATTAAAAAATATCGTGTTTTAGCGCGTACCTACTTTCATGCAAGTGTACTTTTACATGGTTTACATGTAACAGGTCTTGCAAGTATACTGTTATAAAAACTTGGCCACGCCCCTTAAAAAAATTACTTTTATGCAAGTGTACTTGCTCATGGAAGTGTAGCTTTAGACTGAATTTTATTTTATTATTTTAGTTGCTAGGAAAACTAAATCAATAGTAATAATTTTAATTTCTATATTTTACAAAGCGAACTATATTGACAATATTAAAATTTCCAAAATTAGGAAATTTACATTTTCACAGCAATCTTTGTGCCGGTATAAAAGATTCATATGCAGAATCCTTTTACAGTAAACTTAGCATGTGTTTGATCAAACAATTATAATTGTCTCTGCTGCTCTCATCGCAATCCTACATTAAGATTTGGGACCGTAATCATCTTTAAGAGTTCCTTGCTTTGTAAGTCACGTTACCTAATACCAATTCCAGGCAAATTCTCGTCCGTCTAAAATGAATATTGGATATTACACTTTTTGCTTATACCTTAATAAAATTTTATCCCGGTTCATTTTACCTTTTCTTTTTCTCAATCAAACATAAAATTTTTGTCACGTTAGTGTACGGTAGTACTAACACTGGCAACCAGTAGTGACTCGACGACGGGCAGCGGTAGTCAACTTGAGAAGCATCGCGTGTATTGTTTATTACCGATTTCTATAGACGGTAGTGGAGTTTTTAAGACAATTTTATTAAATCTATGAAATGAATGAAGATTACTAATGTCCCGTCTGTCGGTCTATTTGTCTCTCTGTCTTTTGTCGTTTCGTTTCATTTTTGTTTTGACTTGTTTTTTCTACATTTATTTATTGCTTTGGAAAATATAAAATTGTTTATAAGTAATAGGGGTGGTGTTGAATGGCTGGATGTTGAATGGATGTGACTGAACTGAACACAAATGAATGAAATATTAATATGGAATAACATTCACTGCAACGGTGTATTGCGATGAATTAATAATTGATTGGAATGTACAGGCGTGAATAGACTCTCTTTAAGAGTCGTCGTTGTTTTTCTTCTTTATCGCCATCACTATGTAGACTTGTTTTCATTAACGTAATGAAATAAATATCTACGGATCAAATCCACCACGATTAATAAATTATTAATAAAGAAATGAAATATTCCATTTTTGTCTCACTTTTTATACGAGAGATTTGTACTTTTTCAAATAAATTTGTGTTTATATATTACTAGTATTTACCAGCGGCTTCGCCTGCGTTGCAATAGAAAGGCTAAGCTGGTTTTAGCACACTCTACGTCATCAAAAGTATGGGCACATTTTAACCCAAGGGGTGCCCGTACTTTTGACACGGCAATGTACCAAAACATTAAATACAGTATCGCGTCGAAAGTGTGGACATACCTTGAGTCAGGGTGTACCCATACTTGTGACGGCGTAGTGTGTGCTGGAACACGCTCAGCCCTTCCATTCGTGGCTTTTGAAATTATGACATCTAGTTCAAACGTATAAAATGTACCTTCATTTTCGCACAGTGTTTCATTTTCTCACAGTGTCTGTGTCCCTTTCTATCCCCGCTGTAAATAATATGCAATGTTTAAAATCAACCTTCCATTTTTTTAACAATCAGTTGTCATTATTTCATTGTTTCATTTTAAAAACATTTTCCCTCGAGAATCAGATACCTTCTCGGTGTAAAAACCTATGTGTATATCGCTCTATCTGCTAACAAACAGACTTCAAACAAATTCTAGGAATCTTTTTTTGTTTCATTTAAGATTTCCTACAGGAATGAGATATTTTCCCAAGATAGAAAGTCGCCTATGTTCTATTCCAGCCCCTCTGTTTGGTGGGGTAAATTTCAATATTCGAAGCTTGAAACCAATAATTCCATTTTTAATAGTCAACTGTCATAATTGTCATAGATCTTCCCTCGAGAATGAAATATTTTCCCGAGTTAAAAGATGGCCTATAACCGTCTCCGTCTCCCAAGCTATGTCTATGCAAAATTTCAAGTTGACTGCTTAAGTCGTTGAAGCGTAAAAGCAAGTCAAACAAACAAACAAACAAGCTCAATTTCGCATTTATAAACGTTCAACAATGAATTATTAACAATTTTAAAATCACCAGCATACCATACCATATCAGTTTCCACATTTCTAATTGTAAAAACGACAGACTTCCATTTAAAGTTTCTTTCCTTGTTTCAACCCTCTAAGGGATGAATTTTTAAAAGCACGGAAACTTTTGTATTCAAACCAGTAACCTAACACCAATATCCACATTTCTAACTCAAAAAATTACAGATTTCTATGAAAATACAGGGTTGAGATAATACAGGGTTGAAGTGGATTTATCGAACATAGGGCAAATACATTGGTGATTTCTGATTTTTTAGTTTGATTATATATTCATAGTCTAATGAATATATAATATACAGTTAATAGACTGATTGTATCAATGAAGAAAAGAAGCATCCACATACACTGAGAGAAAACTGGCAACTTAAAAATAGTAAAAACGATCATTATTATTTCAACAATGTACAACTTGGAATTTTTGTAAGGAATCAACATTATTTAACTTGAAAATGAAGTTGTTCTACATTGAAACAATAAGTTTCAATATTACTAGACTTTCGTTAATATTTTACATTGAATCAATACGGTTTTAGTGAAATTAAGTAGTTTTTTCTTTGGGTGTATGCTCAAAATTCTACCAAATATAATCAATGAAATAATCGTGGTAACCGTAGTAAACTTTTCAAATAATTATTGTCAAAATTTTGAGGAAAAACAGAAAACTTTGAAAAAAAGTCGTACAAATTACATTGTGTAATAAATATAATCCTGTTTACTGAAAAATAGATAACACATCATGACTGACTATAGCTAAGTATAATATAATAGTGTTCATTGGTTTATGGGAATATCTGTGGGTCTCAACTAGTTAATAATAATAATTTGAAAAATTAACCGTGGTTATTTTGTTCTTGGTTATTGTGTCGGTCAGTTATTTGGCCACAGATATTTTATGGGGGAGGGTGTCTTTTCTTCCGGTAGGAGTTGCGGTACCATATTAAATATACATTTTCTAATTTTAATATTATTTATTATATACGAATGCAAGCCACACTATGGTAAGTGTCGGATTATTTTTGATAGTTTCTTTTTAATAACCTTTTGTTACCACTCTTATAAATAAATTGCAGTAAAAGTTTTCATTTTACAAAATAAAAATGTTGCATTATTATTAATATTCATATTGAAATAATATAAAATTTTATTTTCATAATTTTCCAGCTACAGTTTTACATAAAACTTAGAGAAAAGAACAAGGTTTATTATATTATAACATTCATATGCATAGAAAGCTAGCTATTTATTCATTGAAAAGTATATATTTAATATTTATGTTGTAGTTATTTTCAAAAATCAGTGTATTCAATATTGTCAAAAAAAAAAGAGATTTTGACTCCATCTGATTTTTGATTTAATTTACATAGTTAATTATAGACACTAAGCAGGGCTGGATTTACCCTAAGTGTCGCCTGGGCCACTGTAAAAAACGCCGCCCTTGCTTTTTCGTCAAACAAAAATTTAAAAAAAAAATTTTTAATATCTTTCCCACTGTTTTCCCTTTTCCTATCAAAAAATAAGTGACGACCAAAAAAGAAACAACTCCCAATTCTTATTTTCCTAATTTCTTTTCTAGCTTGCCGCCTGGGGCCAGTGCCCCGCGTCCCCATAGTCTAACAGGGACAGTAATTGTTAAAATGTAAGTACGATTTCGAAATAAATACGCAAAAAACGAATAATCCGTACCTGACTCTCCGAAATACTCTCTACACAATAAATTCGCTTTCATATTTTACTGAAATTAGTGTATATAAGATGCCTTCGACACGACGCACGGGAAAGAGAAACATTTAGTACTTAAATCAAAAATAGCTTGCTATCACCGAGATTGCATTCTCTATTCCGCGAATGATTTCCGTATGTTATTTTATTTGATATATTTATCACATTTTAAAACTTGGCTTCAGCATATAAACAATTATCTTTTCCTATTTCGGATCGTTCATCTATTTTGGGCATTATGATAATTAATAATTATTATTGAGGAAGGGGGAGTAATGGTTATTTTTCTATTTTTTATTTTTTTTAAAATTTGTCAAACGAATCTACAGTAACCCAAGATTATTGTGACAGAATTTGAAGTTGATTGGAGCAAAACTAACGGAGACGTAGATTTCTAAATCTCCGTTCCGCCGACCGTAGTTAAGTGTATAAAATTTAACATTTTTTCTACTCCTGTTGAAGAACACACTCATTATATATCTGTTAATTGTTGAGAAAGTTAGGCATTATTCAAAGGTGTGGAGGAATGTTCATTACTCAATATCCTCTTGACCAATGATTTCACAGTATTAATCATTATTCCATGGGTTTGCGATTGTTTTGTGTATATATGTATGTATCAAGTTTTAATTTAATATAATATATTGCCTAATAACGTTCAGAGGCGTAGCGAGCATAACTGGCGCCCGGTGCGTGAGACTTTATTTGCGCCCCCCTTAACTTCAAAAATTTTTAAAATATTAGGTAGTCTTAAAATTTCGGAAAAAATTTTCGCTTGTAAATTTGTATTTTATATTTTTTCCTAAAAGTTGCCTTTACAACCTTTTTTTTGCTCGCCAGTGCTTTTTTTGTGTGTCTATATATTTGGAAGTCATAACTTGGAAGTAATTTTGTAATTTCCCTACACTTTCACGTAACAAAATTCTAATGAGAAGCACGAAAAAAAAATTTAAAATAATAGCGCCCCTCCTATTAGCTTTTGTCGCTCCTCTTATTAGCTTTTGGCGCCCTTCTCAAAGTGGCGCCCGGGTCATGATAGTATCCCTTGCACCCCCCCCCTCGCTAAGCCACTGGTAACGTTCAAGTAAATAAAGTAGTTTATGTTTTGTTTTGATCGTTTTATACATAATATTATACAAACTTTTAATGAAATTAGAAATAGATTAAAAATTTGATTTAAAATTTATATTCAATTTTATTTAAATCAAAAAGGAAAAAAGTCGTAGAAAAAATATCGTATTCTACTCGCTTGCAATGGCTATTACTCACTCAGATGCATTACGACAATCGCTTCGCAAGCTCGGCTCGTGTCGCAATTTCATCTTTGTGGGTAATAGCTATCATTACTAGCTCGTTGAATAATATACTATTAAACGTGTATTTCTCACACTTATTGTTAGTATTTTAAAGTCGATCGGACACTCTAACTTAAAATCTGTTGGACCGATCTTTTTAAAATTTTACACACTCTTGTTTCTACACATAAATTATTCTTTTTTTTTTAAAATTATAATTGATTTTACAATAAAAAAATTGTCGAATTTTTAATCAGAAATCGATATTTTTGACTTCTAAGTCTTTCCAAAAATTAAAAAATCATTTAAAAAAGAAACAACTCGATAATGTTACCTGGAGAAACTTATCAGCTAACGAAATCTTTTTGGTTTCTTGATATTGCATGATTCGGTGATGAGTTATATTGTTCACCGCAATGTAACTTTTTTCTGAGGTGTCTGCAAAACTTTGCCGCCGCTAACTCATCCCTGCATATTTTTCAATGAAAATTTTATAGAATATTCCTCAAATATCATTCTGTTATGTAGGTACTAATTACATAAATAAATTTTTATTAACCGTATCGTTAAGAAAAATTCTCGAAAATATGCTTATTTCATTGAGAATTAACGTCCCCGTCCCCCTTAAAACAATAGTTGAAATAATTTCATTACAAATAATAAGGATAAATCAGTTTTTGAAATTAACTTCCACAACTGCAAGTTAGAATAACAAATTACAAATTGTAACAAATATCTTTTTCAAATAAAATCCCTCTTTTCCCGTCTCATAATACTGATGCAGTATTTATGTACATATATTTTACTTGAATAATAAAAATTACAAAAAAATATGATTTTATTCATGTTAAATACATGTTGTATACAATATTATATACGGGAAGATGTTAAAAGAAGCAACTATGTACAAACATATGAATTGCATTTGTTCGTACATAGTACTATATTAAGTTTAGAAAACTTTTTACCTTTTAAAATCTTCCTTACCTTTTTTTGTGTTAGAAAAAAATTATTTTTAAAATTACTTTAAGAAAAAGAAGGGAAATGTAACACATTCGGTAAATAAATGTACATTATTTTTTTTTCTTTTTTAAAAAAGAATTGGTATTATTTTCATATCATATATGTATAGATATATATACAGGAAAAACTTATACCTATACATTACTTAGAAGTAACTTGAAAATTGGAAAACTTGTTTTTCTCCATAAAAGTCAAAAGCATACACTGAAATAAACACAGTACAAATATGTTGGGTATATATGCACAATATACTTATTATATGTGTCTATATAGTGGTAAAATAATATTTAACCGAGTGTTCTAAGAAAATGGTTTTATACAGGTTGAACTTTCTGAGAGTTGTCATTTTTATTACGGCTATTGACTTAAGGTAGTTGGTCGATAAAACGATTTTTTCAAAGGATTTTAACGAAACTTCTCTAGATATTGATTTAATTCAATACCAATAATACGAGCCTATTCTGATTAAAATTTAACACCCCAACTTTGAGAAAAACGATTTCAAAGTTCTGTAATTTTAACACGGGCTCTTATGGCAAAACTCTTTTTTGAATAAAATCGAAACGTGTCAAAGGAATTTGATAAAAATTTAATATGTTATAAAATACAAAGTTACAAACCATATTTAATAAGAAATAAAAATTATTGATTATGCCGTTTTTGAAATATAATTTAAAAACATCATTTTATAACGTTTTTACAACGCTTTTTTAACAATGCTTTTTTATTACTACAACATAAGCGTGCGGAAATTCAAAAAAACAAGTGGTATAAAAATATAATAACTGAAGAATATTAATACCTACGTTATTTAAATTTTTATAAAAGAAAATTTTCTCGCTGAGATATGCTTTTATACCTGAGTGTCCCGGAGCAACTACGTTAAGCAAAAAATTGTTTAGATAACTGTTGTAGATACCGCTGGATTTACTGCTATAACTAGGAGTTTTATAACTCTATTAGTTTTGGAGCTATGATGCTGTATTTTTAAATAGAAATTTATGCTGGAAAGTTTTTAAAAATTAGTTTGTTAATTCCAGAATTACCGGAAATACTCAATCTTCCATTACATCGTCTCATCTTTTGTTGAATTCTCCTTAACGAACCGTATAATACAATAGTTGATTGGTGTTCTAAAGACTTTCAATAGATTTAAAAAATATTTCTTCTTGTATGCAGAATGTATATTAAACAAGCTATATAAAAACTTTTTTCTCACTTTTTAAAATGTACTGAATTATGCTTAGAGTATCGCCTCTCAGTTGCAATTGGGTGTAGCTAATTTGTATACATAAAAGTTTTTTAAAAAGCTACTTACAACATAACGATTTTTAATACACCAAAAACTGGTTGGTAAATAGAAAAAAACTAAAAAATTTAAATTTCCCATTTCACTGGTTTCATTTGGTATATACCTCTATGTATTACTACACGTTGAATATTAATTCTGAAACTAATTTCGTATACGAAAATTGCATTGTCTTAGGTATATTCTAATTTAAAATTCTGCATCCAGAGCTTCTTTAAAGTTATGGTATCGTTGTTTATGAAAAAAATAGTAGGAATTAGAGAAAAGATGGGTTATCGTTAAAAAATTTTCGTTATGCATTTGGAAATGAGATTTATATAGGCACAATATTTCAATGGTTAATAAATGATTCAATTGATATACTTCTACTGGGCTTTTATTAATGATTTATTAATGATTTTTTATGTCAAATTTTAATTTTATTTGAATATTGTACATAGGAAACTCTCATTACGTAATCCACGGGGACCAAATTGCTAAATGAGGAAGGTAAAGATCACGGGCGTCAATGTTTCTGATTTATATATTTGTATGATTTACTGTTATAAACTATTACTTAGACACTAACACATTCAAACATATTTGCTTTAAAACACGGAGGGGTGCGATTATACATATCTTATGTGCGACGAAATTGTTAAATGGAGGCGTGCGATATGGAAGCGTGCTATGTAGTTAAATTATTTTGTATGCTTTTTACTACATACCATTTTGAACAATTATAAAAATAGGAAAATTAATTATTATTAAACATACTTTTGCATCCATCCCCCTTTTCGTTCGGACGGGCCCTGTTGGTGGTTAGTTTTTCCAAATTTACCCTCATTAAATTACATTCACTATCTAAAAAGCCTGCTTTTATAAAAAAGCAAGAAAAAAAGAAAGAAATAAAGGAAACTAACAAGAAGGTATGAGCAGTCTATTCATTATAATAAACTAGCCGTACCCGTGACGTTGTTCACGCGAAACGTTGAGTAGTTTCATTTTCCAATTTGTAGTTTCTTGCAACACAAAATGCATTAAATTGTCTCCAAATTGACAATTGTGTATTTATTGTATTTTTCGGTACACAATAAGCAACATTTTCTTTGATTTCAGATTCATAAAAATTTCCAAATCGATAGTACAACATTCAATTTATTTATGTACATTACATTTTGTTATTATAGTTATGAAATTATGAAATATCTAAATTTACGTAATGTGTGTACAAGCTCAAAATGGTTTTTCCATTTTCCCATGGGACTGAGACATTTTTCCGAAGTGAAAAGTATCTTAGATGTTGATCCAGATAAAAATTTATCATCACACCAAATTTCATTAAAATTCGTCCAGTAGTTTTTACGTAATGTGTGTACACTGTACATGCTCAAAATAGTTTTTCCATTTACCCGTGGGAATGAGACATTTTTCCGGAATAAAAAGTATCTTAGATGTTGACTTAGGTAACAAGTTATCATCACACCAAATTTCATTAAAATCCGTCCTGTAGTTTTTACGTGGTGCGTGAACAGACAGACAGACAGAAAGACAGACAGACAAAAAATTTAAAAATCGCTGTTTTTATATCTACATTGATAACTATTTACAGTACCAGTACAATTTTCGAAAAATATTCCATATACAGAAACGGTCTCGTTACAGTTTTATTATGTGTATAGATTATATTTTGTGATTGCTCAGAACGCTTCTAAGAAATTTCTAGGAACTGAATCTTTTTTGGAAAACAATAATACGAGTATTCTATGGGAATTCTTCAAAAGAACTCTTTCTTTAGGTCAAAAGCAGACTAATTTAATAAAATCTTTTACCACTTTCAAGAAAATATTCCTTGCTTCGCTCGTAATTTAATGTTAATTATATTTAATATTGTATTTGTCGAGTTCACTTTACCATACTCATCTTTACCATCTTTATATTAAAGAATATAAATTGCTGTGATATTATATCTTTTTTTTTTAATTTAGATACTGTATTTGCTATTAGTAATTTTATTTTTAATATTTTAACTCTCTGATATTTATTTTTTCTGTTACTATGCGATTAGACGCGTTTAAGAATAATTACGGCCAATTTTTCTACTACCTATATACTCTGCTTGCGTTGCTCTGCAATGAACATTTTCAATGAAATATTATCACTTGCTTTCATATTAAAATTTTTTCTTATCCCATTATTATTAGCTATTGTGTGTGCAAGTAAATAATGAGCGCACTTAGAATCGTTCGCCTATTTGCGGAGCTTAAACGCCATTGTCGTGTATCCACCGAGTCTGTGTTGGTATATTGTAATGAGCAAAACTGGTGGATTGTTTCGATCTTTCAAACACTCAAACAACATAAAACATTTATAATATGAGATACCAGTAGGAGATATAGAAAAAAAAAAATACACACACATCGTTGTACATCGCACCATTGCTACGTGGAAATTGTAGAATGATATCCATCCATAAAAACTAGTAGCAAGATAAGTATGATAATTCAGTAAATGTGTTTTCTAATGGCGCTACAATAAGCGAATAACGAAACAACGTTCATTCTAGACGTCTTGAATCATGCTCGTTCGTATTCCTTTATGTATATATTGGTACATCTATAGGTACTCTCGTATGTATATTATTATTAGGGAATAAAAAGATGATTATTTAGTCCAGTATTTCCAACGCGGAACACTTTTTAAATTCTAAAAATTGATACGAAACACTAGAGCAAATACAACTGACAAGCACAAAAAAATTTCAGCGTGTACTTAAGTGGTTAAATAACATTTCAAAATTCAAAAATATCGTTAGCGAGCAAAGAAGAGGAACTTAAACAAGATTAAACAGTCAAACCTATAAAAAAATTTCAGCGGAAAAACAATTTTGAAATAATTGGTGAGGACAGAAGTATCAGGATTTTTTACGCTTGCACTTGAGGTCAAGGTTCAAGGTCATATCAATTCTGTATACGAATATGACTTTGACCAAGCAGCAATTGAAGTAGGTAGAAATAAAGTTGACGAATAAAAAAAGTATAATTTTTCAAAGTTGCCCTATAAAATTGCAGTCTTACAACATCGGACTTTATAGGCTAACACACTCGTCTGTGCCCACATGAATAACTTTGAAATATTTCATTTTTCTCCTTTTCCTTCAGCTTTATTTCTACCTTTACTTCACTTACTGCGCACGTCCTGCGCACGACTGTTCCACTCTCCGATTCCGTAGCTAAAAATAAAAACTATAGTACAAATCAGCACTTGATCTTGAACTGGCCTTGACCATTGACCTTGAGGTCACGGTCGAATGTAAAATCTTCAGCTCTTTCCATTTTCGGAGTCGAAAGAGGGGGTCACCATTGTGAATTAGATTTTTCCTTAGGTCCCCTTCCAAACCCGGACTCCGAACTGTGTAGAAGATCCACTAAAAATATCATTTTTAATGGAATACTATTATGTATTTAAATAGAAGGTATAGTTGTAGGGTCATTACACACCACTTCATCCAAGTCATGTCACCCATGACCTCAGATTTAGCTGAAAATTTGTTTATTTGTTTATTTAATCATCCGAATCATCTATACAAAATTTAAAAAAATTATCTCTAATAGTTTTCAAGTTATGAATTTTTGAAATTTAGCAAAATAGGGTTAAAATGATGTTTCTGTGGTATCACTTTCGGTGACGTTATTATATTAAAAAATCCATAACTTCTGTAATATTTAACATAAAGCAATAATTTTTTCATCAAAATGTTCAGAAAATTCAGGAGATTACAGGAAAAATAAATTTGGTTAATTATGACTTCATGTTTCTATGTAATGCTTTGTTAGACAAATTTTGAGACATTTTTTAATCGATAAACAAAAAATCTTTAAAAGTGATTATTGACCAAAGGCATAGCAGTAACCGTAGTAATTTTTTTCTTAATTTATCCTAAAGATGTAAGCTAAAATAATCTGGAACAAAAATAATGTTTTTTTACCCGCTAACATTTTTCAGACACGTTCGACGTCTGGAAACTCAAAAGTTAGTTTTTCTTGGAAACTAGTTGACATAGAATAATAGTTTAAAGACATTTTTCATGTGATTTTTTCTCCTCTTTCCAATGGTGTAAACAAAAATTTTGAATTTTGGGAAATTATTCCAAAAAAGCTCGTTTCTTGAGCTTCCAGACGTCGGACGTGTCTGAAAAATATTAGCGGGTACAAAAACCATTATTTCTGTTCCAGATTATTTTAGTTTACATCTTTAGGGTAAATTTAAAAAAAAATTACCTAATAAAAACCAAATTTATTTTTCCTATAATCTCCTGACTTTTCTGAACATTTTGATGAAAAAATTAGCTTTATGTTAAATATTACAGAAGTTATGGATTTTTTAATATAATAACGTCACCGAAATTGATACCACAGAAACATCATTTTAATCCTATTTTGCTAAATTTCAAAAATTCATAATTTGAAAACTATTAAATAAAAAAATAAACAAATTTTCAGCTAAATCTGAGGTCACGGGTGAAATTTTATGTTTTTATTGAATGATTTGAAATGAAATGACCCTGTAACGATTTGTCTTTTATGGATGGTATTGAACTAACTACCTACCTCGCAAAAGGGAAAGTGGTTAACCACTAGACCATCTCGAGATCTTCTTACGGTTCTTTTTCGTATGGTTGAATAATCATACTGTATATAGTTAAATTTTTCAGTAATGTTTTGTTATATGTATGTACAGACAAGACCAAACGGCTTTAAATATGCATCACGAAAAAAAAAAAAAGCTTCAGTAATGGTTGGCGGTGACTGAACAAAGCTCCATCAGTCGTCACCGTTGAAGAATAAAAAGCATCGAGAATCACATTAGATATCAAACGACTGACTGACTGACTGACTGACTGACTGACTGTGATCCTCTTTATCGTGCATAAATAACGATAATTTTGTGTCCAATTTTTCAAATGTAAAACATTTACATGTGACAGAATTTAAACTAAATATAACTATCACGTTTTGCTTCTGCATAAGGTGGCTTTACTAAAAATTACCATATTACACGTATTAGACGCAACAAATTTAGAGTTTAGTTAACAATTCGACTATTTAAATGATTAATATAGCTGACTTTCACAAACTTTTTGAACATCTACAGTTTTGAAAAGCTTAGTGATAAATCTACACCAGGGTTCAAATTTGATTTAGGAAATTATTAAGAGTAGGTATAGGTTTCAGCAAAAGTATAACATATATGTGTAAGTATATATATATATATATATATATATATATATATATATATATATATATATATATATATATATATAATTTATAGTTAGATTTCTACAATAAAATTTATCTTGTTATTCAATAAAAGATGCAATAGAGAGAAATTTTAAATTTTGATGAAATTTTGCTGGTATGTAGAAAAAGCAAAAATAAGGAACTCGTATTTTTTTATGAGCGATTAAGTATATGCAACATTAAAAGAATCAAGTAAATATATTCATTATTCAAATATCACCAAATACTTCTCTATTTTTTGAATATTGATAAATTAAATGGAAGAAATTTCTTACTTCAGAATTAAATTTAAATCTAATATTGTGTAAACCTATGAATCCATTTTGTATAATGGAAATGGAAAATTTATTTCAAAGTTACTAAATTTTACTCGTAGGAAATTATTCTGAAACTAACAAAATGGGATAGATTTGAAAATTAATTTAAATTAGCCAAATCACCCTTGCTTTGCTCAGAGAAAGGCAGCGGATTCGTTAGGTCATGCACTTAGATATTTATTAGTCATGCACAATTATCATTGAATCCAATAAAAATTCATTCGTCCTTTTATTTTTTATTTTAGCTCCGACATCCTGTTTAGTATTATGATCACAACTATATGCAATACGTACAAAACCCTCATTACGCACGCTCACATTTAACAATTATGCCATGTGTATAATGGCATCCCTCCGTGTTTTAAAGCGAATAGGTTTCAATGTGTTGATGTGTTATTTACATGTTAATTCTTGTGGGTTTTTTTATATTTTTTTACCTGCTGTTATCTTGTGTTAAAAGTTTTGTCATCAAAGTAATCATTTTTAACATTAAATCATGCAAATCTATAAATCAGAAACATTGACGCTCATGACCTTTGACTTTCTCATTTAACAATTTCTCCTCCAACGTATTCCTCCAAAGTGAATTGCGTAATCAGGGTTTTGTATGTAATTAGACACACTTAAATTACAATCGTAATTCATTTGATATTGATCTTAAGAGATACTTTAAAATGAACTATTCGACCTACCACAAGCTTTAAATTGATGCATAAAATGAACACTGTAAGCCTTAATTTTCATATTATACGACACAATTATAATATGTATGATTCACACAAACCAATAGACAGACACTTAATGGTTGAATATATACAGTTAGTGGTTACTTAATATATATCATAATATGCTAACAGAAGCCTCCCTGTAACACCACCACAAGATGGATCACATATTGAACAATATAATGCTTGAAGATTGGCAATATTATTATATTACGAACATTACGTACTATTATTATGTATGTGTATAGGTTGTAAGTATGTATGTATGTATGTATGAAATGACGAGTTACGTTATAATGTGCGGAAAGTTAACAATAAGAAAGCTTTTCATAGTATCTCGTCATGATCTTATGTTTTGTGACGATATAAATCATTGTAGCTATAAAGCTGTAAATAATATATTTTCATTATATGTCAAAATATTATATATGTATAATATGTAATGTATATGATGTATATGAAGTACAGTTGACTCTATGAAACTGTGCGTTATCAAACCGTTTCAACTAGCATCACTCACCACTGTTGTCAAGCAAACATTATCGAACGTTGCATAGGAGTACACGCAGAATGTTTCTTTTGTTATTGTGGTCGTACAGGTACTTGACAGTAAGCTAGTCATTGGTGTCCCAGACCTAAATTTCGTTTATTTAAATTAATAAGAATAAATCAATAAAAAAACAAAAATAAATAAGGAACTTAACGTTGTCACTATTGAAAATCGATTTAAAATTTTCAAAAATATACAAAACGGTAAGCACATGGGTGAGAAATATAATATTAGCCACATGACTACATACGAGTATATTAGAATAATCAAAAATAAAGAAAGTTTTAATTTTTATTACTTGTTATTTAATTTTCAAATTATTTATTTACTTAAGGTGAATTGATCACTACTGACAAATGAATTCCTAAGTCTATTTTTTTCTCTATAAATAAATATAATTTGTGTAGAAAAATAAGTTAAATTTTATAATACATGTAACAGTATTAATATTTGATTATTATTGTTCTTAATAATTTTAAAAGTAATGAATTTGATTCTGGTAGTTGACGTGTACGCACACATAGTAACTAACACGTACACAAATATATTATGGGTGTATTAGTATAAAATGACATTTTTATAGTTTTTTTATTCTATTTATTACAATAACTAAACGTCCAATATTAAACAAATAGTTTTTTAATGATTCAAAAACATAAAAAAAAAATAATTTTCAGTTTCTTATTTTTAGTTTATTAATGAACTTCTTAACGTATAATAAACTTTTACTTTAGTGCCTATCTCATTGTAAAACTGTGTTTTAGTCCCGAGCTGTAACACTTTTATAGAGTCAACTGTAGGTAGGAGTTTCTTTGATCGAATGTACAATATTTGAGAAGTGTTGCTTCCATTATTGCTATTGTCATCATCACGAGAATTGTCAGCCTTTCTTTTTATTTTACAGTGAGAAAATATTATTTATATTCTAAAGCTATAGTGAAAATCAAAATAGAAGTAACAAGACTTTTATCTGAAAAAGATTTTTTTCGAATTTTTTCCAACTTTGATCTTAACACCTTACGGTCCAGGTCGTTTGTGTAAAAATTTTTGCGTGTAGTACGAATATTTTTGGGTTTTCAACAATTATGTTGCGTCACTTTACAAAAATGGTAACTTATAATAACTTTCAACATTTTTATATACGAGTACGATTACCATTAACAATTTTTTTTTCAAGATTGTGTAGGCCTCAGAAGTCGGACGTGACCTTTAGTCCCAATTTCGAATTTCTCCTTATCTGAATTCTATTTGATTTTTAGAAGAGAAAAATATATGTCATTAAAATGTCTTAGGAAATAATTTAAGATTTAAATATTTTTTCTTGGACTCGAGCAGCCACAACAGAGATGTCTTAAAACATGTGCCAATAAACATTTAATATACATATATTTCACATTTTTTTTGAAAAGCAGTAAATGTAAACCATATACATGTATATGTCTAATGCGTCAAAAGTATCACTTGGCTTACGATCCAGTATAAAACTCAATAAAACTGAATTTATGGCCGATACATGGAACAAAAATTTACAATATTATTATTGTAATCACAAAACCATAATCGATATATTACATACATACTTACATACTTTGTATAAATTTCATATTATTGATAATAAATATTATGAAAGAAAAAAATATTCGAAGAATGATATAAATTATATATATAAAAAAAAATATGAATGTTATATATTTTGCAAGTAAGACAAAATGTTACAGCAATTGTTCTTTATCTCGTATAGAAATATATCAAACAAACGTTTCGACGTTGAGTATAAAACTGACACTTATGGTAATAGTTATTGAGACATCAAAACGAAAATTAAATAAATTTGAATTACTGTTTGAGAACAAAATCGTACTATTGATATTACTGGCTGAAAAATTTATTAACTTCGTTCAAATACAAGCCATAAGCATCTACCTACTAATAGAAAAAGTTGTTCTTTTTCAGGCAAAAAACCAGCGATTTTCGACAACTAGCTGCCAATGGTCTAATTTTCATCTATTTCCATGGAAATTTGTTTATAGTACCTCAAAATAATATAATATGCCAAAAGTTGGAGTAAATTATACTTTCTTATAACTATACTGCAAAAAAAAAATCTGAAAAATAGTAGTTTTTGCTAAGAAAAAAAAAACCAAATAACCCCTTAAAGAAGGAATATGCAAATGTGCCGTGACCAATACAACCCAATTTTGTTAGGTGATTGACGGTAGGGGAAAGGTAAAGAAATCATACATAATATACAAAATAATTCTTAGGTATATATTATAAAATTGACATATCTTTCGATGACATTTATATACCGACCTCCGAGACCTCCACAAAATCTTTAAATAGAGGAATATAGAAAAAATAACAACGATTTTCGTTATTTTATTTATTTATAACTATAATAAATAAACAAGAAAAAGTAAATCAACAAATTAAGAATACTTTTTTTTAGAATTTCGCAGTTCTAATACCGGAACCCCTGATGAATTCGTAATTTATGCCATCGCATGTGGTGGTCTACCCGCACTTGATCACTTTGTAATAGACAGTGTCGGATTCTATAGAGGAAAAGGTGCAAATATGGGCTACCACTTTTATATTAAGGTTCTTTTTGGGAACAGTAGAGAATTCAGGACTATTTTCATTTCTAGATGATTTATTAATATTTTTTAAATATATTGTGAGATTTTCATGAAATAAAACACTATTGATTTTGTGAAATTGAGTTTATTGTAAAAGGTTGTAAAAAACCGAAATTTTAATACAAGGTCCAAAAAAATATGGGCTACCCTATTAAATTGTAAAAAAATCAATTTATTTGAAAAATACGAAGAGAAATATCAATCATTTATGTATGATTATCGAGTTTACAGAAATCACAAATACAAATATCTTTCTCAGAATCAGAACATTCTTGGTGTGCCCACTTTGAACACTGAAAACATTTGAACCAT
This sequence comes from Brachynemurus nebulosus, assembly GCA_035578155.1. NCBI lineage: Eukaryota > Metazoa > Arthropoda > Insecta > Neuroptera > Myrmeleontidae > Brachynemurus > Brachynemurus nebulosus. Next base: position 42,516,046 of record JAPWDM010000008.1, on the reverse strand, counting down.
AGTTCCCCTTTGGTGTTTTGTGAAAATAAAATATGACAAAATGTACAAGCTGCATCTTCATCGTCCGGATAGTTACCATGAGGCAACTGGAAATCGCTTTTATCATCTAAGGGTGGAACATTTTCGTCAACTATCTCCGAGCTTGTGCTCTTCGTTTGTCTAGGTCACTCACAAGTAAAGGTCCCGAGGCCGGACCTATCGATTTTGATGGAACTTAAATATGTTGTAGAACACTAAAAACTAAGGGACACGTATTTTTTTTATCTGCGGAAAAACGGTTTGAAGGGGTGAAATCGCCCTCCAAAAATTGGGGTAAAAAATTAATTTTTCAAATATCTCGAAAACAGTAAGAGATAGAGCAAAAGTTTAAATTTACGATATTACTTTTTTTTTAAAGAGCTATTTATTGATATGCAATTTGTTCAAATTACATCAACAGGGGTGGTTGGGGGTTAAAATTTGGGGGTTTAATTTTGCAAAAAGGGGGTGAAAAATAAACAATATAAAAATTTTGTTTACAGATTTGAAATCTACGTCAAAAAATCTAATTGACCTGTTTTTGCTCAATATCCTAATATTAAGTCTAGGGGTAGTTAACTAGAGGGTGACTATGTCGAATAATCGTACTATTTGGGTATTTCAAGAAGTTCTTCTTCATGGAAAATAGCTTAAGACAATTAGAATAACGTAGAAATGAAATTCTCGAATTCAAAATTGAGTTTGAGCAACATTGGAGAGGGGGTGAGTCACCCTCTTGAATTACATACTAGTTTACATACACTAATTTTTGCAATTAACACACTGACAGGGGGTAATAATGTCACAATAGATGGTTCTGAAGTTAGACTATCGTATGTAAGGTTTTTATTAGGTTTCGTTATTTTAGGTTAGGTTATGTAATTTTCGGTATCGATAATTTTCGATAAGGAAAACTATAATATCCATTAAAAAACAAACCTAATAAAGACCTTACATATGATAGTCCAACTTCAGAACCACTTATTGTGACATTATTTTTTGCACGGTCGTGTATTTTCATGCATTTACCGATACTGTTGACAATGCTGGTAAATTACATTTCCCGAACATTTGTTTATATCCATGGAAACCAAAACATAACAGTGCGGTAAGTGAAATAGATGCGTGGTAAGTGAATAGGAGTGTGGTAAGTGAAATTAGCTCAAATATGATTGTAATTATTTATTTATATTGAAATTAAAAGTACAATTTGAATAATTAGGAAAATAAATCGATTAATATGAAAATTTTCACTAGGTTGCAAATTATTGTTGGCATTAGTCTTCATATTTTATTGACATTTCAAAAGGTCGTTCAATCATTAAAATTTTCTGTGGTTTTCATAATCTTCCTTTCATTTTACGAGAATAAATTTGCAGCCAAAAATAAAATACTTTATCAATTTCATTATTCTCACTAATATTATAGTTTAACAAACTATTCTCCTTAATTTTTTTAATAGAAAATTCAAAAAAAGATATTCACGCTAATTAAGTATTGACACTTAACTTTTTATTTACAAATATAGTTGTCAATTGTCACTACAAAGATTCGTATTAGGCGTATTATAGTTACTATAAATATTTATAATACGAGTATATATTTATTCATGGCATTCTATGTCATAACATAGAAATATAAATTTCACCTATATTATCCGAATTTTATTTCTTATTTAATATATTTTTATTCTTTAATTATTTTAAATCGACCGTGCAAAAAATATTATACAATACACGATGCGTTAAGTGCATTTACTGATCTCGAAATTTGCAAAAACTCGACCCTGCGGGTCTCGTTTTCGCAACATTTTCTCGATCAGTAAAAGCAACTTACCGAACTTATATTGTAAAATACTATTGCCCACTATCAGTGTGTTAATAGCAAAAATTAGTGTATATAAACTAGTATGTAATTTAAGAGGGTGACTCACCCCCTGTCCAATGTTGCTCAAACTCAATTTTGAATTCGAGAATTTCATTTCTACGTTATTCTAATTGTCTTAAGTTATTTTCCATGTAGAAGAACTTCTTGAAATACCCAAATTGTACGACTATTCGACATAGTCACCCTCTAGTTAACTACCCCTAGACTTAATCTTAGGGCATTGAGCAAAAATAGGTCAATTAGATTTTTTGACGTAGATTTCAAATCTATAAACAAAATTTTTATATTGTTTATTTTTCACCCCCTTTTTGCAAAATTAACCCCCAAATTTTAACCCCCAACCACCCCTGTTGATGTAATATGAACAAATTGCATATCAATAGATAGCTCTTTAAAAAAGAGCAATATCGTCAATTTAAACTTTTGCTCTATCTCTTACTGTTTTCGAGATATTTGAAAAATTGAATTTTTACCTCAATTTTTGGAGGGCGATTTCACCTCTTCAAACCGTTTTTCCGCAGATAAAAAAAATACGTGTCCCTTAGTTTTTAGTGTTCTACAATATATTTAAGTTTCATCGAAATCGATAGGTCCGACCTCGGGACCTTTACTTGTCAGAAATTGTACTTCGAGGTTTTTTAATTTTTGTTTTTAATATCGTCGTACGACCCAATGTACACCAAAATAGACGCATAACACCTCCTTTCAACCAACAATAACAATATAAAGATTGGCGTGACGAACCCGTCCGTGAATGTACTATGGTACTTTTACGGGATGGTGTGGCACATTACTATTCCACGGTATGGCACAATATTGTACAACTGAGGTAGTGAGCACCAGGTTGACGTGAAGTCTATAATAGTAATAATAATAATAATAAAATTAAAAAAAAAGATGGGTCTAAATATGGGCTAGCTCATTTTTGGACCACATGTGGTAGTCCATATTTAGACCAACAGTTACTAGAACTTCCGAGGAAAAAAAATAAACGTTTATGTCGCAGAATATTTCAGTATATCTCAAAATCAGTATTATTACACATTCATTAGTTATTCTGCAAAAGTATATAATAATGGAAAACATTTTCTTAGTAGAAAAAAATTACAAGTCACCTATCTGTTAAATATTTCGATAGTAAAATGTTGATGTCACAAGATACTTCTTTTCTTAAGAATAAATGAGCATGTGTCAAATAAAAATCGCTGATTTACTCATATTTGCTTGTTGGGTTTATAACAATGAATTGCATGAGTTTCTCACTAAATGGCAATCATGATATCAAGGTAAATTTGCTACTAGCCCATAATTGGACCATAGCCCATATTTACACCTTTTCTTCCACGCATTTTAAGAGACAGTGTAGTTTTTAGTTTTTTAAAAACTATTGTGAAAATTTTTTAAACTCATAGAAAAATCAAAAAATATTTTATCCCGAAAATTGTAAAAAAGTTAAGTTACCGAACGACGAAATCTTGACCTAGTGCATTTCTATTCACAATCGTTTGATGTTCACTGGAATGTAGGTAATATAGAGAAAAAAAACTTTAACGAAAGGGTAGATTAAAGTGTAGACACGAGGTATCGGGTTCTTTTAATCACGGCAGATCTGTACAAGTGTGTTTAATAATTTTTTCCCATAATTGTATATGATGGAAAAAAGAAAATATGATAAAATAATTTTCAACATATGTATTATTATAGTTTGACGGAATACATACTATTCTACATACACACAGGGAGAGAGAGACAGAGAGACTATATGGCTAGTAGATTGTTGAGTGTATCATTTTAATAATTTTAAATGTACAATTTTATCGTAAATTTGTGTATTTAATGTTGGCAACACTCGCTCAATAGTAAATAAATGTATGTTAGTAACATAGTTTGCGGTTGGCTGGCACAACAATTAGAGTATTTCTTTTGTTAATGCTCGTTTATTATTTTTGCTGTATATATTTGTGAATATGCGAGTGAATGAGTAAATGTGTTCCCTCCCCGTCCTCTTATCTCTCATATATATGTATTTATAATTTCCATATGTTCTTTATATATGTGTGTATATTCGAAAAATTACAAACGTTTTTCCAGCCCAGTTTCCAGCCCAGACAGACGAGAGTTGAACATTAAAATTTATTATATATATAGGGAACGATAAATATATTTAAAATTTGTATTGTTTTTGTGTATATAAACACCAAGTCAAAAAACAGTTTTATTTCGTATTATAATAGACATTGTCCATCTTACTCACATCAATATTAAAATATGATTGTGTGAAGTGAGAACGAGGAAGCGTATTATTTAAAGTTGGTATCACGTCTGGTATTTTTTTTTATCTCTTGAATGTTTTGTTTAGTTTGGAACGGGTTTGTTTGTATATGTTCGTCGTATTAATGATCATTGTTTCGAAATAAATTTTTCTACAAGATATACGATGTTTTCTATGTTTGAAAATATGTCAAGTTATAATTTTTTTTCTCCTAAAAAAATAGTAGTTTCAAAAAAAATATTAAGTAGAAGTATTTTTTTTAAATAAAATATATTTTCAATTTTTTTCTTTAATCCAATCAAATTCGGGAAAATTGGTCAGGAAAAGTAGTTGGTGCGAGTCCTCTATATTCACATCGTTTTATCACTAACAAGGAGACGGCAAGAGTGTGGAGTATTCAAATTGGGATGGTACTTTACCTATAATTAGTAAGAGTATGTACATAGGAAACTCCCATATCGCACGCTCCCATTTAGCAGTTTCGTCGCATACAAAATGTGTATAATGCAAAAGGCCAAACTACTGTAAAATAGTTAGTATCCCGCTTGTCGCCAAAAAGTTACGTCATAAAAAATGGAGGAGCTCCCCCACTTTCTATAGTGATATACATATTTAGAGTCTGTGTCTGCATGTGTGCTGTAGTGGATATTAAGTATGTGTGATATTCCGTATATATGTATAGCTCGGTGACTGGAGGGAGATGATACATATACCATACCTACACACTCGGCAATGGTACGTATACATAAGGCTGGTGTAATATGTATGTACTCTAGGCTTACGTATTCACTATATTACATTGTTGCAACAATCAACATCCGAACCGCTACAAGCGTTGTGGACGACTGAATCACCTAAGCTGTGACAGGCCTATAAATGACCCCAAGCGAGCTACACTTTTTTGATATTAGTTTGCTTCTAGTACTCTATGGTATAATGGCATCCCTCCGTGTTTTAAAGCAAATATGTTTGAATGTATTAGTGTCTAAATAATAGTTTCTAACAGTAAATCATATAAATATATAAATCAGAAGCATTGACGCCCGTGATCTTTGACTTTCTCATTTAGCAATTTGGTCCCAGTGGATTGCGTAATGGGAGTTTCTTATGTATTTGTTAAAGTTATTACCCGAATTTGGCTGATATGAGAATGATGTGCACAAAGATGCAAAACCTCGTCTGAGAACAATCTGAAAACAGAGATATAGGGCGTCGAAAAAGGATCAGACCGTAATCCGGTAGCAATCTCCCCTCCATTATCTATTAATGTTACCAAGTGTTGCACGAATCTTCCTACAATTTATTTTAAAATCACGTTTAAAATTTTAGAGTTTTAGTGCACCTTATGGCGATCCTGATTTTATCTATTATTATTATCATCAGACTTATTATTATATTTTCTATGAATCAAGCACTATACAAAGTGGAATTATTTGGAAAATTCCTAATATTAACGACGCGACATAGCAAATTTAAGTTTCTGTGCGTTTAACAAATTTCGTCGTTAAAAAGCTAAAAATTTTTAAATTGTCCAAATAAAAATTTAAGAAACAATTGACCGTAGATCATTCTAAAAGTGTAGTAAAAAACAAATTTTGTAAATTTTTTTTCGACAATATATTTTTATTTAAAAAAAAATCAAAGAAATTTTTAATTTTTGAACCAAGTGTTATTTTTTCGTTGTTTTAGAAGCCTTTTAAATATAGGGAATGGGTATGGCATGAGGCCACTAATTTAAGTATTGATAGATATCAAATATGAAAAGAATCAAATTTGTTTTCAATTAAGTAAACATATAATAAAATCCAACCGTCCATAAATGTAGAGGAACTATTATAAATTTATTAACCCTTAAATGTACATAGGTAAATTTTTATAATACTCACGGTAAAGTGATGTCTGAGAGACATCAACAAATTAACATACCGCAGGCTGGTAACATAGATAGCCAAAACTGGAGACCACACGTATATGCATATATCAAACACTCCCCTTACGCCAGCAGGGTAAAATTTGCCCTAAAATAGGTAAAATTTGCCCTAAAATATGTAAATTTTTATAATACTCACGGTAAAGTGATGTTTGAGAGACATCAACAAATTAAGATACCGCGGGCTGGTAACCAAAACTAGAGACCACACGTATATGCATGTATCAAACACTCCCCTTACGCCAGCAGGGTAAAATTTGCCCTAAATCATAAAAGAATACACAAACGTTCAGTTAACAAAAACAAGCAGGGAGGAAGAATACTGAAGAATATATTTGTATACGACTCACAGACATCACCTTACCGGTTAAAGGTAAATTACATTTCTGAGAACACGTTTAGAATTGAATATTAAAAAACTTACAGTACAAGTGTACCTACTGTATTTTATTGTTACAATTTCAAATTCAAATCTCATAAATTACCATTTTGTAGTTGAAAATAAATGATGATAATTAAAAATAGAGAAAATAACAGCTCTATGAACTGACGGAAGGTATACTGAACAGACAACATTATTATTAATAACGATGAATGTATTTATTGTAGGAATAAGAAGATTTAAAGTAGTTATTATTTCGAAAAATAATAATTCCTGTTGAATAAATTTTACTTAAATGTACATAGATACCTACTTTAGTATAGGTAACATTAAATGATCAGTAATATAGGAATTAAATTTTATTATAATTTGATTCGCTTCGTGTTATAAAATATTATACAATTGTTATTATTTTTGCCTAGGTAATTAAAATAATTCCTTTGCCAAAGGACAACAACGAATAATGAGTATTCGTACCTACAGTTAAACTTATATTCATTCAATTTAACATTAAATGTTCATAATACCAAAGACCTAAGAAAATATATAGGTGTACCGGCACATAACTACATAGTTTGCCGTGCATAAAATTAATTATAAATTAATAATATTAGTATGCTGGGAGAATAATCTTGGTAACAGATAACAGAGAAAAATTAATGATTTTCGACTGACAATCGGATTATTATTTCCCTTACTAAATATCGATAAACACGGAGTCAAGCACACGCACCATAATTATATAATTTTTTTTTTTTTTGTGATTGTTGCTCGATAAATATATTTTTTTGCGATGAGGGCGTATGTACCGGCACAAGATTGCCGTGAAAATGAAAATCATCTTCGTATTATTCTTTTTTGGCATAAATATATTTTACTTTTGAAAACAAATATGCCAAAATATAATTATAAATATTTTAATAATAAATACATATTTAAACGAATTACCAAATCGTCGTTGGTCACCAATTATATAATCATGGTGCGTGTGCTTGACTTCGTATTTATCGATATTTAGTAAGAGAAATGATAATCTGATTGTCAGTCCAAAATTATGTATTTTTCTCTGTTGTCTGTTACCAAGATTATTCTCCCAGCATACTTTAATTTTATGCACGGCAAACTATGTAATTATGTGCCGGTCCATAGGTATATAAATATATATTTTCAAATTTATATAAAATATATAAAAAAAATATAGTAGCATTTACCTGCGGCTTTGCCCGCGTGGCTATTGAGAACTTTTACTTTTTTCTTTGGAATTTTCCCACAGAAATAAAATTTTTCTCTGGGTAAAAAGTAGACTATAACATTGTTTTAACAATATGCAAAGTTAAAATGAAGTCAGTGATTCTTTCTTATATCGTTTTAAATATATTTTCCCACGAGAATAAGAGTCTCACAGGATTTAGATATTTTACCATTAGTAGAAAGTACTCTGAGTTCTTTTTCGTCACCTCTGTAAACAATATGCAATGTTTGAAATCAATCATCCTTTTTTTAACAGTCAGTTTATGTTATTTCATTGTTTTGTTTTAAAAATTTTTTCCCTCGGGAAAGATATTTACTCGGGGTAAAAAGTAACCTATGTTTATCACTGTAGATCGTTATTTGTGCTAACAATATACTAAATTCGAAGAAACTCAAAGAACCTTTTTTTGCTTGATCTATACATATTATAATAAAATTGTAACGAGACCATTTCTGTACATGGAATATTTTTGGAAAATTGTACTGGTACTGTAAATAGTTATCGATGTAGATATCAAAACCTCGATTTTTAGAATCTTTGTCTGTCTGTCTGTCTGTCTGTTCACGCATCACGCAAAAACGGATTTTGATGAAATTTGGTGCGATGATAACTTATTACCTGGGTCAACATCTAAAATACTTTTACTCCGGGAAAATTTGTCATTTCCACGGGAAAATGGAAAAACCATTTTGAGTATGTGCATACATTAGGCAAAAACTATTAGACCGATTTTAATAAAATTTGGTGTGCTGCTAACTAATTACCTAGGGCAACATTTAAGATACCTTTTACTCCGAGAAAATGCCTCATTTCCACGGTACAATGGAAAAACAATTTTTATGCATGTCCACGCATTACGCAAAAACTATTGGACGGATCTTGATGAAATTTGGTGTGGTGATAGCTTATTACCTAAGTCAATATTTAAGATACCTTTTACTCCGGGAAAATGTTCCATTCCCAGGGGAAAATTGAAAAACCACTATGAGCATGTGCACATATTACACAAAAACTATTTGATGAAATTTGGTGTGGTAATAACTTATTACTTGGGTCAACATTTAAGATACTTTTTACTCCGGGAAAATTCCTCGTTCCCACGGAAAAATAGAAAAACTATTTTGAACATGTGCATGCATTACACAAAAATTACTATTCTTTGCAAGCTCTGTATAATTATCACACTTAATACATATATACTTCTCATTGAGTTTATAACAATGCTTTGCGCGAATGACGTCGCGGGTACGGCTACTTTAAAATATATTTTTACACAGGAATGAGATTTCCTATGGGATGCTCTTTTCCATCTCTTTCGTTAACAATATACGATCTTTGAAATCAATTGTCCACTTTTTAATAGTCAATTTTTGTAATTTAATACATTTTCCCTCGGAAATGAAATATTTTTCCGATATAAGAATAGTCTGTAAACGTCCCTGGCCTGCAAGCTCGTCTGTGCAAAGTTTCAAGTTGAGTGGTTAAGCTGTTGTAGCATACAAGGTAATATCACTCGGTAATTTTAGTTCCACAAGAATAGGTCATCGGCTCTAAATTAACAAAACCGGTTTTTGTGCAAATATTTTGTAAATGTCCTTTAAATTATCAGGATATTTTAGCGAAATAACTTTAACGTGGTAATATCCACGAAATTCACCAGGAAGATTTGATGCCACAGTTAGAATGTTTTTTTCTACTCTATGTATGACAAAGTTACATCTTTTTGTTCATATTTTATATTTATGTCAGAATAAAACATGACTATATTATTTTGCACTTTTAGTACCCCCTGCAGCGTATTAAATACGATGAAAAATTGAAAAATTAAATATTAATAAAAATTAATAAAAAAAACATCAAAATATTCTCTTTTTTTGCAAATTTTAATAAATAAATGGTATTCATAATAAAATTTTTATATTAAAAAAAATCGCGTTCGTGAATATAAAAATTTTAAAATCAAAATATTTCATATTGTCGCTGCACATAACTAACATTCATTCACAACCCCATCTATCTCTCCACTAACATGATAATAACGGCCGCCTCTATTGTCTGTTCGTGTCGTGTCTGTATTCCGCCTGTCCTGTCTGTCCGTTTGTTCGCTAAAGTTTTCATAATATGCACCACATACACTATTACATTTATAACCTCACATAAAACAAAATCTCAACTTTATTATGTGCACATTTCTGTATAATATCATTTTATAATACACATAGTCATATTATGACATACCTACCAGTAACCAAGTAACCATCAGGCCAAACCAGGACACCCGATTTCCATGTTACAACTTACAATTGTGTGTTACACACGTACCTAACATATATAACTAAGAGTATACCTACGTTTCGTGTACAAGATGTTTCGTCAAGAAAAATTTGTCACGGATGTTTTAAAAATGCATATAGGTTGTCAAGTTATAGTACGGGAGATAGCCTTGTATTTTTACCTAGTACCTTGATTAGTACCTAATAATCATTAAAACAGGCGTCAGCCGTCGCACCCACGGTGGACCTAAAAGAGCAAGAGAATTTTGAACTACTTTTTGACATTTAGAACTGTCAAGTATTGTGAATAATTTTTCGGTAATGTAAAATTGGTGGACAATATTTAACAGTTCCAAATGTCAAAAGCAGAGTAAAATTAAACTCCCTGCCTCTTTAGATCCACCGCGGGTACGACGTCCGTTTTGATGATTATTAGGTACTAGTCTAATATTTAAAGCTGTGTTTTTGAACCTGTAGGTCGCGAAGCCTTTTTAAGGAGGTCGCAGTTACTTTAACAATAAAACTACTCTAGTTCAATATATAATATTTAATAAAATAAAGAAAAGGTTAATAAAATTTCAAAAAAAATAACTGCGGCTTATTTTCAATAACAGTAAATCCGAGTTTTAAATAATTGTCGTGATATAGACGCTTTTTCCTTGCTTTTCTTTCATTACGCTCATTGGAATTTGAAGTTGCGATTGTCCATGTTTTTCTAGAAACTCATCCATTTTCAATAATTACAATGAGCACAGAATTTTGGATACTACACAATAAAAGACAGTGAACAACTACTAAACAAACAACAAGTCAATTCAATAAAGAAGTGTCATCCTTTACTCGCCTAATGCTCCACGCAGCGCTCATCACGTTGCGCTATGTCTCGTTTACACAAGTCACGCGCGCGTTCAGGAGCTACTATAAGTCGTCAACTTCGATGTCGATATAAAAATATGTCTGTTTAAAGTCCTTCATTACCTATTTAATTGACACTTAACTGAAAATAATCAATAATGATGAACGGATTCGATATTGATAACGTAGAACAAAAGTTAGAAATAGCAGAGGGTATAGGGGTCGCGAAATATTTTTCTTTACTAGGGGGGTCGCGAAATATTTTTCCATACCAGGGGGGTCGCGCCATGAAAAAGGTTGAAAAATACTGATTTAAAGTATAATTCATTCGGCCTAAAATCACTAATGAAAATACAAAGCTACCTCCCGTACTATTACAGGATTAAAAATTTCCTACTTTTGGTAAAAGTTGCAAAATAAATTTTGTGGAAAATTTTATGACCAAAATTGTTAAGTGAACTGTCCGAATTATTTTTTATTTCAGTTACGTTCTTTAGGTCTATTTCGAAGTAAGAAATACCCTACAATAAGCGAATTACTTTGGCATCAAAATCTAAAAAGAATCGTCTGCACGTATCATTTTCTTTTAACGAGTATCCAAAATGAATGTACCGGGCGGATCATTTTCTTAAAAGAAAGGAAAAATATGAAGGAATCATCTTCTGTTCTCTCTTTTGATAGAAATTCCATAGTGCCGGAAGGGTTGGTTAGTCCATATAAAATAGTCAAAAAAAGTTCTAAGTAATTAAAGCTATGAATTCTAAGCTAATCTTAAGAAGTCCCAACTACATTTTGTCTCAAAATTTTCACATAAAATTGACAAAAATAATAAAGGAAAGAAAACGATATCGGACGGGCTCCGACAGATGAGAGGAATGGGCAAGGACAATGTCGGAAAACATCCGACACATAACTGAAAAGGGTTAATAATACTCTCTCAGTTGTTTCTTTTGTATTTGAGGTATTAAGAACAATTCTTAAAAAAAATTTTCACTGTTGCGATAATGGTAAAAGTAAAAACAGAGGACTTTCTTTTAGAAATTAGACTATTATACAAGTTGATTTTGTATTTTAATAAAGCTAGTCCAAAAACACTGCGAGTTGTGTAAATTTCAGATTTTTATCACTAGGCACATTAGCGAAAAAAGGGCAGAAAAATTTAAAAGTCAATTTTTGGAAATTTGTAAAAATAAATGGATAAGAGTTTGACAGCTGTAAATTTTTTGGGTAGCTGTACTCATATATAGCTATCTCCATAAAAAATACCAAACTCATGATAACACTCCTTCTATGATAAAAAAATGTTTAAAGAGTGAATTTTGCTTAGATTTGATATTCAAATTTAAGTTTTTTACCTTTAAAAGAGTTTTTGCTTCAACCGTTTAGGATGAATGATTTATGAAATATGTGCATTGGCATAAAAGGCTGCAAACCCGAAAATCACAGCAAATTGGAATACAAAAATGGCTGCCACACTTAGGTAAGTGGTTTAAGATAATTTTTTTAAAGTGTTCTTAACTTACTTCAAATATAATAGAAACAACTGGAAGAATATTAATTTTTTCTAAATTGATGAAGCAACCAGCCTTTGGATTTGGAAACATTTGGTTAACTGTGCGATTTTATCAAACTCCATACAATCAAAAGTTTTCTATAAATAGACATCGAATCAGTAGATTAGACGTTTAATATTATTTTAAGAAAATTTTACAATTTTTGTGTTGCTTAATTTCCATACATGTATAAAAGTCCAACAACAGATTAAATTTGCATAAATTTTACTTCTATTATTAGATTCGTTAAATTCCTACATTTTAATTCTTATTACCCTTCTAATTGGAATATTTCATATTTTGATAACTTTAACTTTTGATACCCATAATAATCTGATTGAAAATTTATACAAAAACGTTTTGCTCGCTTCTTATTTACAACAACAAAATTAAATAACAAACTAATACATTCATAACTATGGTTCATTTCAGTTAAATGTAACCATGCTTCGTCACTTTGAATTTAAATAATTTCCTTTTTTTTGGCTTTATCTCTTTGATTATTGCATTTATGTAGATTTTAAATTTGCAGTTTATTTTTAGAAAAGAATAGAATATTGATTTGTTTCGAATATAAGAATTATTTAATTTTCTAACGAAAACTCATGATCAATTGTATCTGAAATGAGGTATACATACCTAGCTATGTAGATAAGTATACACATTTTATAATATGCATAACAAAATACTGTGCACTACGTGCACTATATGCATTGGTTATAATAATAATACATATAATGCAATAGTAAGTTTGTCTGTAATATTCAAATAATTCACCACATCAAGTGGATAAGTTTTAATGCTTATATGATAATAAAATTTAATGATCATATGCTGTGCTGTGTATGCTCTACTTGGGTGCTTGGCTGCCTGGCTGCTTCACTTTACTTACTCTTAAATAAGTTTTAATAAAACGTTATATTATTATTCCTATTTCAGTTAGTGTTATTTCAATATTGAGTAAAATATATTGTTCGGGGAAACCAGGGTGAATTGGGACATTGGCGATATCATTTTTATATAGAGTGGAGAGATGTGTCACTTCTAACAAAGAGTCTCGCCGGGCAAGCATATGGGATATCGGGTCAGCGACTTCTTCGGCTATTCTTTTTCATGAATGTTGCTTATGATAAGTAATGTTTGCAAATATGGGTATTAGACCTCTACCCCTTATATTGTCAGAGATATGGAGGTAAAAACCCTTATATTTAAAATTTGTTTTTCTGCGAAGCTATTGCAGCTAATTAGAAGAAATTAACTAAGAGTGTTGATATAAAGTAGCTTTATATTATACAATTTTTAGTCGAATTTTCTCCGAAAAATTAGACTTATACAGTCTATACGATAAGAGCTGCGACAGGCGAGAGTAGGGGCGCTATCCGTTTTCGGACCCGTAGAACACGAATATGTAGAAAAAAAAAATGTCTGATATATATATATATATATATATATATATATATATATATATATATATATATATATATATATATATATATTTTCCCGCCACCTTTTAATTTGTGTAGGGCTCCCCTATGGAAGTTAAGAGATGAAATTTGGTAAATGGGGCTCATTTTCGAGGCACCTCATACTATCAAAGTGGGGTCAAATTTTGGGCAAATTTTTTTTCTGACCCGACCTTTAAGGGGGTGGTGGGGGGCGGAAAAGCAATAAAACTTTTTCAAACCGGTTTTAAATAATGTTTCGGTCAATTATCTACAACATATCCAAAATTCAGCTTCCTAGGATGATATGGTGGGAGTAGAGGGGGGAAAAACGATTTTCGCTGGATCTAACAGGCCCCCAGCCCCCCAGAATTAACGTAGAGGGTTGAAATTTGGTGTGTTGATAAAGTTCGTACCTAGGTTGTGCTTTTTGGAGGTTTTAATATTTTACCCCCACCCCCCTCAATTTTAAGCTACAATTTCATGCATTTTCGACGTTTTCGAAGTTTGTACCACTCGCACAGGTCACCCGAATAAACCTAGAGGGCTGAAATTTTGTATTCGGATTGAGTTAGTATCAAGGGGGTGCCTTTTGGGGGTCTCGACTTTTAACCCCTACCCCCACCATTTTTATACCCAAAAGAACATGATTTTTCTCGTTTTTTAACAGTTTCGTTCGGGTCAAAATCTCCCCAAATAAACCTAGAGGGCTGAAATTTGGTGTACAGGTTAAGCTAATAGCCAGACACTGTTTTTTGGAGGTTTCAACTTTTAACCCTTACCCCCACGATTTTGACGCCAATATTTCGTTAATTTTTTTGCTTGTTTTCTAACACGTCTAGAGACTCCATAAGGAAACCTAGAGGGCTGAAATTTTGTACGTGTATTCAGTTAGTATCCAGCTAGTACCTTGTAGGGAGTCCGCATCACTTTTCCCCCCACTTCTCCCATTTTTACATCGGAATTGAATGCTATTGTTAAATGTGTTTTAAAAGCATTATGTTTATTCTAAATACAAGTAGGCGAATAGTAATTTTAAAAAATTTTAAAAAAAGTGAATACAATTTTTTAACAAATGAAATACATACATATTAAGTAATTTGCAAATGTTATTAAAGTCACTGTTTATTTATTTATTTAATTATTATTTAGGAATTTTGGATTTTTATTATTTATAAAATAGAAATTTTGGATTTTTTTGGAAAGAAAAAATATCTTCATAAAAGCCTTCCAGTTTACTATTTAAGTTCCTTTTTTAATATTTAAAAGTAAAACACAAAGGCAATTGGCGGATAAGCATGGATAGAAATGCCCTCGTACGAATTGTGTTGGCTTTTTCCCTGTTAACTTCTATCGGCAAAAAATTGAAATTTACTGAGATTCAGCCCTTAAAAACTTAAAATCCTTTTATAAAGCCCCGATCGACCGGACACTCATTATCAGTTTTGAAACCACCAAAATTACAAATCGCTTGTGGACTTTCAATTATATTTCGCTTGTAGACACTCAATACCGAAGAAATAATTTTTTATTTTTTATTTTTTTTATTTTTTATTTTTTGAAAGAAAAAATATCTTTATAAAGGCCTTCCAGTTTACTATTTAAGGTCCTTTTTTAATATTTAAAACTAAAACATAAAGGCAATTAGCGGATAAACATGGGCAGGAATGCCCTCGTACGAATTGTGTTGGTTTTTGTTCTGCTACCTGTCTTCGGCACAAAATTGAAATTTACTGAGATACAGCCCTTAAATACTTAAAACCTTTTTTTAAAGCCTCGATCAGCCGAACACTCATGACCAGTTTTGAAACCAACAAAATGACAATTCGGTTGTAGACTTTCAATCACATTTCGCTTGTAAACATTCAATACCGAAGATGAAGGGGAAAATTCGACTACCGTGATGGGGCCCCGCTGCTCACGGCGTTTTTTACATTCGTATGTTATTTACTACATTAAAATTACAATTGAATTTTTGAGGGTGTGTGTTTTAGACCAACCCCTTGAGTGACACCTCCCCAAAAAATATATATGTTATTTGGCTCTAACATACACAAACCGGCATAATTAGCGGAACATAAAAAAAAAATATAAAAACCTATTTATTAAACAAAGTTGGCGGTTTTTTTTCATTTTTACTTAAAATAATATTGAAGTAACGAATCAATTGACTTTCCATAGAATTGTTTTTATTTATTATTGATGTAATTCTTATTAAGAGGTCTGTCACTTTCGAATTCAAATGCCGTTTCTTCTCAATGTGAAGAATGGCAAAGACTGATTTGAAAGAAGCTTTGATAAAAGTACGGGAGGAACCAAGCAGGATTGAAACGCTGTGTTTCATCTTATATTTGTTAAATAATCTTTAACTTAAATTATTCTTAGACGACATAAGATTCCAAAAATTTGCCATTTTACATGGTTACTTGTTTTGCTACCGAAAATAAAGGTATATCAACATGTAAACATGTAATTTTAAATGAATAATTACATAAGATTAATATTTTCTTGAAATTAAATGGTTTGTTTGATCTTTACAGATATTTTGTATGTCCCGCTAATTCTGCCGGTGTGTGTAGTTATCGTATGTAGAAATTTCAGCAAGATTAGATTGGTGGAAGGTGTCTTAAAAAAATATAAATTCAGGTTAAGTAACAAAACGGCCGAAATACAATATGGTTACCCGGCGAGACCCTTTTTTTAGTGCACATTGTATAAGTCAGTTTTCGAGATTGATCCATCGATAATAATTTGTCGTAATTGATTAAATAGGCCCTTGATGAAAATTATTGCAGAGTCGAGTACAGTACTAATGGCGTAGGTGCAGGGACAACATGATAATTACCCATCAGATTTTCTTATTGCTTATATGTGGATTTGAAAATATTTTGCCACTTCTTTAGAGCACATACTCTTCATAGAGAATTAATTACTTAATAAGTAAAGATAATACGAAGCTGCTTTTTACATTAATTCAATCAAATAAGTCCTTACGACGAAACGCAAAATTCGTCACTGAAATATCTAATTATAAAAATATAAAGGTGACCCTTTACGATTTTTATTATTTTTGTGGGGATTTCGTACCCATTACCATGAATTTTTTGTAGATGCATCATGTCTGTTATCGCGTTGGATGGATTACGCACGCTTGATCATTTTCTAGAGTTGGTGTCAGACCAATTTAATACCATCGAAGAAGGAAAGTTATATAATATTGTAAAGGAAGGAGCATTTCCCAAAATACTGATCAATATATAATGAATATTAAACGTGCGTATTATGAATGACGTCATTTTGTGAATAAACAGTAACGGTTTTAAACATTAAAACATTGCCATTACTTTTAAAACAATATACTTAGTATATTTTTTTTATAATTGTGATTTCTATATAAAAACATAAACAACTAATTAATTATTTTTAATATCTGCTCTATTTGATTCAATAATCAACTTCTTAAGAATGCCGTTCGACTATTTTATCAGTTAATTTTTCGAATTCTTAATTGTCTACTAAATTATTGTATTCTTTAACGGTGCGGTACTTAAAGAATATTATAAATTACTATAAACTCAAAACAAATATTGCTCAAATTAATCGCTTATTTACAATTTATAACTATTTCTGTAAAAAGATTACTTGTTGATAAAAGTAGACACAAACATAAATAAAACTATACATTTATTAAATTATCATTTTATTAATAAATTAAATAATAAAAGACGCTACTGAAATGAAGAGTCAATCTAACCTATATTTTAATTTTTACATAATTTTATTTGTTACAATATTTTTAAAATTTTTGTCGTTATTATCACATACTTTAATTAAAAAACGAATTTCTTATTTACGTAGAATGATTCCATTTTCGATATTTCCTTTACTTTGTGTAATGTCAAAATTGGTATTTTTCTACTTATTATAAGCCTGCTTTTTTAAATAAAAAATTAGAATAATTAACGAATTTTCTCTAGAAATGGTTGCATTTATTGATAAATACAATATTTACCTACTTACCCAGACATTATATTTATGGAGTATTGCGCTTATGAATATTGTTTTAAGCTTAAGTTTTTGTAGAACTCGATCTTGTGTGCTTATTTGCACGTGTTTTAGTGTCTATTTACTCTTTTGTTTTGTACTTTTTGTGGTACATTCAAAGGTATCTACGTATTCATTCTAACATATCATATTATATTATATCTTGCCTCTCTCTTAAGAAATAGTCGCCATCCATATTCTTCTATGTCAATGTTTAATACCATGACGGTCTATAACCTACTATAATGACAATGTATGAGTCGGTGTCATAACACGTCAAGTGAAATTTTAGCAGCAATTCCTAAATTTCTGACAAATGTATTAGTTGACAAAATAATGTATCAGTTGAGCGTTTTACCATTCTAGGTTATGATCGTAATGGTGTTAAAAACAATTATTGAAATTTTTTATTTCATATAGAAAGTACCCAAAAGGTTCAGATAATCATAAAACTATTAGCAAAAAGGCTAATTTTAACATTAAAAAAAAAGCAACAAATATTCTATTCTGAAAATTATAAATCTACCTAATCACTACGAAATTCTGACTTTCTGCGAAGCCGATAATTAATATCACCCCTCTCCCCTAAAAAAACCGCTTTTAATCAATTAATTTTGATATGTTTCGATTTATATAATCATCAGCAGGAATAGTATATAAATTTTTTTTCATGCTTACCTTTGTACAATATTCACTTGTCTGATGATGATTATATGGCTCGAAACACGTCAAAATTAATTGATTAAAGTGATATTTTTACAAAGCAAAGAGTTGGACTAACTATTAGTAAATATGGAATACCATAAAGTAAGTTTCAACTCAATTAAATTTATATAATACGTTCTCATTTTTTACAATGATTATTTTCAGTATGTTTAGGGCTGAAATCAATATTTTTTGGATTCCTAATTTATTGTATTTAAATTTTTGTAATTACTTAATTGTTTAATTTAAATTTTATTGCTTCGGTCGAAGTTAGACAATCAGTGGAAATTTGATTCCAATAAATAAAACCGGTGACCACAATAAAGCTAAAATTTATTCAATAAAGTTACAAGCAGTAAAAGCAGTTTTTGTATGCTTTCCTTTCAATGTATTTCCATGAAGCATCATAAGTATTGAACACAATATCCAATTTATTATTAAAATAATTTTCTAGAATTTTATTTTCATTACGAATAATCAAATTTGCTTGTTGTCCCACAGAATACGTAAGTTCGAAAGTATTAAAAAAAATTATATTTATAAAAAAAATGGTCTACTTAAGAAAAAATGTTTTTATTTTGATTTTTTAATTTTTTTTTCAGAAAATTGTAAAAAAGAAATAATACTTAAAACTAATTAACTCTTTAAATGATTAAGACGAGTTAACTCGTCCTGCAATATGGCGGCTCAAAAAGCTGTAATACGTATATATTCACTGGTACAGGTATCGCCATCTGTCACAGATTTTCCGAAATACGATATAATTCTAAAAAATGTTCAATTTTATCAACATAGCTTAGTATAATCTATATTTTGTAAATTCTTGGGGTTCACTTTTTTGATGTTGGGATTTTTTTTTATTTTTCCTTTTTTGTAACCTTATCTATTGTACTTATCACTGACAGTAAAAAGTCTGGCATTTTGACACAAAAAAATTTCCATATGGTTTGTCTAAAAGGGCTGAAAAGAACGCAATGAACTGAAAGAGTCTAATTGAATAAATATAAATATTTTTGATTGCTGTGATAGTGTGACGACAAAGTTAGACTTCATTTCAAATAACTTGACTCTTTTTCTTATGTAAATTCAATAGTAACAGTGGTCAACCCTTTTGAAATGAACTCTACAAAATTGGTGATTGTGATTTTTTTCTTACAAAAGTTAAAATGTCTTCATGATTGCTGTTGTATATTGAGTTATTATAATGATTGTTTGACTATTAAAATGAACTTTAGTTTCTTAACTGCGGCTTTTGGCGTTTTTAAGATCCCGGGACCCTGACTGACCTCATACAAAATATAATGTTATTGTTTGATTCAGCAAATTAATACGTGTATGTATGGACAAGTTGTTATATCCGAAATGAAACAGAAAACAGCAAAACTCCATCACTCGTGTCGAATTTCCCCCCCCCCCCCCATCTTCGATATCTTTAAGATACTTAAGTGAGATTGAAATTAATTTTTTTATTGTTTAAATATTAAAAAAATTTAGCGTAATAATGGCGGTGGTGAGAATTACATACTGAACCCCTCAAAAGGCACACCCTCGATAGTAACGCAATTCATATACAAAATTCC
Organism: Brachynemurus nebulosus; assembly: GCA_035578155.1. Lineage (NCBI taxonomy): Eukaryota > Metazoa > Arthropoda > Insecta > Neuroptera > Myrmeleontidae > Brachynemurus > Brachynemurus nebulosus. Next base: position 42,495,853 of record JAPWDM010000008.1, on the reverse strand, counting down.
AATCCTCTAGTTATATTAGACATACTTCTCTCTGTTCTATAACAATAAACTCTATTTGCAGCGTTCCCATAGTTTAAAATAATTGACTAGATTTTTCTTAAAATTTCATTCTATACGATTTTTGTTGCAATGAATGTAAACCATCTAATTTATACCTAATTCTCTATACTTCAAATTATCAAAATCATTTTACCTTTGGAACGGTTAGGTTTACATAAAGTTAGCCGTCTCTTTTGTTTTTCATGTTTTTCTGAAAAACCGACAGAACAGCAAATTTTTTTTTAGTTCACCTAAATAACACCTAAAATAACTATTGTTTACATAGTTGATTTTTGAAATTTTTTGGGACGGCTAGATTTTAATAAACGCTTTGCACAATGCAGTTTCAAAATGTTTTTTTTTTTTTTTTGTTTTGTTCAAAGATTAATAATTGCATAAATTTTGTTTTTATTTGATACAAAAAAAGATTTCATTGAATAAAAAATATTTTTTTAAAGTTAAGAAATATTGCTTTGACTTACTTTGTTCTGTAGTCAAAAGAATATTTCTTAGAATATTAAAAAAAAAAGAAAAAATACTTTCGTTGATTTAAAGAAAAAAATTCAAAGATTTTTTTAGTGTTTCAACAAGGAAATCATTTTGAGAGTGTAATATTTCCCACAATTTCGATACAACACGAACGCATCTGTTTGATGTAAGATTCGTAGAAGGCTTCTAAAATATCACTATAACATTATATATGACATTTGATTTATACCACAAGTAGGATACAAAGTATGTCGTTGGTCCTTATTTTCTTTTTATTTTTCTTTTTATTTTGTAAATAGTCCCACATTGCTTGCTATTACCAATTCTAAAAGTTCTCATTACAAAAAAGACAAAAAATAAAAAAAATAAAAACAAGCAATAAAAAAGTCTGTATTATAATTTTCGTTAGTTAATGACGTCAAACGTACGTGTTTTCCATATTAAGCTCCTACAAACATTTTAATATAAACTTTGTGCTGTGTCAGAGAAAAAAACTCAATTTCTTTTATTATTACTAGTTAGTTTGTATACAAAAATTGTAGACGGTGTGATCTTGTAAAAGAACAATTTCTAATAATTGAGCTATTTATTGTATAGAAAATCGTATCACCGGCGTCTTAAAAATTAATGAAATTCTTCATAATTGCGAAAAAAAGACCGGTTATTTAATTATGGCACTTAGAAGAATCTTAGACTAAATTTGAAAGTAAATCATATTTATTTTTAGAGTAGTAAATATCGAGCCATAACTTTTTGCTATAGGCAATTGTGTTTATTTTCAATATTGTACGGAATCCTCGGTGCGTGAGTCAGACTTGCATTTCACCTAATCTTTTTGAGTAATAAAAAAATGTAAGCATATGCTACAGTTTTAAGGTTCCGTACCTTGAACGGAAAAACAGAACCCTTAACACAGGAATTTGAAAATTGGTTCAACGTTAGAACTTAACAACACGGACATATACTGCCCCGCTCAACAATAAGAAAAAGAAAACTATATTTTAGGATAAAATAGACTGACGTCAGTTTAATTCAAAAAAAGTTTTAATTAATCATATATCATGTAATGCATAGATATACAAGATCTAAATTTCCTATTTCGTAACAACCGTGCCCGCTATCGCCGGCAAATGACGTGGACACCGCTACCTTTACTAAATGATTATGATACATACAACTGGAGATGAGCTAAACGGTTATCTTCTAATAACTGTTATTGCAATAACAGTTACTGAAAAATAACTGTTATTTATAACAGTTATTATAATAACTGGTATGGTATTTGGATATTTTAACATATTGTAAGATATTCGATATGCGTATAAACGGTTCTGTCAGTGAAATATGCACAGATCTATAATACTGACGGATACTAAATAATCTGCAATATCTGTTCAAATACTTGTCTATACAAGGATTTAGGCTTTGTATACACAATTTTAACAATTTTATGGATACAAAATTACAAATACAAATAGATGTGCTACAATAGAAAATGTGTAACTTGCCTGGGGCGTTATTATTTTGAAATTCTCCGTAGGTGGTTAAAATAAATTACTGTGATCCTTGCTTTCGAATATATTAATATTGACCTATGGTATCGATATTTCCAAAGGAGTTATTTAAGTAACCAGTTACTGGGTGGGTATTCCAGTTATTGACGATAATTGTTATCTTTCTATATACTAGTTATAAAATAACAGTTATCGATATATCGATCATCTCTACATACAACAAAACACAACATTGTATCTACACAAATATGCGAATGTGTTAGTGCAATATGATCGTTGCGACTAATAAATCTGAAATTTTGATTTTAATAGGGTTAGTATATATGCCGGGAAGCTACAAGTTTTTTCGATAGTGTAATAGTTGCAGAAAATAGTTTAAATAACAAGGGGTAACATAGTAATTGACAATGTACTTACGTAACGTTTCAGTGCAGTGTCGGAAAACACATGCATCTTTTTCTTATCACGAGCAATTTTGAATAATATTCAAATATAGATTAATAAAAAAAGTTTAATTTGGTCTCTTGACTATTCACGGTACGGAACCCTAATTGTGCGAGCATCACTCGCTCCTATCCGATTTTGTTAATTATGTGATTCAAGTTTATACGAAAAACAATTGTACAGTTCTGTTTTGTTTTATACCAATATTTTGTTACTATGCACCGCTAATGATAAAATCAAAGTACCTACTCGGACCGTGCCTAGACATTACAAAACAATAATAAAATTATCTCTTTGTCGCTCGCTCTTTATTTTATATATTACTGTGTGCATGTAGGTACTATAAAACACACAGTAATAAGACACAGTATTGCAGTATTGTAATGTACGTATAGGTTCTTTGTATACAGTACCTACATAATAATTTATACATTTACATATTCAGAAAGTTTTTGTTTGGCTTTGTTTTCTTATTAAATTTATTGGTGGCAGTTAAATATAAATTATATTAATTATTATGGCTATTATTTATATTTAAATGTTGCTATTGTTAAACTATTTCGAATAACAATGGCAAATAATTTTTAAATTGTTTTCGTAAATTAATTATTAATTTGTTTTAAATGAGTTCTAAGTTTATTATTATTCATATTAAATTTAATTGTTAAGATATCATTATTAAAAATAATTTGAATGAAAAGTTTTAACTGTACCTTTTTTATTGCAAAGGAATTAATTGTCAAAAATGTTTTAAAATTATTAAGAGACTAGCCGTATGCCCGATGGGATTTCCCATCGACAACATCTTTTTATTAGATACTCACTTTTTGCTCACTTTTAATGTTTTTCAAAAGCCTAAATCAATATCCACGTTTCTAACTTCAAAAATGACGAATTTCCCATACGAACTTTCATTTCCTGTTTTAACCCCTTAGGGAATAAATTTCCAAAAACAACTGACTTTTATTTATAAATAGAAGCCTAAACGCCAATTTTCATAACTTCTGTGTTTAATTTCGTCCTTCTAAACAGTTTAGATTGTGCGTTGTCTGTCAGTCAAAGTTAAAAATTCATTAAATAAGATATTTATTTTAATAGTCATAGTAACATATTTTTCTAACTTCAAAAGTAACGACTTTCCATAAAAATTTGCATTCCCTATTTAACCCACTTAGGCGGCGAATTTTCAAAAATCCTTTCTTAGTGGTCACTTACGTTACATAGGGAACTCCTGTGCAAAATTTCATTCTTCTAAACCCAACGGTTTAAGCTGTGTGTTATCTGTCAGTCAGTCAGTGTTACAAATTTATTAAGTAGATTTTAGTGAACTTTCTAGAATCTATCCAGAATCAGCCCTTACAATAAAAAAAATTGAATTTTAGAACGCCTGAAAGGTCAAACAACAAAGCAGTTGTTCCATATTTTAAAACAGAAAGATGCCCTTTAGAGAAATATTATTTTTTTTTTGGAAATATTAGTTTTCCTACAAGCTTATTTTTCGAGATATACAAAATTCCAGGTCAAATGGATCACCCTGTTTATATTTTTAAATTGTCCTCAAAACTTTAAGCAAAACTTTAATATATTTTTAACTAAAAAAAGTTGTATGAAAACGTTTTTAAAACGTTACAGAACGTTCATTGTCCGCGTTTATACTTTCCAGCCTTCATATTGAAGCCACTATTGTGTAAGGTCAATTTTGCCACTCATGTTTGAAAAGTAGGGTTCATACTCTTTAATTCGAGTTATTGTAGACCTATTTTAAGTAACACCAATTTTGGACAGCATGGGGTCTCCTGTTCAGAAAGAATGCCCCATATGAATAATTTAGATATATTAGATGTAATAAGGTGATAAAAATATAATATCAGTTACATATTATATTCGTTGTTATTTTTAACCATGTTCCACCAAATGCAAACTTTTGTATTTATAATATGTTAGAGCAGACACTCAGATGATTGTATGATATTTATTTGGTTGGTGTATCTCCAATGGTTCATATAAAAAACCAGCCTTAAATAATAATAAATATTGTGTTTTATACACTTCTGAAAATTAATCAAAAAATATAAAAAAATGCTAAATATAGAGCTGATTGATATCCATTTTTTGGCGTTCTACTCATTCAAATATCTATCATAGTTTCTGAGAAAAAAGCGAATATCTTTAGGGGTTGTTACCCCCATATCTCCCTTATAATTGAGAGCAAAAATCACGGGTATCGGTACTTTCGGCAAACAAGCAATATTTAAAAGGTTAAACTATGTCCAATGACGTCAGTGCAATTTTCATATGGTAAGTCTGCTAGACCCTTCTAATCCAATCGGAATTTTTTCATAAATCGTTTCATTGTTTTGAATTACTAAATTTACATGTGACATTCGACAGGTCTACAAGAGTAGATGGAAGGTCAGATAAACAGAAAAGAAAGGGCATAGCCGGGTAAGATAGGAAAAACGGCCCTTAACGCAAAATTGATTGTTTTTATAGGAAATAATACTTCTTAGCCGCAGATACATTCCTGCCAAATTTCAACCCTCCGAGGCTAATAGTTTATGAATACACAAACAGACAAAAATTTTCAAAAAAATTTTTTTTTGACGAAATTACTGAACCGATTTATTTGAGTTTAATATATATTGTGTACCCACCTTAGACGAAGTAACGAAAAAAAAATTAACGTTATATCCCTTTATTATACTAATTTTTTTTTAATTTTTTAATTTAAGAAAATTTTTTTTTGGCACTTAGGCGTTAGCGACGCCCACCATTTTTTGTTCAATAATTTGTCTCTTAGTACTCTATAACATATATTTTTATGGAAAAATTTTAGTTGGTAGAACATAGTAATATTTCAGTACAAATACATGCTATGTTCGGTACTACATATATTACTTATGTATAAAAAGGACTATAAAGTAAAATATCTACCCTATTTCTAAAATAATATAATTACATACGTTCATAACTACGATAAACTAGTTTAAATTTACAAAAGTCCAACACTATCTGCCGTTTGTCTTTTTTTATCAATAAAACAAAATAGACATTGATTTCTCTTTTGTTAGAGTTTTTTCCTTTGTAAGACGTCAAGTGAAACTTTGTTAGCTCATACACCACGTCTTACGACGTCAACAATTTCATATAAAGTTGATTAGCTATCAAAATAGTATACCAGTTGGTCATTTCGTTATAATTCCTCATGACCCATCATCGTGTTAACAAAATAAGACAGACGGCAGATAAAGTTAGACGTTTGTCTAAGCTTGTTTGTCGTAGTTATGAACGTATGTAATTTTATTACAGAAAAAATCCACTTTCTGCACCTCCTTAAGAAGTGCAACAAAAACATCAAGTGAGAGGGACAAGCTACATATTGCGTAAAATTGTACACTACTTTCTTCAAGTTAGTTATATGTAGTACATGTAATAACTACAACAGGTTTTAGCCGGATTGTTGTTATTACTATACATTGTTGAAGTTTTTCGGTCCATTTTATTAAGTTAATATTTATTATTATTAAAGCAATATAACATTTAAGACGTATTATTGTTATTATTAGTATCTTTATTTGAATAAAGTTTCTAAAACTTATAATTTTTGTTGAGTTAGATACAATTTTAATTAGTAAGTATGCTGAGATAATTTTATTGATTTCATTCAAATATTCAGATTCATGGTAAAATTAATCTTGAAAATTATTTTTTAGCAAGTTAAAACATATTTTTTATAACAGCTCAAAATATATATTTTTTTAGACCGTCACAGGAACTCCAAGAACTGCAACTCAGGGGGGAAGAGAACATTTTACTGCACTGCTTAGAGTTCTACTGTGTTTTAGAAATAAGGCAGATGCTTTACTTTATGGTCCTTTTTATACATAAGTAATATATGTAGTACCGAACATGGCATGCATTTGTATTGAAATATTACTATGTTCTACCAACTAAAATTTTTCCATAAAAATATATGTTATAGAGTACTAAGAGACAAATTATTGAACAAAAAATGGTGGGTGTCGCTAACGCGTAAGTGACAAAAAAAAATTTTCTTAAATTTAAAAATTTAAAAAAATTAGTATAATAAAGGGATATAATGTTAATTTTTTTTTTATTACTTCGCCTAAGGTGGGTACACAATATATATTAAACTCAAATAAATCGGCTCAGTAATTTCGTCAAAAAGAATTTTTTTTGAAAATTTTTGTCTGTTTGTGTATTCATAAACTATTAGCCTCGGAGGGTTAAAATTTGGCAGGAATGTATCTGGGGCTAAGAAGTATTATTCCTATAAAAACAATCAATTTTGCGTCAAGGGCCGTTTTCCCTATCTTACCTGGCTATGCCCTTTAAGATACACTTAATTATATGTACTTTAATATACAAAACTTTTTTTTTCATTACAATAAATAACTTATTCAAAAAACCCTTGTAAAAGTCCCCTTAAATCATTTACTATCTATCTTGTTCCCACAGATTACTGACTAAGTTAAATTTTCTGTGCTACAGCATCAGTAATAATTCATGTACTTAATACAGTTTTCTTTTTTTAAACATTTTATACAGGATAATTACTTACCCCCTAAAATAAAAAGGCCACATGCCACTAATGTTTTTTTATCATTATTACAATGTCCAATCATTGCAAAGATGGTACCAAGTAGCACTAATATCACACTAGTTGCTTCAAAAGGCGTTGAAGTCCTGCAACAATAAAGAAACATTTTGTTAGTAAAATACTTCATGTATCAATTAGTAAAAAAAAAATAGAAATCTATAGATCAGAAACCGAGAGATAACAACCCGCGGGTCACATGCGGGCCGCTAAAAGTTTTTGTTCGACCCGTCAGACTATATAATGAATTACATTCAGTTAGGAGCTGCGCAACGCGGCCACATGAACATGTACAAATATAAAGAAATCGATTTAGTGTTAGTGTAACCATATGGTAACAAAATGTTAAATATATTCTTTTTGAGAATACAGTGGCTCACTGTACTAAAAAGGTTGTCGACCGCTGCTGTAGATTAATCTCAATACAGAGGATTTTATTTGGCCGAAAATTAAAAAAACGCACGGTATAATTAAATGTTTCATTAAACAGTACCTGAATATTTGCAAAATACTATTTGATTATAATAGAAGATGAAATTATTCAAAAAAACAATTTACGCTTTTAAATCATGATGAACAAAAAAATAACATAAAGTTCATTGTATATCGAAAGTTCAAAAGTTCAAAGTTCAAGGTTTAATACAATGTTCCCTAGATAGAAACTTTATAAAGCTCTTTTAAGAGAACTTTATACTTTCAATAATGCTATTTTATACATTTATATATAATAAGTTCATAGCCAAAATCAGCAGTCGCCAACCCACTGCTTGTGATCTATTAATGAATATTTAAGATAATAAAAGGAAAAAATAGTATGTTATACACCAAGGGACTATAGTGTGAGTTTTAATCCCGAGTGTGAAGTTTGTTGCCAGAGGGCCTGTAAACGCCCGAGGGCAACAAATGACACGTGAAAAAAACCCACTTTAGTCTGTAGTGTATATACTATTTTTTGCAATTCCGGATTATTTAATATTATAAAAATTAAAAAAAATTCCTAAATGTCATTCAAATTGTACACCAACCAATACCTCAATTTGCGTCGTGGTTACGTTGCAAAAAAACACGACGAAAATTGAAACGACGCAAAGTAAATTATGATTTTCTATAGAAAATTTCAAAAAATTTCGAAAAAAAATTAAAGATTCGAACCCAAAGCAAAGCAACTTCGAAAATCTAACGAGGCACAGTGAAAATTAGTACTAATTCAGCAGCGACGCAACTTCGAAAAAACGCAAACCGAAACGACGCAAAGCGAGGTTGTTGGTGTATGTAATATTATTTCATCAAGTATACTTCGAATAAATCAATTGAATTTTACAATATAGATGTTTGTCTTTATCTACAAGTTTTCTGTTTATTTATTATTTTCAATTACCGAGCAATGCTATTTAATTTAAGTTAAATTTCCGTAAATTTATTGTGCCCGGGACTAAAAGTGAATTTTTTAGTGCCTTGGGACTAAAAGTGGCTTTCCACTCCCTACTATGAGGGATTAAATCATGTCTTTTAGTCCCGGAACTTCAAAAAAAATTAACAGTACCTTTACTATTTAGCGAGGACTGTATGTGTTATTTCAGTGGGCACAGGGCCCAGATGCAGCCTGAGAATCCGAGGCTGAAAACTGAGGATTCTTAAGTACCTGTGGCCACAAAAATAACACTATGAGTATCAGTAAGTTACTTTTCCAATCAAAAAATGGTATATAATTTGGAAAATCGCAGCGATAATTTTGTTGTGTTTTACAATTTTGGTAATTTTGAAAAATTTTATCCGCTTTTTCAGTTCTACAGTTCTCCAATAAGCAAGCATTTTTTCTCTTTCTTATAACTCACTGGATAAGCTTATTTTGTCAAGTGGCGTACACACTGATTTTGTTTGGAGGTCACTGGCTTAGATACATATATAAATAGCATTGTGAAAAATTTAACTTCTCATTTGCTTATTCAGTTTTCCCATTGAGTCATAAATTAATTAAAGGTAAAAAAGTTGCTTCGCTTGGTGAAAAATCTTTGCCATTAATAAAATTCATTTACATAATCGTAATTCGATATTTATACGGAAAATTGTGTAAAACTTTTCTTATTCAATGCAGCTTTTAACGTTGTTATGAATTTTCTTTTTTAAAGCTTTAATGGTGTTCAGACGATAAATACGATTGTTAAAGGTTTTTGGAGAACAATACGACATTTAAAATTTGTCGTTGCTTTACAATTTTACAGCGAAGATGTCTTTTTTTTTTAGTGTTCCGTTAGCAAAATTGGCAAACCGGAACACTTATTATTGTATCTGTTTATTCGACATAAAAATTTAAAATTTAGCACAGAGGTAAAATGTCTCTATATTAAAAGACTCAGTTATGGACATAAAATGTAAAAATTAGAATTTTCACTCTGAGATTTTAGGAGATAAAAAAATTGAAAAAGGCGTGTTACAGGCAGTGTCGGTTTAGGACAACCGTAGGCTCTAAGGTACTTTTGCATAAATTAATAATATAAATGAATGAATCATATTTTTCAATATGCGTTTGCTATGATTACTTTGCTATAACATTATAAACAGTCGATTTTGGGTACCCGAAGATCGAAGAATTTTTGTCGGCCAGCGCCTAACGTGAACAGTCTCGTTAGTCACGGCTCCTGGTTTCAACACTGCGACTAATTCGAGGTTAGTACATGTGTCAAGCTATTTACAGCATTACTGAATTTTGTCTGGATTTTGGTGTCGCATCCTATATTATAGGACGACAATTATGAATTTTAAGCATTTACTTACTACCTTCACACTATGTAACCAAGCTTTAAAATGCGTTTCTCTTAAAATTACATATTTGGACTTACGCCCTTTTTCTACCCAACCCAACAAATCATTTTTATAATAAAATCATTAAAATGCAAAAAAAAAATAATAATAATAATAATAATAGGGTTGACCGGAGTAATTGTGAATGGATTTTCATTAATTGAGATAAAAGTGTTGTTTTAAGTATTTCTTATTTTATGTATCACATTATGGTTGATATATTTTTAACTCTATACTATTCAAGATGCACCGCACAAATTTTGAGAAAATTCGAATGAAAAACAAAAATTTTATAAGCCATTCTCATTTTCCCGGCACGGTTTTACAAATCTTATGAATTTCGGGGTAAAAGTGAATTTTATCAGAAAAATTATTTAGAATGCATTTCAAGAGAAGTGGGGTACATCAGAATAAGGCGTAACTCAAATTCTTCACATTTACCCTACTTTGAAAATATTTCATCATACTTTAGCGTTCGCAATTGCCCTTTGTTTAATGCAAGTTACCTATACCTGAAATTTGTACAAAAAATCACGGTTAAATAAAAAATACAAAAATTGTAGGAACAAATTGATTACAAGCTTAAAATGATATTTTGATGATATTTTATCATATTATCATACAAAAAATCAAAAATTACATAATTTTCACACAGAAACAAGGAAAATGAGAGTTTTCCAAAGAATTACATTTAGCATACATGAATAAAAAACAACAATCTATTAGGCCGAATACTTTAAATAAAAAAAATGGTTTTGTGTTAAACCTACTGATCTTGGACACTCACACAGACATTGACAAGAAGTAATTTTTCTGTTTTACAGCTTGTTCAGATATCTTAGATTTGTGTACAGATATCTTAGATTGATATACAAAACATATCATCCTCTTTGCACACAAATTTTGTTTTTGTATTGTCTTTGCAACGGAAACTTTTACTGTTATGTCAGCATCATCTTCATTAACATTTTCAACTCTGAAAAGAACCCTACTAAAATTTTTGACCGAATGGGGGCATTTGTGAATGACGTTCACAATTACCCCACAATTTTAAAATCAAGGGGTATTTTTGAATTAGTAATAAATTGTCCAATTTCCCTAGCAATTAATAAGGAACCTTCTCAGGAACTAGACCACTTCGCTAGAAGTAATTTTAACCATTTCTTACCTTTTAAAAAAAGAAAATGTATTAAAAAAATTTTTTTTTGAGTATTGGTTGAAGTGAGGTTTGCAAGGGTTTTTTCAAAATAAAAAGAAAAATACTAATACTAGGAGAATTGTTATCATATTTTAATAGCATATTAAAAAAAGACAGAAAAACACATTAAGAGTTGTTTTTTAACAATATGAATGTTATTTTAGAAATTATAGGTGCCGTTCACAACTACCTCAATTCACAATTACCCCGGTCAACCCTAAATAAAAAAAAATAAAAAAAGTCATAAAAAATCAGAATTAAAAATCCCACAATTCATCTTATGTTCTTCGTTTACTTTTTTTTATAATAATAATAAAAATCTATCAATATAAGCATAATATAATTATTAGGTACTGAATACTGTCTGAAGTAATATAATCATTTTTAATTGGAAACCAGGGGGAGAATTAATTACGATTGTACAAGTTAAGTACTCATATATATATACGCCAAGTATCAAGCGGTACTCCAACTACAATAACAATAATAATAATTATAATAAAAATAAAAAATAACTACACTTTAAATGAAACGACTGCTATGGGAGCCAGTAGTAGCGCACAAGACGTAATAGCAATAACAAGATTTTTCATTACTAGAAATTAATCAGATGTCGTAAAAGATTTATATTTTTTTCATACGCTCATTCTAACTAACACAGTTCTGTTGTTAAAGCGTCTTTTTCTTTCTATTTTTTTTTTTATGCTTTCATGTATTTTATTTTATAGTTTTTTCTAAAAGAGAATAATATTGTTTGAGTTTGAGAACGGGTAAGAGAATAATACGGTGTATAATATTACTAACACGGACTGGACTCGAGGAAAGAGTTTTTGTATTATTTTATATCTGTAATAAATATAATGACTATTATCGATTCGGTGGAAAAAAGGTTATGTATGTTTCTTATGCTGTATTAGTTTACTGCCCAAGAAGATTTAAGTGCCGATATTTTGATAATGTTTTGGAATTTGTATTAGGTAGGTATATTTATATTATTAGTATAAAACACCCTAATAGGATTAATTGATTGTCCCCTAATAGGATTGATGAATGGAGCATAAGTACTGGCAAGAAAATATATCAAATTCTTTTCAAAAATGCAAGTAGAAAACTCTCGTGTAAGGATTAATTTCATTAAAACATTTTTCCATGCATTTATCTAATTTTTTTTTCAGTCTTTACAAAATAGTTTCAATGTATAAGTACATAGCATGTGTATTCTTTAAAAAAACTGAGAATTTTTTTTAATTTAAATTTTGATGCATCAACCTTTTCGGTTATTAACATCGGTATGATGTATTACAATGTTTGCTTAATTATTATATTAGATAGTTTTATGTGAATTAAAGTATGAGAAATGTTAATTTCTGATATTTTTAAAAAATACTTTTACACTGAAATATTGAATAAAAAACCCTTCTTTATGATTTTTTTTAACATTTAATAACTCGAATAAAATAAAGTTAATAGTACATATTTTTAGTTTTAGCAACTAATTCCAAGCTTGTAATCCTGCGACATCCAATCATTATCTAAAGAATTTGATAAAGATATTGATTGCGATGACCAAACTTTGGTGTATTGCTTACAATTTTTCTCCTATTAAGATCTAGTTTAAATAAAAAATAAGCTATCACTTTTATCAGAAAATATTGTGTGTCGAAAGTTGCTTAAGGGGGATCACTAGTGTGACCGTCTGAAAAAAATATGATTTTTGGGAATTTTTTTAAAGAAAACTACTGTATGGAATGTTTTAATATTTTAAGGGTATATTCGCTGATATATAATAAATTGAAGATAAAATTTTTGGACAAAAAAATTGAAAATTCAATGAGTTATTCGAGATCTTACAAGGCTTTAAAAAAAAAGTTCCTCCACTTGTAAAGTTGCAGTGATAGCGACCTTCACAGTGCCTGAAATCAAAAAAACCAAAAAGCGTATTAAACTAGAAGGTATTGCCCGTGCCGTGAATCGCAATCAAAAAAAAAAGTTGAAATTTAACAATTTTTTTAATTTTTTTAGAAAAAGTTTCAAATTTTGCGCGAAAATTTGTTGTTTGTGGCCTGCAAAAATTGCATTTTTTATTCGATCGGAAAACTGGAGGTTCATGGCACGAAGAAACATACGTATATATAAAAGAAGCTGCAATAAGAATCAAATCGATCGGATGATTTGTTTTTGAGTTATAACTGCAGCAAATTGGAAAAATGTAGTTTTTCTTTATTTTACCTTTTAGTTTTAATGACTGAGAATTTTTACTAAAATTATTTATGATGTACTCACTAAAACGGTCATAGTAAAACTAGATGAATCGTTTAAATATGCCAGGGTCTAGCTGCTCCACAACATGTGACTGGCAGCCACTTCCAATAACTCCCGAACTATTATCCTTCATACATTTCTCAATACCTCCAAGTTAACAATGAAAATCAGAATTCGTTCTTCAATTTTAGTATGTTATTTTTAAAGGTATAGACTATCAAAACATGCAAAAAAAGAATTTCAAATTTTTTCAAAATGTCACGCTAGTGGTCTCCCTTAAAAGAATAAATGTCTTAGAATTTAAAAAATATTGATTTATTGTTAGAATTAAAAAAATCATTTCGGATATTCAAGAAAGTAATAATTGTCTAACTATTCAAAATTCCAAAAATACCAGTAGACTTTTCGAGTAGGAATAGTTTAAAATTTGATTCAATCTTAAACAAAAGCTGCACTAACAAAAGTAATTTTTAATATAAATTTAATAACCCTTTTCAATAATGACATAACTGCCTAAATGATTTTACCTAATAATAATTCTATTTTATCCCTTCACAATGCCTGGAGCGCTCGCTCCCGTCCCTAAAATATTCAGCAGCAAGCACAATAAACAATCAATAAACAATACAATCTCTTATATTGGGGAGCGCCCTGCCCTCTTCCTTGATACACACAAGGATATTTGGAAACTTATAAACATCATCAATGTCCGTCCAGCGAGCAGCAGCAGTTCTCGGCATGCATCTTTTCCATTACCAATATGCCATACCACACCACAGCATAGCAGCGCCACCATATTTAAGTTACAAAGGTTATATGATTTATTGATAATGTCATAGTAACCCGTCGGTAAACTGTAGCCGTACGTACTTACGTAGTAGTTGTAATCGAAGTAATAATGGCATAGCATTAGTAAACAAGGAGTAAGTAAGCAGGAGAATAGGAGGCTAGGAGGTAAAGATCATGTACAATGTATGTATATTAAATGTATAAAATGATTGTGCTCAATATTATCTATAAATGATTAAGTCATAGTGCACTGAGCGGATAATAAATAGTTCATACCATAGTCCAGGCACAGTAGATCAGATTTAGAAAATGTGGAGGTAAATTTCAAAATCTTGGTAGGTATTTGTTTAATCAACGTAATTTCAAATATATTAATAATTTTACAAATATACTCATCAAAAAATTATAGAAACACTAAAGGAAAATTTTTGCCTTTTTTCAAGAGATTGTATATTACAAAATCAGGCAAAAGTAATCTGAAAATCATTTTAAAAAGAGCATTTTAAAGCTTAAGGTATGCTATTTCCTGATCCTGGGTTCTATTCTCTTTACGGAATACTCAACAAAATATATTTTCTTACTTCAAAATTGTGCAAAAAATGCAGAAGGTTTTTCTACATATCTAAATTCTTAGGAGTTCTTAGGAGATCTTAGGAGTTATTTGTGGAGAATATGAAGAGAGAGAAGAGAGGGTAATAATGTTATTCCTATATATTCTAGTAAGGCTCAAAATATTTCTTAGTTTTAGTACTAGATATCTGCAATTTTTCGAACTTGTTTGTGGTTAAGCAAACAGCAGTTTAAATATTGATATCTCTGAAAGCTCTTTTCAGTTGTATTCTTCGACGTTACAAAAATTGAAAGTAGGGTTTTAGGAAGCTAGAACTGTCCTTTTTAATGAAACAATACTGATTATATGAAAAATAAATCCTACCTTATGTAAAATCTATTTTAAAATGCAACATGACACATTTTTTCTCGGATTTTACAAACACCAAATAAAAATGATCAGGTGTTATGGGATTAACATACGTGATTAACCATGTTTCTTTTAAGTTCAAATTACCGTTAAAACATACGTGGAATCTGTCAAATTGCTTAAGTGTTTTTTCTGATAAATCGGTTTCAAAGAAAAAACGTCGGGATTTCATTTTCTTCAAAATTTTCATTTTTTTACACAAAAACCATTAGGTATATCAAAAATTTGCATATGACATAAATTTTTGATCATTTCATTTGAAACAAATTAAAAAAAAAATATCACTCTTACGATCAATAATAAGCAAAATATAAGCGATCTCCCGAACGGCTTTTTCTGCAAATTTCTCCCCTCCCCCACAATTTGTCGACCTCCCTAGAGGTCGACGACATGCTTTTTCATACTCACCTAAGACCCCCTAACAATAATCAAAAATCAAATTCTATACCTCTTTCATGCATACTCAATGTCACCTAGCATCTCGTCAATGTTACTATGTAAAATACACATGATGAAATTGGTAAAATAGTTCGTCTGTTGTAGACTAGTAGTAAAATATGATTCTGCTAGTACATTCCAAAACTATGATTAAACAAATTTTTGAAACTAACCTCCAGATAGAATCAGTTAATCGTAACTAGTAGACCGAAGCAGGTTTTATTTACCCGTGGAAGGGGGTGAATACTATAACCAAGAGTAGGTATGTATAGTATCTAACATAGTTTGTTTGGGCCTGTTATTATTATGAATGATAGTGGTTAGGTAAGATCTGGAAAACGTATTACGTGATGTAGCTACAATAAAGTTATTTGGTAGCTCGAGTAGACATGTAATCATTTTAATGATTTACCAGAATCAATTTATACGTCTGTGACAATAGTAAGTAATATTACAATTGTTAGAATTTATTGTGTTTAATTTATTACTTACGACATCGATCGCCATGACTGAATTTTTTTTTAATAGTAGATAGTCACGTGAATTTAAGAGTAAGTTAATAAAAATTTCTATGAATTTGGTAATCCTAAGGAAGGCAAGAAGTAGGGTTGCCAACTCTTCCAATAAATATTTCGGGATTTAATGAAAAAAGAATCGGGACGGGAAATATAAAATCGGGACTGCTAAAAAAAAGAAACGTTTTTAATCATTAGTAAACAAAAGGTCAAAATTTCCACTAGAACTTTAAACAATGCACAGAACTATTTACTAGATAGGTACATACAATACTTAGAATATATCTATCATTCTTACTCAATAATCAGTTTAAAATAAACCATTAAAATTTTAATGTGGGCTATCGTATTTTAAGAAAAGATTTATCCTTTAAAAAAATACAATAAACCATTTCTTGAGGATAATATTACAATACTTTTTTATTTTGCGTGAAATTATTATTATTATTATTATTATTATTATTATTATTAATTGTTTTTTACTGTGAACTGCATTTTTTTTAAGTAAGACATTTTTCAAAACGTTGTCAACCTTAGATATTGGCTATTTTTGGGCTACTCGGATGCCACTTGTGTAATTCATGTATGTTAAATAATTTATTTAATTTTTTGGAGGTTTTTCTACCTAAAATGCGTTTTTTGGAGGGATTTTGACTATTGTTGGGGAAATTTTGATGAGTCAAACTGACAGCACTGTACATTTTATGTGTAGGTACTTATTTTCTTGGCCGGGCGACGACATAATATGCAAGCGCGGTAATTTGAAAACAGCGATAGCGATACTGCCGGGATTAAAAAAGTAAAAAAAATTGTAGATGCTAAAAAATCCCGACAATTAGCGTCCCGCCACTACTGTCGTCGAGACGCGGGACATATAGGCCTAAAATCGGGTCATCCCGATTAAAGCGGGACAGTCGGCAACCCTAGCAAGAAAAGTCTATACCAAGTGTATTTTGCGTTTAAATTACGTTCAAATAACTTTTTTTCATAAACTTCAAAATACTAAAACATATATTACTGTGGACTTCAAAATATCTTTTAAGTTACAACAAAAAATAAGCAATTGAAAATTTAAGGATGGTAGGTCCTTTTTATTAACCATCTTTAGCTAATTGCATGAGAGGAAATAAAAATTATGTTTTATAAAGTTTTTCAGAAATCTTTCTTCCGTCTCACCCAGGGAGAAAAGTTTATATTTGCTGTGGAAAGTTTTGGATTTATGCAATAATTTAGACTCTAACATATATACATAAATAAATACGTGCATAGTCCAGGTTTGCGGACATTTCCATCCAGATTTTTCATTTTCTGGGCTCCTTAGACCCTAAAACGTTAAGATCCGGTGAAAATCGCATATGTTTAAATTGGTCTGATTAACACATTTTTCTTTCTTATATCCTATATGAATATGAAAGTAAAATGGTAAGAATTTTTAAAATGATAGAATATATATTTTTAGCTTTTCTACTTCCTAAGATAGCCGAAGAATTAAACTGAAATTGTGAAAAATTAAAGTTCTAAATAATATCAGGGTAATGGGACCTAATATCTTTATTATAATTCTAATACTTTTAAAAAGATATACCTACACGGAGAGAAAATTCCTATAAAAATTACTGTGCTCAGCACTACAATCGACGTGTAAAAGACGAACATATTAAATTCTGTAAGGTAAAAATATAAAGATTATAATTAATCATAAAAAATTTAAAGGATGGAATGTTCTTTTCGTAATATTATCTCCGTAAAATTTGTAAAACAGCACAGTAAAAAGTTCCATTACCGACAAAAAAATAATTTTTAATTGTGTTTATTAAAAAAATTTCCATGCTAACATGCTAATAATAGAAAGAAAAAAAAACAGAAAGAAAGTTGGTTTTGTTGGGATCGCTGTAATGAAATGTACCTCAATCAGCGAGTTAGTTACATGGGTTACATGCGAACCATAGGTGTGGACTGTGGAAGAAACTTTGTCAGACAGCTCCCACCAAGCACCTTGATGCAGCTTATTAGTAGTCAGTTGCTTTTACACTCTCTTAGGATGATGTCATCGTTTAATTCATCTTTTTGTTATTTACCTATCTTTAGTATAATGTATTACAATATATTGTTGGCAATAATTTTTGTATACATGTTTTTACAGGTACAGTGCAGCCAATATAAGGTCGCGAGTCAGATGCGCAAATGAAAGAGTACGACAACAAGAATTAAACTATACTATACATGCATAAGAGTGTGATAAAAGTTGTGTTAGCACCACATTAAATTTTACCATGCTAGCACATATTTTTTATTTTGGTCGTCGATCGCGCACGGATTATAGGGGAGCATAGTAATTTTTCTGAAATTTTCTCTACAAAAATTATAGGATTTTTCTCTCCGTGTACTAATCGAAATTTAAAAAAAAAAAGTAGAAGGGCGAAGCTTATAATATTTCGCCTTTGAAAATATAACATTTATTTTTAAAACGTCCAATGTTTCCAATGACACACCATCTATAATGTTTTTATAAATCATAATTTTCTTAGGGTATAAAATAGGTACTATAAAATACCATGTAATAAGTTTTCAATCATTTATACCACCTACACCCAAGTGACTTCCCACCTCAAACTACGATTTATTTCACAATACTGAACAATTCATTTCT
This sequence comes from Brachynemurus nebulosus, assembly GCA_035578155.1. NCBI lineage: Eukaryota > Metazoa > Arthropoda > Insecta > Neuroptera > Myrmeleontidae > Brachynemurus > Brachynemurus nebulosus. Next base: position 42,477,116 of record JAPWDM010000008.1, on the reverse strand, counting down.
ATAATGTAATTGCATTCGGTTTTGATACCGATTAATAAAATTTTCTTTTTTTTTTGAAATCTTACGTATAGGTACAGTTCGATCGTTTACAATGAAAATTGTACTATATTACATTTTTATGGAAAGCTAAGTTTTAGTCTACAAAAAGTGTTCATAGATATACAGAATATACAAAGTGATCTAGATTTATTGTTATATCATTTATTCTTTATATCACAAATGTAAATGGAACATTTTTATATGTTCATATCGATCAGAAAATGTCTCTCCTCTAGTTGTTTTGGTATTCAGGTTGAATCTTAACTCCTGCTCCAAAGTAAGGCCATGAATAGTTAATGATAGGTCATGAAAAATTAAATAAAAATTCCTTATACCATTTTTTCTTGCGCTACTTAGACCATTGTTTGAGGGCCACTAGTGTGTAAGTATATACAAACACAATTATTTAAGTCTAAGATGCCTACTTGCATCCACAAGTAGTCTATGTGTGGCAGAATCTAAGCAACTAAATTTAAAATATTCGAAACTAGACATCCCAGGAACAAGTGGTACTACGATTTTGTATTTAGTTTGTCATGAGTTATTACTTAATGTTTGTGCAATTTGGAGCAAGGATTAAGGCTCATCTTGTACATTCTATCGTTTTGTTCTCGTCAAGAACTTTCTGCGCAATTCGTTAAATACTAAACATTCTAAAGTCATATGTTTGGTGTAATTACGGAAGTAATTATGGATATTAGTTGGGGACATAATATTAGTGTTTCAAAGATTATTAGTTTTAAATTTGCTCTAGGAACAAACTTTCAAACATAGAAAATATATAGCAAAAATGTGAAACAATATGTTTATTTTATTCAAAATAATTTTTATTTTAACTGACAAATCTGAAATTCTGGTGATCAACTTTATACTTACAATATTTTAGGAACATCTTGTACATCTTATATCACAGGACGTACATATTTACTAGTGAATAAATTACTTTCTTGGTAAAAAAATAATTCTATAATGAAAATTTTCTTTTTAAATTTATTATCTCTCTGAAGATATTGCAATTAAAATTCAATTTCAGATTCAAATCTCTCATTTTTAGGATTCGGTAGTGTAACAGTAGTGGGCGTAAGCCGAGAACTTTAGGCAATCGAATTTACACTAATGTAGTGTTGATTACCGCCGCGTAATTTGTCAATTTTTTATACTGATCATGGGTTCAAACCCCAGGTAATGTGTTTGATGGCGCCAACTAGCGGCCATAACGTGAACTATGTAAGGCCGCCATTATTATTCCGACATGTTGGTTTCGTACACCAATGTTTCATTTTGTGATTCCCCGAATTAAATGGTTTTTAACACAGGACTTGATACCAGAACGACCAACGAACAACGGTGAACCGGCGATACGATGCTTCGTGCATCACTCACTCACAAACTGACTTTAGATTAGTACAGACGTAATCTTTGTTGTGAGTCACAATTTTTCTTAACAAAGATTTAATCAATATTTAAATTGACTTTTTGTAAAATATTTTTTGTAAACATTTAAAATATAAAAGTGCCTCAAATAATAATAAATACTAAATATTAAAAAGAAATAAACATTTATTATTTAAAATACCAATTTAACCATCTACTGACGAAATATTTTATCAACGGAAAACTGTCGACACAAACCGCCACGCGTAATGCTGGTCTCCGGAGGATTATTCCTCACAAGTAACCCACGAATTCAGGGACAAACAGAATTAATGGCATCCAACAATTAATATATCGAGTTTTTCGGCGTCAAAATCAAGTTATAAATACGTGCAAGAAACGCCCTTGCATTACAAATGACATCCGAGGCGAGGAAAAAGTGTTTGTGTCAACAAATTAAAAACTTTGAGTGACTTTTATTGTGGAAACAAACAAAACTCTATGTTCCTATTGTTGAACTTTTTCGTGGAACTGGTGTGGTAAACAATTACCGTCAACAATGGTTCTATACGCAACTGACGCAGAACGACATTATATCGACTCCAAGGAAGTGTTGATTCCTGCAACTTCGTCACCGAGTTCCGGAATGGCTGGAATGTCGAACGCCGCACCATCTGTACGTACTTATTCAGGCGAAGGAACATCAATTTCGATGTCTAACCAGTCGACGGGTGACGCATTCAACGATTCGAGAAGCCTTACAAACGCAGCTATTTCTGACATTGTAAGTGCATTACTTTCTTTTCAACAAGTTATGGTAGCTAAATTTGACGAACATATTAAAAATATGAACTCTAAAATCGATGAACACTATAATAATTTGAATTCTATGATCGATGAACATTTTAATAGTGTTAAATCTGAGATTAGAAACTTTAGTGATAATATCGATTCTAAATTTGATGAATGTTTTGATAAGATTAACCCTAAACATGACGAATTTGATTTAGAATTAAATAAGTCAGAATTGAATATTTCCGGTAAGGAAGAAGAAAATTTGAATTCAATTGATGCTCAAAATTTAAAAATAAACAATATTGATACAGAGTTTGATAATAATTTACAAAATTCTGATAATAAATTTTCTCTTAAAGATGAATTTATGAATAGCTCTGAAATATTGAATAGTACATTGACCCCGGACAGTTTCAACCCTTTGATTGCCAACGGGTATTGTACAAAAAATATTAATGACGATAGTAACCTGTCTGAAAATTTAAATTGTGATAGTAACCTGCCTGAAAATTTAAATTGTACAGTAAATGAATCGAACACCGTGAATATTTCAGATTCAAATAGTAATATATCGTGTTTTTCCTCAGAAGTTACTGTTTCTAATGAAACTGAATTTAATTATAATATTTTATCGATTGATACAGTTAACTGTCCGTCCGTCAGCCTTTCTGACGAAATATCAAACAATTTCTGTGCCGATACTACTTCTTTATTTGTGCATAATAGTAATAATTTATTATCATTGGATATTGATGTTACCTCAAATTTAACATGTTGCAGTAAACCCGTTAATGTTGCAACAACAGTTACACTAGAATCACCTTATATTACGGACATCGGTAGCAAACATTTATACAACATGGTGATTCATAATTTAGTTAACACCATCGAGAATCTTATCGAGTCTAATTTAACACTTACACGTAACGGAAACGATGATACTTCATCGGGTTACGTCCAGTCTGTCATAGATCTATCCGAAAGTGACAAATTTGAACTTACCGATTTTCAGTTCTATTACCGTATTAGTCACAACGTGCCGCGTGCGGCACGTAAGACCGAACCAAATCGGAACCCAAAGGGTCCCCCGTATTGGACGTTAAAGGGTTATTCCCTTTCCGTCCATTTATTTCCCAAATAACGTGGGAAATTTTCTAAACATTGACCCAATACCCGATTATGTCAAAATTTTACCGGTCTTTACGTAACCTATTTTGACACTAATTTTTACCAACATTGACTTATTTTCACGGTTTCGTCCTTAAAATTATTACCTATTTTGACTTTAGTTTATAAGTTGTACCATATTACCATCCGTCGTTGATGGGTTAAATATTGGTAAACATCCCCTGTATGTAATTAAATAAATTGCTCATATGTACAAGGCACCTATTGTTTTTCAATCATAGCCAGGAGCGTTATTATTTACCCGGTCATTTGTAAATTTAAAATTCAAACGAGTTGCTAATAAGAGCCATTTTTCATTTTTCATTATTTATTATTTATTGTGTATTTTTTGTGAATTTCGGTTTGAGGCACTCACTAGAGGCCCGCCAATTTTAAGGAATTCACCATTTGAAGGAATAAACTGCTTATCCAATGCACTTATTATTTCCAATTACAGCCTGGAGCATCATTAGCCCGGCAATTATATATTTAAATAAGTTGCTTATTGGGGCGTTTATTGTATTTGTTATTTTTATAAATTTCGGTTGTGGCATAATTATTAGCCCGCCAGTTTAAAATGTTTATTTTAGATGAAAATGAAAAAATTGCTCGTTAAAGCACTCTTTTTCTGTCCCAAATGTTAACCGGTGTAACCTTAGCCCTGCATTTCACAATTAGGAATAAATTGCCTATTAGAGCGTTTATAAATTCTATCATTTTTCACAAGTTACGGTTATGGCTATATTAATACGCCAACCAGTTCTTCAGTTTACAATTTAAAATATTGATATATTTACAATTTTTTCGGCGTGAAGCGAAAAAAAAAAAAAAAAGCTCGCCCGTAGTATTAAAAAATTTGATACGTAATATACAAAAATTTAACATAACGGTCTATTTAACGATTTTATGTATTTAAAATTCGATACTCTATAAGAATAACTACATGTATCGAAATTATTATCAAATTCTTTGTCCTTTTGTTGTGAAAGTTGACGATTTTTCCTAATAATGACTAATTATTTACCAAAATTGACATTTTTTTTATCACTAAAAGGAAATTTTTCTAAATCTTAAATTATTCGACATTTCTAATGCTTTACATTTAAGATTACATTTTGCTAGTTGTCGAAATTTACAAATTTTCATTCAGTTGAATTGAAATTTTCATTTGCTAAAAATGTTTGATAGAATTATTTTATAAAAATAAAAATATTTTTTATCTGTCTTACATGTATATGTATGTTCGCTATTTGAAAACAATTCACTTGTTCATATAATTTCACATAAGCCTGTATCACCTTGTTTTGTCTACTTTAGTTGAAAACGAAAATATTATGTATGTATTTGTATTCATTTAGGACAATATGTACCATTACCTGCGGACATATTTTTCATTTATAACTATAATGGCTTATAATTACTATAGCTTTTGAAAATATTTTGAGTTGTTTTTTGAAACTAACATGTAAATTACAATATATCAATGATGTTTCGACCTTCGAACGTTTTGTTTTACGTTTATTTTGTGGAGTTTTCGGTACTGCTTCCTTAGTTGACGGCGCTATGGAGCTTTGACCGAACTCGTGGTATAAAAACTTGAAATTTTTATGTATTTTTGCTTATCTGGATTTTGGGTGGCACATGATTTAATCCACTTTTTCGAACCTTTTCTACAGTTCCTTCAGGCTGGAGAAAACATGCGCTTACCTGATGTAACAAACTTTTGTAATTTTATGGGGGGTTATATTCTAGTAGTTTCAGTTTTTCAACCTTTGCGGATCTGTCGTTATTTTAGCCGTCCGGCAAGATCCAACCGGCTAAATTTCATTGGGATAATTTTTTGGGGTTTTTAACGGTTCTTGTAACCACTGTACGTCGTGAAAACGAGATACGTCACTTCGTACAAAATTTTTGTATTATCCCTATTTCGTAGAGTCATTTTCATTTTAATTGATAAGTTTTCTAACACTTGTAATTCCAATTTTATGTCCTAAGGATACATTTTTAAAACGTAATGGGACATCAGTCACCTAGTGAACTGAGAATTTTCATTAAATTACAAGTTATTTTCGTTTGTTTTCAACTCTTTTTTATTGTTCTATGATATCTTAGCATAGATCACAGAACCTACTGTAATTTTATTTATCTTTATCATGTATAAAAAAATATTTAACTTTGAATCCAAAATGATTCTTTATTTTTTTCAACACATATGTATTTTCATTTGACTAATTTTCTGACCGCAAAGAAGGGTAACTTAAATAAAGTTTAATTGTTAAACTTAAAAGGATTTTTCCTACTTCAAAAGTTTATTTAAATTTAAATCTATTTTGTAAACTACAATGTTATTTTACAAATATAAAATTTTAACTTAATTTTTCATACTTTTGAAAGAAATTTATTTGATAAAATGTTTTATTTTATTGCCTATTATAATGGCATAGAATTATTTTTCAATTTGTTAATACTATTATCTGTAATAACATTCAAATCAATTAAAACTTTTTGATTTTTAATAATTCTCTAATATTAAAATTTATCAAATTTAAAAACAAATATGTAAATTTTTCTTTATTTCGTAAAATTTAAAAAATTTTTTACTCATAATTATTTATCCATAATTTTTTTTAGAGAAAAAAAACAATTAGAAACTTTTTGACCAGAAATATTTTTTAGTTCTCATGGTCGGTAAATACTTTAATAGTTTTGCAAAAATATAAAACCAATTAAATTTTGTTTACAACAGAAATGTTTAAGCTTTTAAGTAACTACCTTTGTGGTACCTACTTCCTGAGAATTTTTTTTTATTTAATACACGTGTCTGCCTTTTTCTCCGTATCAGTTTGAAAAAAAATACGTACCATGAGAAACTTCAATTTCTTGCATTCGTTTTCAAGGTCAAGCAATTTATTTATTTTAAAGTTTTTCAGTTAATACATACCTTACATTATATTTGTGTTGTATTGCATATATTCTAATTTTGTACAGGCAATACATACATGCATAGTCTTTTTTCATTTTTTGTGGGAATATGAACTCAAATGTTTGATTTTATATTGATAATCTTTATACGTTATGCATGTGTGTCTTCCTTTTTCAAATTAATTTTTTTTAGCATCGATTTGATGCAAATTTTTTTGTTTTGGATTATAGTTGTTTTTTCTCAACTAACACAAATACTTATGCATTTAGTATGCAAATGTTTTTTCTTTTGTAAAATTTTTCTTTTTTTAACGATAAAAAGGATTTAAAGTAAAGCAATAATTTTCATTTTGATTAATTTAAAAAAAAAAAAAAAAGAAAATTTTGTTTTTTCAAATATATTATGCTTAAATTTTGTGACTCTAATGGATTATAAATTTCTTCGTCTGAATTTAAACAACTTTAAGTAATTTCATTTATACAACTTATGTAAATTTTGTAACCTTTTGTAATCGCCTTTTCGCTGGTCGTTGTGAGATTTTCAACTTTATGTACAATTTTTTCTAGTTTCATTTTGTCCAGTTCGCATGTATAATTGCTGCGCAATTCTAAATGCGAACTGAGCCGGGGGTATGTAACAGTAGTGGGCGTAAGCCGAGAACTTTAGGCAATCGAATTTACACTAATGTAGTGTTGATTACCGCCGCGTAATTTGTCAATTTTTTATACTGATCATGGGTTCAAACCCCAGGTAATGTGTTTGATGGCGCCAACTAGCGGCCATAACGTGAACTATGTAAGGCCGCCATTATTATTCCGACATGTTGGTTTCGTACACCAATGTTTCATTTTGTGATTCCCCGAATTAAATGGTTTTTAACACAGGACTTGATACCAGAACGACCAACGAACAACGGTGAACCGGCGATACGATGCTTCGTGCATCACTCACTCACAAACTGACTTTAGATTAGTACAGACGTAATCTTTGTTGTGAGTCACAATTTTTCTTAACAAAGATTTAATCAATATTTAAATTGACTTTTTGTAAAATATTTTTTGTAAACATTTAAAATATAAAAGTGCCTCAAATAATAATAAATACTAAATATTAAAAAGAAATAAACATTTATTATTTAAAATACCAATTTAACCATCTACTGACGAAATATTTTATCAACGGAAAACTGTCGACACAAACCGCCACGCGTAATGCTGGTCTCCGGAGGATTATTCCTCACAAGTAACCCACGAATTCAGGGACAAACAGAATTAATGGCATCCAACAATTAATATATCGAGTTTTTCGGCGTCAAAATCAAGTTATAAATACGTGCAAGAAACGCCCTTGCATTACAGTAGCAACAAGAACTCCTCTATTCATTCATTTGTAAGTTCCAGTACAATTAATTTTAAATTTTACACTTGGATGGAAACAGATACCATCCAAAATTACAATGTGATGGATAATCGATCCCCCCTCAAAAAATTGATTTAATTGACTGTCATAGTTTTGAAAACTAGAGCTTTTTAAAACAGGAGATTTAATTTTTCAAAAACTTTATAAGTTTCTTATATTTCTTATGCTGGTATTCACCAAGACTGACTTATCTCTTAGATAGTAAATCAAAGGTTAAATTTTATTTTTATGAATATATTTTTCATTATTCACCAACGTTTTAAGCTCCATAAGTTACTAACCATTGATTAGCCTATTTTTAAACGTAATTGAAATGGTAGATCTACAATTTTTTAATGTTTTCTAATGATTACTATGGTTATACGTATGCTAAATAAATATGATTATATAAATAAAAAAAAAATCGTCTTTTTCTTGACAAATTAGTTCAAAATTTATCATTGTGCTAACCATACGTTTCATTTTTGTTGAAAAATAAAGACCTAATATAATATAATAATAAATAAATTAAATACAGATATAGATACAAATCCGGATTTACATAACGGCACTTGAGGCACGTGCCCTAGGGCCTCCACACAATAGGGTCCTCCACAAAATCGAATAAAATCTCAAAATTAAGGAATAGAATAGAAAGGATAACGGCTTTTTCGTTTACATTTTTTTTTTTAATTTTTGCTCGCCAACCCTATTTTTTGGGAACTTTGGGAAGTGCCCCGGGGCATCCACAGAGGTAAACCCGGTAAATAAAATAAAGAAATAAATAAATTTAAAAAATGTTGAACGAAGAAGAAAAATAGGAGCTAACAAATTTAGTTGAAGAACATAAAAACTTTGTGGAAAATAAGAAAACAGCTGATTTCATCGTATATTTCGAACGGATGAATTCTTTCGAAATAAATTTTTAGGCGTTGTCCTTGATTTTCTTCATCAGATGAAGATGATGAAATAGATCTGTGGTTCTCAAACTTCTTGGTCCGCAACCCTCTTTGTATAGAAAATGGGTATGAAATCTACAATCAATTGTTTCTGTGACCCTCTCAAATAGTTTTTGTGATCTCCAGGAGGTCGCGAGCCCCACTTATCACTGAAGTCGATTCTGATGATGAGGGGAGAATTCTAAATAAATAGATTTTATTTTTGTAGCATCAAAAAAAATCGACATAAAATATTAGGTACCACCAGTTATTCAACATTTTATTTAAGCTAATTCTAAAAAATAGAACTGAAATCACTTCAAAATAACAATAATAATATTTTTTTTAAAACGTAAAACAATATTTAGGCATAATCTGTCAAATTATTCTACTGTTAAATCAAGGGGTCAAACTAGATTGTCTATGACTCTGTTCCACTTGTAATGAGTTTATGACGTAAATCTCCCCACTCTGTTTGTGTAGATACACACTGTTTGCAGTGTATTAGTTTGGTGTTTTTTAGTAGTGTGCGTATTTACGCACACTACTGCAACACACGTATTACCAGAGAGAGCTGTTCAACGTGTCCAACTAACAATGGAAACAATGTACATACAATGCACTGTGCGTTCGACGACGGACACGGACTGACTAATGCCTTAAGCTGTGACACGTCTCCAAATGACTCCAAGCCAATTACACTTTTTTGATATTAGTTGGCTTCTAGTGTTCTATGTGTTAAAATTTATCTGTCCAAAATCGAGCGAATAGTTATTCTCTTGTTTTATTCTGTTGATAAAACTATCTGATAATGGTGAATACCAATTTGTTTAAATATCACAGGCCAACGACTAAAAAACTTTTTTAATACTTTAACCATAATTTTATGGATTTTAGTGTGCTGAATCTGAAAATAACAATAAAATTGCTGTATCACCCACTATTTCCCTACATTTTACATCATAAACCTTTATATTCAAAAAATAGTTCAGAAAATTAATGCAATCAATATAATATCAAATATGCGAAAGCCAGCGATCCAATATCGTATAATGAATATAATATCTTATAATTTCAATATCTTAACTCAAAGTTCCCGCATTTATCAGAAGCAAAGTTACAAGAGGGTGTCTTCATTGACCCTGATATAAGAAAAATGATGTTTGACACTAAGTTTCAATTACATATAACAGTGAAAGAGAAAGACGCTTGGATTGCTTTCAAGGAAGTTGTTAACAAGTTTTTGGGTAACAAAAAAGACCCAGACTATAATATAACCATTGTATCTAATATGCTTAATCGCTTCAAGAATTTGGGATGTTTAAGCTTAAAGGTTCATTTTTAAACAGCCAGCTAGACTACTTTCTGGACAATTTAGGAGCTGTCAGTGAGGAACAAGGAGAACGTTTCCACCAGGATATCAAGATAATGGAAAAACGCTATCAGGGACGTTGGAACACCAGGATGATGGGTGATTACTGTTGGTCCTTTCACCGAGAAATTCAGCAAGCGACACACAGAAAAAAAAACCACATCCGAAGCTTCAAAGAAAAGAGAGAAAGAAAATATAAGCCCATGGACTCTTAAAACCTTCATAAAACTTAGTATTTTAACACATAAATATATTTTACGTGTTAAAATAAAGTTCTGTTTGTCTTGTACAAGTTATTTTTTTCCACTCCTATAAAATATTAGCATATTTCATTAAATCTGACATAGCCAAAATGTGACAAAACTGTGGGTGATACAAAATAATGAAATCCAAATTTGGATTTAGCACCCAAAAAAATATAAAAATCACCTATTAACGTTAAAAAAGTTTTTTATGACCTTAATTTTGCAGGCCTGTGTATTCTATGGTTAAGATAAATTCTATAGAATAAATATGTAACTGACAATGGTGAATACGGGCATTATAGTTATTTTATATTTCTTATAGTTATTTATAAGTTTCTTATATTTTAACCCACAATATTATGAACATTCTAGTTATGGAATCCTACGATGTGTGTGTCCGACACACTCTTGATCGTTTTTTTTTATTCCGTTTGCAACTACTAGTATGCAATTGTAAATGAACCAATCTGATTCTAGTTTATACTTATCATTTTTAATTATTGAGAACGAAGAAAAAGTTATTGGATGAATGAGTTTAGAAAGATGGGAATAATATTTAGATGATACGTAATATTTTAATAAAGACAATTTTAATCTCAAAACAATCTATGATTTTTCTATTCTCCGTTCCGTTTGTACTAACATATCCGATTTTAATGACATACAAAAGCGCATGCGTGAGCACTCTATGAATTCTATAAAATTGAATTACGTTGCTACCTAGTTACGATGAACCTAGTTTTCTGCCTCTTTTCGTTTTTATTATCAGGTCAGCCCATAAGTTCGTGCGTATTATTAGCATGCATGGAATTCACTATGACTAATTTACTAAACCAACACAATTTTGAACCTGTCGAAACTTGTCATCGTTTGACTAACATATTATTCAGTTCATCACCAACTTTCATAAATATCGAACGCATTTTAGTACCCACAGAAAATGAATATAGATAATCAGTAGAAACGTGCTATGCCACATTTTTTATTTTCGTGTGGTGAATCTGCCAGGTCTGCCGCGATAAAAATTAATAGTGTACATGGTGAACACACTATTTGTGTAAGGACCGTCCAGAAATGGTTTAAAAAATTTAAAGTTGGAGAAAGCAGCATTTATGATGAACCCCGTTCAGGACGTCCTGTTAATTTTGATGATGACATTCTTCGAAATTTTGTGGAGTCAGAGCCACAATTAACAGTGGATCAGATCGCAGAAAGGATGAATTGTGTTTAATTGCGTTTTTTTATATTATTCAAAAATTTACCAAAAAATACGCACGAACTTATGGACTGACCTGATATTTTTATAGTAGAGTAACCGAAATTGATACTCTAATAACATAAACGCTATTATTAGCCTATAAATCTAATTTATAATAGGTAAAGGAAAGAAGAAAATATATTCCAAATCTATCAGAAACCATAAGCATAAAGTCTTTAACATCAAGTCTAATTAGTGGCGGCGTAGGGGTAAATTTTGATTTTTTATGAACTAAACATCATTCGGATAATAATAAGAAAATTTCACGGAACATTTTAACTTTAAAACGAAAAACAATTTGAAAGTAATTGGAAAATATTAACTTTTATTCAATTTTATACCGCGGGGTTGCTGTTGATTTTTTGACTAAGATTACAAGATAAAATCATTTAACTTATATGACGACTCTATACGGATGAATTCCCATTAAAATAAACATTTCATAAAAACCACTTAAGTGACGTCACAGTTATAGATCAAAATAGTACTCCTAACAGACAGACAGAGAGAGAGAATGACATATTTATAAATGATTAATATGGACTCAGGGGACTTCAAAATGTATATTTCCGCTAAAAACTCGACGTCGAAATATTTCATGATCATATAACTTGGTCTATCGTCCTATCGACATTTAATGAACTTACAGGACTAAATAGAAAGAGTCTAAAGTCGTTAAATGCAAGTTGTACTTGCGCTAACAGTGTTCCGTACAATTAATTGTTCTTATGAATTTTTTGCAACGGGATATGAAAGGGGATGAAATATTTTTCCTAATGGATAAATTTCATTCCCAAAATAAAGAGTTACCTTGATCTGTTTAGGTTTACCAGAAAATGGAACAGTGATATTTACTGAATGAAGTAATTGTACTAAGAGTCGCCGTTTTTTAGTCGAATTTTCTCCGAAAAATTAGACTTATACAGTCTATACCTTAAGAGCTGCGAGAGGCGAGAGTAGGGGCGCTATCCGTTTTCGGACCCGTAGAACACGAATATGTAGAAAAAAAATGTCTGATATATATATATATATATATATATATATATATATATATATATATATATATATATATATATATCCCGCCACCCTTTAATTTGTGTAGGGCCCCCCTATGGAAGTTAAGAGATGAAATTTGGTAAATGGGGCTCATTTTCGAGGCACCTCATACTATCAAAGTGGGGTCAAATTTTGGGCAAATTTTTTTTCTGACCCAACCTTTAAGGGGGTGGTGGGGGGCGGAAAAGCAATAAAACTTCTCCAAACCGGTTTTAAATAATGTTTCGGTCAATTATCTACAACATATCCAAAATGCAGCTTCCTAGGATGATATGGTGGGAGTAGAGGGGGAAAAAACGATTTTCGCTGGATCTAACAGGCCCCCAGCCCCCCAGAATTAACGTAGAGGGTTGAAATTTGGTGTGCTGATAAAGTTCGTACCTAGGTTGTGCTTTTTGGAGGTTTTAATATTTTACCCCCACGCCCCTCATTTTTAAGCTACAATTTCATGCATTTTCGACGTTTTCGAAGTTTGTACCACTCGCACAGGTCACCCGAATAAACCTAGAGGGCTGAAATTTTGTATTCGGATTGAGTTAGTATCAAGGGGGTGCCTTTTGGGGGTCTCGACTTGTAACCCCTACCCCCACCATTTTTATACCCAAAAGAACATGATTTTTCTTGTTTTTTAACAGTTTCGTTTGGGTCAAAATCTCCCCAAATAAACCTAGAGGGCTGAAATTTTGTGTACAGGTTAAGCTAATAGCCAGACACTGTTTTTTGGAGGTTTCAACTTTTAACCCTTACCCCCACGATTTTTACGCCAATATTTCCTTAATTTTTTTGCTTGTTTTCTAACACGTCTAGAGACTCCATAAGGAAACCTAGAGGGCTGAAATTTTGTACGTGTATTCAGTTAGTATCCAGCTAGTACCTTGTAGGGAGTTCACATCACTTTTCCCCCCACTTCTCCCATTTTTACATCGGAATTGAATGCTATTGTTAAATGTATTTTAAAAGCATTATGTTTATTCTAAATACAAGTAGGCGAATAGTAATTTTAAAAAATTTAAAAAAAAGTGAACTTACTTTTATGACAAATGAAATACATACATATTAAGTAATTTAAAAATGTTATTAAAGTCACTGTTTATTTATAAATTAGGAATTTTGGATTTTTAGTATTTATAAAATAGAAATTTTGGATTTTTTTGGAAAGAAAAAATATCTTTATAAAGGCCTTCCAGTTTACTATTTAAGGTCCTTTTTTAATATTTAAAACTAAAACATAAAGGCAATTAGCGGATAAACATGGGCAGGAATGTCCTCGTACGAATTGTGTTGGCTTTTTTTCTGCTACCTGTTTTCGGCACAAAATTAAAATTTACTGAGATACAGCCCTTAAATACTTAAAACCTTTTTTTAAAGCCTCGATCAGCCGAACACTCATCACCAGTTTTGAAACCAACAAAATGACAATTCGGTTGTAGACTTTCAATCACATTTCGCTTGTAGACATTCAATACCGAAGATGAAGGGGAAAATTCGACTACCGTGATGGGGCCCCGCTGCTCACGTCGTTTTTATTCTTTCAATAATCAAATTATTAGCAGCACTATTTATTACCGATAAAAATTGTACCCCTATTATTAGATAAATATTTTAAGCTATAAAATTATTTAGATATTATTTGCCAATTTCTTTGAATAGGTAGCTTGAATATTCAGCTCAGAAAAATTTTATTTATGCTGAGAAAATTCTTCAAGCTGATCGTTTGATAAAATGCGGAAGAAATGAAGGAAGTTTGAATAGTAACTCTGTTTGTTTTACTGCACTGTGTTTGCAAAGTTCGCATTTAAAAGAACTACCACACGAAATTAATGCATCAATTTCCAAAAATGGTAAAATTTCATTTGTTAAATGCTCACAAACCCACAATTTATTAAATTAGATTATCTACAATATAATTAAACAGTCGACTTACTTGGTAATATAAAATCACTTCTTTTGAAATGTGACGAACATACTCTCATATGCGGATTCACATTCTTTATTTTTAAAACACGCAACCATGCTTTTACTCTGTCGATTTTTTTCATTTTTCCAAATATATTTTCAATATATATAAATAAAACTACTACCGGGCTTAGGAATAACATGAAAACTAATTTCTAAATTTTCATGAGATTTACTCCCACAACCATTTACAGCACAATAAACTCTGCTCTTATTCTTTTTACGCAAAGGTAATTTTATAATTTCCATACTGTTTTAAAAAAAAATATGTTTTATATTTTAATTTAAACTAATGTCAAACTCTAATAATTTACTTAGGTGCACACTAAAATTAGTTGTTTTTTTGGCCATCAGGTGTCATGATCAAAGTGGTCAGTTCCCAATACCAAGGAAGTTATGCAAGGAAATTCAGGTTTGATAATTTTCGCTCAATCTGCACCTCATTCTTATGTTCGTGAATTTTTTCAGATTTTTCTGAACAATTCTTCTGGTAATAAGGGCCGGGGACAGCAATTTTTATAATGTTTTTCAAAAAAAAAAAAAAAATGGACAAAAGTATGTAGTTATATACATATATTACTGGATTCGGGATTTAACAGGTTTTCGCTTGATACCCTACTCGGTGCTCTTGGGAAGAAATTTCGATTTCACTTTTCAGGTTATCCCCTAAAATTAACCCCTATTTCCGTGCACTATCACCAGTTTCAAATTTTCGTGTTGAGTGGTTTCAGAGGAAATGTGACACTCGGACAGACACCGAACTGATTGCATAAGTGTTCCGTTTTGCCAGTTTTTGTACGAACACTAAATAACAGTTCTAATGAAATGAAATTGCATTCAACTGACCTTTTGTGGTCCATTTTTTCTAGCTTGAATCTAAAAGTTCCTACAAAACGTATAAATATTTTATTGAAAAAAGCACTGTATAAATTATGGAACATACTAAAATGATTATGTGATGAAATTAAATGCTACAGAAAATATAACATCCTTTACCTAGATGCAATTAGAGATTTTTTTGTCATTTGTTGCTACTGTTCTTTTTCCATTTCTTTTAACATCTAGCCTCGTTATTTTCTTCACAAACAGAAGCAACAAGACTCACGCTATAATGCGAGTAATTGGTTATGGTCAATAAATGGGGAAGATGAAGGAAGCATCGACAAGAAAATATACATATTATACCAGGAGAATATTAACTAACAATGAAAACAGATTCCGAAATTGGTCAATTAAAAGGCACTAAATGATGCTATTCATCTGAAATTGTCAAAGAACTTTATACAAAATGTTTACGGTTATAATATTAGCTACAATAATCAAATGATTCGAGCCGCTACCGCCGACTTTGTCGTAAGTGACACTTTTATGGAAATTGAGATTTTTATTGTAACATTTTGAATTGTAACGGATCAAGCATTGTTAACATTTCCCTCCAAAATCCATTAATTAAAAAGTTAGCTCGATGTTAAATTTCAATTTGATAGCACATTTCTGTATAAAAATATTTTTTAAAAAAACCTACTCCTAGCCCGATATTTTTCGATATGGCTCGATATGTTTCTCCAGCATCGAATATTTTACCACGAAACACATTTTTTCTTCTTCAGAGGTTTCAAGAAACACAATGCATACTTTAAACAAAATCTAGATGATACGAGTACAGTCAGGGGCGGATCTACTAATGGTCTTTTTGGGCTGCAGCCCAGGGCCCCGTGGATATAAGGGGCCCCCTTCATACGAAGACTGATATTATTTAACATTAAAAAACATAATAAACCGCGTAGGAACTACCACTTTCTATGTATACCACAAATATAGTCAGTAATAGAGTTGCGAATTTTGTTTCACTTACAATTAGGTAGTTTCATTCACTAGAATTCGTTCACTTGAATGAACCGGTTCATTTCATTCGCTCAGTTCGTTCAGTTAGACTTGAGAGAAAGTAAATAGAATGAATGATGAAAAACTGATGTTAATAAAAGATGTATGTATTATGTACATATTAGTGATAAGTGCAAACAAGTAAAAAAAAGATAATTAAACAATTTCTAAAGGCTAAATAAATACTATTAAAAGCGTGTATAAGTTTAAGTATCCTGAAATTAAGTAGTAATTCTCCATATTTTGAGACAGAAAATATACTCATCCTTTTAAAGAAAATTTCTTAAAATAACCAACCCTGAATACAGTAATAGAAATACAGAATTGAGCAATTAAAATTTAAATACTGTTATCTAATTTTTAACAAATAAATTTCAGTTAGTAAAACGTGGCCAAATATTGTTGAAAAGTAAAATATGTCTGCTAGAAAATACAAAAGTGGAGCTGAAAAGCGAAAATTACAGTTAGTTCGAGAAAAAGAAAAAAACCAATGTACAAAAATTGAAACTTTTTTTAAATTAGAACAAAAAATGAGAATACAATAGTTATTATAAATCCATTAACAAGCGAAAGGAAAGAGAACTTAGCTGTAAATAGTCTAGTCGAAGGGAGGGGAATATCGCAAAACCAAGAAAAAAATACCCGTGATGAAAATGCACCAGATATAAACTGCCATCAGCTCTCTAATCTCTCTAAGAAAGATATTGTTCTTCACCAAGAGGACAACAATACTGACGCGGAAAAAGTTTAGGCAAATATTTACTTTCACTTTGACTTTGAAAAATATGTTGACGTGGGCTTGTGGCCAGTGTCGCTAAATAATGATTTTATTAGCAGCATCCTCTCACATGAAATGACTGACTTTCAAAATAAAGATCCAAGAGATATATGTATATTCAGCTTCAACGAAGAAATATGATAAAGAACAAAACAGGTCATTTTCAAATAGATATTTCACTAAGAAAATGAAAAATGGCCAATTGCTGGAAAGATCTTGGTTATGTTATTCAACCAGTACTGGTAGTGTATTTTGTTTGGCTTGTAAACTTTTTTCAAAAATTCCTTCTCAATACACAACTGGATTTTCTGATTGGAAACACGTAGGAACGTGTTTAGAAAATCACGAAAATTCAAATGAACATAAAAGCTCAATGTTAGTGTGGTTAACACGAAAAGAAAATAAGTCTGTTTTGGACAATTTTATAAGTTCACATTACAAACATGTTTACTTTTGCAATAATGTCTCAACAGTACTTGTTTGAATACCTGTCATATAAATTAAATAAATACTTAATTATATATTATTTTTTTTTACTATACCTTTCTATACATAATACTTACGTTTGGAAAATAATTATTTCATCAAATTGCAATTAGTGTGTTTAATTGGGTGACCTTTCAAATTGGGGACCCCCAAGTAATTTTAGCCCACAGCCCCCTAAAGTCACTGTCCGCTCCTGAGTACAGTCGACTCTCGTTAATTCAAACCTGCGATAATTCGAACCTCTTTATAATTCAAAATTATCACGAGTTCCCTATTTAATATTTTAAGAGTCCGTTGAGTTTTGAATTAACGAGAATCGGCTGTATTTCTTATTATCAATATTATTAAAATTTCCAGCAAAGCACAACAAATTTGTTTTAGCAGATTTTGAAAAAAACTAAGCGTATCGTAAGTAAAATCTAGATTACATAATATATATTCTTGGAACTACTATCATTAGGGTAGTGTCGTGTCAGATGGCGCACTTAACGTTTAGATGGCTATAAAAAAATAACGGAAAATGTTATAGAATTAAATTGTATTTATTCTAGTACCTTAATGATTGGTTAACGCTGTGATAAAGGATTTTTATTATAAACTCAATACCGATCGACTTATTTAAAAAAATTCACAAAATGGTCGTGTAAGAATGCGCGTTGAGGCTCGTAAGATGGCACACGTATTAAAAAGCTTGAAACTTAGCACAAATCACATTTAAACAATCCCACACCTACGTAACAGGCGAATTTCTTATGTCAGCACTTCATATTTTTCGTTATTCTAAACTTTGATCGTAAGTAACGGTAGGTCGTATTCAAAAAATAAGGAAATTTTTGAAGGTTTAAGTTACGTGTATTCCAAACGAGTAGAAGAGCTATGACAGTACAGCGGCACACTGCGTCGTCAAAAGTATGGGAACACCCTGACCCAAAGTGTGCCCATTTTCATGCAACATTTTCACGCCGTACTATACTTAATGCTCTGGTACACTACCGTGTCAAAAATGTGGGTACACCTTGGGCCAGGGTGTCTCCATACTTTTCACGACATAGTGTACCGCCGTACAGTCATAGCTCTTCTATTAAAACGTATTGCGATTGTTAAAACCTACTTTTCGTTATTGAAACTTATCGATACCGAATTGCTTATCATAAATTGATTATAACTGGTTAATTTAGGCTCAATTAGTCCAATTAATTAGGTCAGCAACAACACATTTAAAAAAAAATAATTTTCGTAACTTTTCGTAATGGAAAACTTTTGATCGTAAATATCTCGTAAACGATACGTCGTAGTGAAAAAATAAAGAAAATTTTTGAAGGCTTAAGCGAAGCAAGTTGTGGGTATTTCAAACATTTTGCGACTATTAAAATGTAGTTTTCGTTATCGAGAATTATCGATATCGAATTACTTCTTATAAATTGGCTATAATTGGTTAATTTTAGGCTCCACTAACTAATTCTATTGTTAATAATATTCCACTGATTTTATTAGGAATAGAATATTTAAAAAAAACTACATTTCGTTATCGTTAGTTTTCCTAATCGTAAACTTTTGATGTAGGAACTTGAATTACACGAATTTGCGTTGTATGAAAGTTTGCTGTGTAGAATTCCTTAGAAAAACATAGTAAAAGAAACTATCGTGTAAGAATGAGTGCGCCATCTTACACGCTTGTCTATTATCAATAATATCATCCTATGGGAACCGTTCATGCGTACTGACACAAATTAAAGTGATCAAAGCTAGTTCGTGACTAACTTTACTAGCCTCAGGAACATTTTTAACTTTTAACTTGTTTCGGCATAAACCGTAGTAGGGTAGGGCGGGGCTAGTTGTGCAACTTTTCACTTAATCGATCATAGCTCCTCAGCCGTAAGTCCAAATTTATTGTTATGCATACTGATATGTAGGTAATTTCTTCCTTTTCTAAAGTCCCCATAGTAACATTTTTCTAACAATTCACATTTAAGAGATACAGCTGTTTAAGTGAAGGAAGTCCGAAATGCACAACGTACCCCATAGGTGGGGTAAGTTGAGCAAGGTACGGGGTAAATTGAGCATTTAGAAATTGGAGCCAAACGATGCTTTAGATGTTTATCAGACATTAAAATAAAACGACAGTCAATCTTTTATTTAATGTTTTAATGACATAATAGTGAAACAAAAAGTAATTTTCTTTGGATATTAAATATAGAAAATAAAATTAAAGAAAAATCAACTTCAACTTAATATTTAAACTACAATCTTAAACTTAATATTTGGAATATACTCAGTCATTCTACTTAATATCAGACTATAACCCTAGAATCATACATTGGTCTACGAGTCAAGTTAATCATACATCGGCGTCGTTTCGACGAATGGACTTTTTACGGGGAGTTTTAGAGTTTATTTGCAAAAAACATTTTTTTTACATAACAATACTACAAAAGCGAACAAAATATTTAAAAAAATTGGATTTGGAAAAATTTCTTAATGTAAATATTTATTAATTTTTTTTAATCTTTTTATCAAAGCATATTTTCATTATAAAAATTAAAAAATATATAAATACATCAATTGTAATAATTAATTTATGAACTATTATGAATCAGTGGACATGTGTGACTTTACAGAATGTGGAATTTCGCAGTCATAAATATTCCTATAGATATGTAGTTATTTCCCCATTAGGCACATTTGTAAATTTTCTAAAATTTGTTAGTAATTTTTCGAATAAGATCTCAAAATATAATAAAAATTAAAATATTTTCCACAAAATAAATTGTTAATCTTTTATTAAGTCATTCGAAACGCATTCTTTAGTTTTCGATTCAATATATTCAAACCTCAGTATTATGTCGTCTCTATAAGTCAAACAGCTGTAATCATCTTTCACATTATCATAATCATTGAATAAATTAATTATAACATCCATATCTTTAATAAATTTTAGAAAAATTAGGAAAACTTTTATATGTGGAGTACAAAATCTTTAAAAAAAAATATAGGTTAATCATACATCATCGTCCTTTTGACGCACACTATTTCAGTATAAAAAAAACGACAATAGCTATAAATAAAATTTATATGTCTTATGTGTTATAATAACAAATAAATTAGATAACAGAAGTTTCACAGCGAGCAGGTACCGACAAGTCACATTATTGGAGCAGGTAGAGAAGTTCGTTCGTCGTTTTGACGAGTACGTATGATTCTAGGGTTAATATTTAAGTAATAAATCAAAAAGAATTTAAATTAAAAGAGAAACATTAAGCAGATATCAAGAACTTCCTCATCATTGTCACTGTTACAATTAATGCAAACGAAAGTTCTATTGCTCAACCTACCCCACTCGGACAATTTGATACAATGGTGAGGTTATGAAAAAACTGCTTGAATTAGAACCAAATACTTTTTAGATATCAAAAATATACTAATTTTATAAAAGTTTAACACTTATTTGATTTAACATAGATAATAGTTGCCTCGTATAGAAGAAATATTCGCAAAAAAAGATTTTTACTTTTTATATGCAAAATAAATAAAGCGTGCCCCTACGTCACTCGACCGACAGGTTGCAACTGGCAGTCGCGAATAAGTTCCCATCTCTTGCCCGCTTCTATCCACCATTTAATGTATTAGCGTGCGATGTATAGTTTCTGAGATATTTCGATTGCCCAACTTACACCTATGCTCAACTAGCTCCGCTCTACCCTAACACATTCAAATTCGAGAAAAATAATATCAAATGGTACTAAAAATTTTAAACTTATCTAATATTTTTTGGTGAGTAATTACAGATACCCGAATACTTCAAAACCCGATTAAAGTTGGTTACAAATTTCGTTCCTGTTTCGAGATAGCAGGAGTGCGCCCTCTTACCGACCGCGCGATCTTACACGACCCTACCCTAAATCAATTACTTTTAAAGCTATTAGAAACATGAAGTTTTTGTTTAATTAAAACAAACTAATTGCGACTACCAGGAATCTAGATACATCTATTAAATTATATTTGAAAATCAAAATAAATCATCAAATTTCGGATTTGCATACGACTTCCTTTGCGCAACTCTCAACATTGTTTTATTTTATTGTTATCTGCTATATTGTTACGTTCCCAATAATAATCAAGTATGTACGTTTACTTACGTCATATGTATATGTACAGGAACTTAGCGTATGACGTACATATTACGAAGTTGCAATGCGAAACATTGGTGTATTCTAGGAACCACCACATGCCATTGCAATTACTTCGATAGAGGTAGGTATACCGTGCTTGTTAGAAGTTAAACCATTGTCTAAAATATATACAAGTAA
The DNA here is from genome assembly GCA_035578155.1 of Brachynemurus nebulosus. Taxonomy (NCBI): domain Eukaryota; kingdom Metazoa; phylum Arthropoda; class Insecta; order Neuroptera; family Myrmeleontidae; genus Brachynemurus; species Brachynemurus nebulosus. The sequence goes on along the minus strand of JAPWDM010000008.1, from coordinate 42,455,140 downwards.
CCAACGTGTGCAGTCAAGCCAGCCAAGCAGTTAACGATGTTCATTCACGTCATCCGATTGTTCCTGTTTTTATCCTGTGAGTTCGTATACATATACAGGGAATTCCTGATAAAATTTTCAGTATGTGGATCTCAGTATACTAAAATCTTGTAAACGGCAAGAGATACATTTTCGGTTAAATTAAATTAATTATGCAGAAATACAATATTAGACAAGTGAAATTCTTCCTTCATACATTCCTAATTCCATGTAGTTATTAGAAGTCATAGCTAAAAAAATCCATAATTCCAAATTTATTTTTCCTCCCCTAATTGTTTGCTGGTATAATTAATACATCAAGCGCGCAAACTGCTTGTAGTAGGGGAGCCCAAGCGGAGATTTTGTGATTTGATGTAGCTCGGCAGATTAATATAAGAGGGGATACCTTGCACCCTGTTGAGTATCTCCGCGTCAGATTAAGGTAAGGTAAGTTAATTACATGCTTAAAAGTGTGTATTATATAATCTGACGGTTTTAGCTTGACGTAAGGGAGTGGAAAGGTTACTAACTTGAAGAAAAAAAAAACGTTATCTCGAACGTGGTCAAGATTTCTTTCTTTTCGAAGGAAATAATTTAAGGATCATGCGAAAAATATAATCTGACGACTTCCACAAGCCGAAGTAACAAAAATCGTAAATAAAGTTTAACACGTGCAGTTTGAGCGAAGTAGTGTTTGCAGCCAAAAAGACTGGAGGCTTTGAGACTTATATCTATTAAAAAATAATTTTGCCTTGCTAGCTTGCATTAGACAAAACACTGTGCAACTAAATCGGTTAAAGAATTAATTTTTAGTGGTTTTTAAGGCCCCCAGGACCCTAGCGGATCTCATATAGTACCTACAGCCTATATGCATTTAAATAATTTAACTTTTAAAAGGTGAAAAAAATTTCAAAATCGGTTGGGTAGTTTTGGCGTTTTGGGAACCCCGGACACTGACAGACCTCATATAACATAACTTATATCCATCTGAAATAGTTTAGCTCTCTAATAGTGAACAAATTTTCAAAATCGGTGATGACGCGTTTTTGAAAAGTTAGTTTATTTCTATTCTGAAAAGTGAAACAGATATATATATATATATATATATATATATATATATATATATATATATATATATATATATATATATATATATATAGTTATTGTAATGATAAAGACGGTGCAAAGCATTTATTCTAAAGAAATTCAGCAAATTTCTTAACTTTTCTCAAAAGCTAGTTCACTTACAAGGAAAGGTTTTGAACTGTCAATTCGCAATTTTGATGAAGTTTCTGCCATAGTCCGGGGCTAAGATCTTTTCATGGCACCCGCGGTAATAAGTGTATTTCCAAAAAGAAAATTCACTTAAAATGAATAATTATTTTTTCAAATTGTCAGATTTAGAAAATCCCTTCTGTTAATCGTCAGATTATGGGTCAGCAAGTCTCGGGCATGAAGCTGAATCGTCTATATGAAAATCTGACGCGCTCGAGAATTTCAAAATAACTATTTTTTGAGCATTTTCAAAAGCCGCCGCCAGCTTACGTTACGTCCGAATCATCAGAATTTTGAATCGGAGCTTCTTTTGGGGTCACCTAACATTCCCTATAAATATCTGACGAGCTCCAATAAATTTATTATTTTTCTATTTTCTACCATTCCATACGGCCACCCCCGCCATGCAAACCGGCAGATTAACATACTTCCGTTATCAAAGATACGTGGGATATATGCACTATTATCAATATCTGACGCGCTCGAATATTTCAGTGTCACAGTTTTTTTTTACATTTTTGAACATCTGTAGACGCTCCCCCCACCACTGAAAGGATATCCATCATATAACTTTTTTTTCTTCATGTCATCCAATCTTCAAAATCAGTAGGTCTCAACGACGCTCGAGAATGTCCCCATTTAGCATCTTGGGCTCCCCTACTATTGCAAATGTTTGTGTTTGCGAACACAAAATTTTTTTGGTGGAAACGATCGTTACGAATGTTTGCAATTGTCTGCTAATGTTCGTCAGTGTTCCGATCAAAGTCGGTACATCAAAGGGAATTCGTTGTTTGGTGCGTTTTATGTTTTTCTAGTGGAGACGGTATGTGATATGAAATACATACGATCAACAAACAAATATCTCTATTATGTATATAACTATTTATTGTTTTATATTATTTTGTTGTAAAAATAACAGCATAGTTTTGTGTTTTAAAAAGGATTATTGTAATTTTAAATAATGAATAAAAATAACATGGATTGAGATAATGGAAAATTTCTGAAATTAATCAAATTTTATAAATCAAAACCAGAAATATGGCAAACTACCAATAAATTTTGCGTGGAATTGTAATTGTAACTATTTTAAAATAATTGGAAATATATATTTGGAAAAACTTCCTGAACCATTGCCTTCATGAGGAAGATTTTAACATAAAAGCTGAGTGGCACTCTTTAGCAACAATGTATATTATTCGACGTATTTCTATATAATGTTTCTGCATAATTCATTTAATTTAACTGAATTTGATTCTCCTAAGATTTACGAGATTCTTTTAATGGAAATTTCATTAGAAACAACCTGTATATGAAAACATGTACCTACACAGTACATGAAGTTATGTACCTATTACTTATTCATATTATGATGTTTGCAAGTTGAGTTGTCCCTTGAAAAATGTATTTGAATATTACATAACCGTAAACATCGAGTGAAGATTTCATTAAACGAATATATGTATGTATATTTGATTTCTGGATGAAATATTAAAAATCTATTGGTGAATTTCTTTGTGAGTAATGTAGCGGAATTCTTTGGAAAACGTCCATAGGTGATTTTATTACTACATAATTTAGTTACAAATTTGAATAGATACTAACGAAGTAAAGAAAGTCAAATTTTATCGAAGTAACGTTTAAAGTCCAAATATTTTCAAGCCACCTACTTGTTACTGTTGTTAATCGAAAATTTTATAGGGACTGGTCTATTTGTTATATTAACTACAATCATCTCCTATTATCTTTATCTTCAATCAAAAATGTACCTAAGATATGACTAAAAAGTGATTCTGAAAATCAATAACACTATTTTATTTTCATCATTCTGCCATTTCATTAATGGTCTTTCAGGCACCGAAAAGTATTATTAAACATGACGATGTAATTAAATTCAAAAATTTCCTTGTTGTCAAAGCAAACCATATTGAAGTGACTTAAATTTAGGGTGACTGATTGAATTATACAGTAATTTGGGTGTAAGATATTAATTGTTTCTATACAAATGTAACTTCTTTTACAAATGTGACTGATCTATTAGAAGACTATTTTCTCTAGTTGACCTAGTTGCCTTGTTTTGGTCAAAATTGGAAAGAATGGCTTTGAATCGATGACCTCTTCATTTTAGTTGTGATTTTTAGGGAACTGGAAAATTTTAGTAAACTTGATGGCTCCATTAAGTTAAAAAATTCCCCTTTTCTTAAACCAAACCATATTCGAGTAATTTGAATAAGGATGATTGGAGGAATTAAGGTAATTTGGGTATGAGCTTTTCATTTTTGCTGTCAAAACAACCAATTCCTTTTATAAATGTGACTGATCCGAGCCAAGTCTTTTTTCTAGTAGTTCTACGTGTCTAATCTTGGTAAAAATTAAAGGAAAAACCTATGAAGACCTATAATTTGTTTCCTGTATCATCATTCGGTTATTTCATTCATGATTTTTAAATCACTGACAAATTTAGTAAACTTTGTGTCAAAAATTTGAATCAATTCCGGGGGGAGGGGCGATAATGGCTGCTCTGTATCCGCTTTTGGTCTGTCCTCGTAGAAACAATTTTAAAACGATTTTTTGGTTTAAAGATTAAAAATTTCCTTGATTTTTAAAAGCTTTTATTTAACTTGTATTGTTAAGTAGTTTGTTTGTTTAGATCAAATCTTGCAATCAAAATTTAGACAACTCCTAATTAAGCTAGATTTCAAATTTTGCGTATGTGTACCTATAACTTTGATGACAATGCAATATTGTATAATTAGTTTTGTCCTAGATTCACTCAAAACTAGAATTTCGAACTGTCAAATATTGTCCATTGATTTTACATTGCAATTTTTAGTTTCCATAGTTATGTTTGATTAGGGTAAAATAACTTATTAACGCATGTGTATCAAGTCCCATAAGAATATTGTTGTTTTTTCACTTTTACCATGGAAAAAAAAGTTAGGACAGATTTTTACAGTGAAAAAAATGGCACAAAACATTTCATTGGTCATTTCACTGTAGGTAGACACGACCAAAATGAAACAAAAATTAGTATTGGTAAATTTAACTAATTTCAGAACCATGGTAACAATGTACAATAAAAATAATGAATTATACAGTTTATAATTTATTCACTAAATTGTCTTACCGTATTATACTTGAGTTTTATATATTTTCTGAATAAATTTGTGTTTTCTACAACTTAAATTTCTTGCCTAAAAGTAATTTAACTCTAAGAACTGTCAACTTAAAAACGCTTCAACATCGCTGTCGCGTTTTGTTAGTTGAAAATTCTCTCAAATTTATTCGAAAAATTACAAACCTCTTATGTAATAATAAGTGAAAAGATTACTTCTTTAATTCATTCTTTAAAAATTAATTCTGATCAGACTAAAAAATTTAAGTAAAAAAATAGTTTTTAAAGCAAGCTTTTATTTAAAAATGACCTAAAATGTACAAAATAACTTTTAAGTGAAGATTGAAACAATGTGTAACATAAATTATAAAAGTTGAGGCACTTTACTAAGTTTGATAACTATACTGATGAGTAAAGTAGCCACTCACATTAGAAACGAAAATAATTAATAATAACGCATCAATTTTAGGTCATTTTTAAATCAAAGCTTGCTTTAAAAAACTATTTTTTACTTAAATTTATTTTCTCTTTCAATCAAAATGTTTTTGAATCTCTGAACAAAGAAATTGCTTCGAGATATTTTGTGTGATATTTAACAACTAGTCCACTAAAAGTTATGATAACAAAAAAGCCCCCATTATTGAACGGAATCTAATACTGGAACAGTTTTGACATTTCGGTACATATTAATGAAGTTACTTCTGAAAGAAACGTCTGATAACAAAAATTATTATTAATAGAATGATTGTTTTTCAATTTAAATTCACCTCGCAAGTAATGTTTCCTTACTTAATTAAAGAAATAAATATGTAAATGTCAAAACTGCTACAGTATTAGATACCCTTCCGTAATGGGGGTTTTTACGTTATTTGTTTTATTTTTTGTAAAATCGTCCAATTTTATTTGCATGCACTATAATATGATAATAATAGCTTAGTTAAACAGAGCATAATGTTAAACAAGAAGATTGGAGCAGATGTTACAGTTTCATAATTATAATAATTATTATTAGACTTTATATGCATGTATATATTGTAAGTTGCTCTATGCTATGGACCTGAGCTACTAGTGAACAAGTGAGCAACTATCGTATCGTTTAGAAAACTTCAGTCGACCAAACGGTGCTTCATCAAATTATTAAGTGAATAGCAAAATTGAGTGTATCACCCACCTCACGATGGAGAGCACTATGTGGCATCGTTAAGTAAATATTTGTTAATCACAATTTTCGAAATTATTAATCTTACATCCCTGTGACTTATAGAACTTGCACATGTGCAAACAATGAGGTACCCCTATTAGAAGATTCTAATGTATAATTTAGTATAATTCACAGCTTATAGTATAATGAAATAGCAATGCACCTTTTTATTAAAGAGTTTTATAAAACTATATTTTTATAACACCCGCTTCTAAAGTTCAATATTCGAGCGTTGTGTAGTGGGCGTAAAGAGCAGTTTTCATATCATTGTAAAACGAACGACAGTAACTGTGCGTGAAAGTAGCTAAAACTATGCGAGAAAATAATGATATTCATTTGTCAATGATAATCATATTCAAATTAAACATGAAAACGATCAACAAATTAATAAAAAAAAATAAAAACGATCTAAAAATTAATAAAAAAAATTTTTTTTCATATAATATTATAAAATAAAATTAACCCTACTATTTTCTAAAATTAGCTGTTTATTTCTAAATAAATTATTGATAAAGTATGAGGAGGAACTCTAATTCTCTTATTCTAGCAAGATGTGAAATCATCAGTTTAGTGTCACCACCAGTGTTGTGCTTATCTAGATAACGTTATCTGAAATTTTATCTAGATAACGTTTTTGTTATCTATTTCTTTTATCTAGATATTTTCAAAAGAAGTTATCTTTTATCTTATCTTTTTATTAGCGATAAGATAAGATAATATAATAACAAGATTAAATAAGATAAGATAATAACAATACATCTTTATTTTTTCTGAAAAAAAAAATTGAAGTTAAACTCACCATTTCTCTATATGTATTCATTTGGCGGACAATGTTATTCAGATAAATTTTGACACTTTCTCAAGAATTACAAAAATATTTAAAAGCAATTACTTATTTAATTTTAAACAGAATTCTTGTTGTCTGGAATCATTGTCGTCATTAGTCGAAATAACATTTAGTCGTGTAATATGAAATGTCGTATTCCGATCACTTGGTCTACCATGTAATTCAAAGAAGTATCAACATTTTTTTAAGCATTAGAGAAATGTTTAAAAGCAACTTTCGTATTTTAAATGGAATTCTTGTAGCTAGGAATCATTTCGGCCATTGGTTGGAGTAACATTTAATCGTATAATATGAAGTGTCGTTTTCCGACCACTTAGTTTGATCATGTAATTCAGATAAATATCGACACTTTTTGAGCACTTTTTTAAACAAAAAATGTGCTCTATTGTGCTAGACTTATGCTATCATGGATCGTAAGTAAAATAACTTAATTTTCAAAATAAGCGATTTTTATTGCCAAAAACGTTTCTTTAACATTTTTGTAATTTAGTGTAATTTACACATCATTTTGGGAACCGGTGAGGTACTTTCGCAGCCCGACACCGGTCCATGGACCGGCGGTTTAGAAACACTGACCTAATGCATTATTTGTGTAAATATTATCTTATCTGTTATCTAAAATTTTATCTAGATAATGGTTAAATTATCTGTTATCTTTATCTAGATATTTTAAATTATGTTATCTATTATCTGTTATCTAGATAATAAAATTCGATATCTTGCCCAACACTGGTCACCACTGTAACAAATAAATAATAAATACGTAATTAGATTGCTATCAATCTTTCTCAACATATTAGCATATAATACAATGACCGTATCAGCAGCAGCTATCGAACTTAAATGATTGATACAGTGTCAGGGAAATTCTTTTATTTGTATATAACAACAAAACCAATGCGTTATACACTGATACACAAAAGTAATCATAAGTAGAACATGGTTTGACGTCCGTTTTTGAAACTTTTTGTTTGTAATAGACGCCATCCACATCATTATTTGTATATTTTAATACTTTGTACAATACATTTTTATGATATGAGTACAGGACAAGGAAAGTGGTGGGAGTTAGAATTTAAAAAGTGTGTGTGTGTGTGTCTGCAGCCGTCTGTTTTAAAGGAAGCGTGTCTATATTCATCTGGAATTGTGAAAGAAACCTGCATAGAGCACAGCCGGCCGTAGGACTCGAATCCTCGACCTACCAATCCCTCTCACACAAAAATATTACTACTATGCTACCATCAAGTATTATATAAATTGTTAAATTTTTACTCAATAAAAAGTCTGTCCTTGCATCATCTAGCAAGGTTGAAATCACAGCTATTACACTTCGAAGCTTAGAATGACATCTACGGTAAAATGTATGAAAAAAAGCATACATTATCATAAAGGTAATTCCATGGTCACTTACACTACAATTTGATTTAAAATTGGGATTTCGTATTTAATGAGTAAATCCACTAAAATTTAGTCAAATTAAATCAAATACGATTTGTACTTTTAAATAAAGGAAATCAAACAACAAAAAATTCATATAATTTTTTTTATACAAGGTAAAGTAGGTGGTCACTTACATTACTCAAAAAGAAACATAATTTTTCATCTTTTATATAATGAGAATTTTCTGCTCTTTTTTGATAACAAACAGCTTCATTTGAATAAATTTAAACAAATAATGTTTCAATAAATTATTTTAATAAGAAATTTCATAACTTATTATATATTTGTGATAAAAATGTAACTTTTAGTCGGTCACTTATATTACACCCTCTTTGGTCACTTACATTACAGTCACTTTAAAACAAGTTTTATTAAAAAGTAAGTAGTTTATTAGTTTGACTTTTTGGAAAATATGATAGATAACAAAGATAAAAGTTTATTTTTAGTAATTAAAAAAACGTCTGTCGGCTTTGATAGCCTCCATTACTCGAATTCGAAGCTTGACAAAAAATCAAATTAATACTCAAAACGAGTATAATAATTATTTCAGCAAAAAGAAAAATCTAAATTTAGCTGTATTTTAATATGCACTTGAAAAAAATCACAAGTTACGGTAATTTTTTTATTAAGTAAAAAATTTTTAAGCTAAATTTACAGAATAAAGACAATTACAGGTAAAAAATAAAACAAAAAAACGTTGTAATCAGTTATTTAGTCTTTTGAGTATATCAAGTAGGGATGATATTGATTAATTATTTTCATGTTTTGATTTTTACTAAAATTCCATCTTTTCATGGAATTGTCCATAAAACAAGAAATTTAGGATCCGATGTTAAAAGTTTCCCATTCTGGTTTTCGAACAGTCTAGAACTATTCTTCCAGTTCCACTACAAAACTGAGGAACATTCTGAATCGAAAATTCAGAAGGAAAATTTCGGTATGTTTACAAATTTGAATGAATTACACTTGGTTAAAACAACCTAATTAGAACCTGAACACAACATTTTTTCTTACAAAGAATTATTTGTGAATGGACTGTTGATATATAAGTAGGTGGTAAAAGAGGATTATTTGGAAAATGGATTCTTATATTTGTATAATAGTACACGAACAGTCTTAAACCGAAAGGGTAGAATCAACCACACAAAATAGATTCAAGTGTTTTTGTCATTTAAACTAACACAATTAAGAATAAGATTTTCACCGTTCATAGGCAATTTTAACGCATAGTAAAATGAGGGGAGTTCCCTTTATTTCAAGAGGGAGTTTCCTTTATTTTAAAGAAATGCACTAAGTAAACTGTCAAAGAGTAGAAACGGATGTTTAAGGAACGGAAATCATTTCTATTCGGCAACGTATATACACTGTGGGAAGCTAGTTTGCTATAAAATAGGGAATTTGTAAATTACTTTAGGTGTATATATAATAAAAACAAAATATATCTTGGAAATATTTTGCATGATGTAATCCAAACGATTAAATTTACCAATTTGCTGTAATGTTCTACACTACATTAATCATAAATCAATAAACATCATTTTAGGGCAAGTACTTTTAACATTGTCCATTACAGATTCTTTATTAAATCTCCTCTCTTAAGAAAAATTTTCCCTTTCGCTGTATATACTTAAATATGTACATGAATATGTGTGTAGATGACTTATATAGATGTACTTCTCGATATAAAGTTTTGAATTAGAATTATTCTGACTTCTTTCAAGAACATCGTGCACTAAATTTAAATTCACTTTGACATAAAATCTATATATTTTCTTGCCGTAATTTTAAGTGTATACAGTAAAAGCTCCCTAATCTTGACAAGCGTGTCCAGGACCATTCTCTAGGCTTGACATTCCCACTATTTACCACTCCTATGCGCACTGAATGCGCAACATACGCAATTTAAATCTAAAAAGAGAGATAGGTTGATAAGGATGCCAAATATACACTATACGCGTCATTAATTACGAATTTAATTGGTTACGGAAGAATCATGTTGGGAGAAAATATTGTCAAGAGTAGAGAAATTATCCAGTCAAGATTAGAGAGACAGCAAGTTTATGGAGCGCAAGTTTACGGGGCTTCTACTGTATATGTACTGCGATGTTATGATATATAATGCACATAATATATGATGTATGAAAATATACGTGATTTGCCCTCTTTATTGTTCATGCGTATGTCAAATGTGTATTTTTTTTATTTTCCATCTCATTCATATCACTACTGACTATCTAACGTTGTATTACATTTCTGATAATATGAAACTGAATGTTGTACATCTTGGAGATTTTTTATTATTTCTATAACGATAGATAAGTTATGAGAAAATTTTGGTATGAGGTTTGTTTTAAATGTACAATTTCAGAAAATATTTACTCTTACAGATAGAGAAAATCCTGTAAAATTTGTAATAAAATTTTTAAATTATTATAATTTGACGTTGTTATAATAAGGTACCTTTGAATTATATACCTTTTTGTTGAGATGCCTTTATTGGTATTTAGTTTAAAAAAATGTTATACCTACTATGTAGGCTGCCTTCAATCGTGTCTCAAATAAACAAAAGATCGTAACAACACTTGTTTCTGAGTTACATAGTTTCCAAGTTAACATAAAGTTCAGAGCCATTGATTGGTTTTCTTGTTTATAAAGAATGTTGTCTATGGCTTTCGCCTGTTCGTATACACACAAAGAATTAATAATCAAAGGTTAAATAATGTACGTAATTCAATTTGAAGTTAAAACGAAAAATTTCACTCAACGTCATAGCGCTTAAAGACTGGTATTTCTCTCCAATATCATCAACTTTTATTATGTTAACCCTTTGCACTCGAACCATTTTTTAGTATGGGTACTCAAGCTACTCGACAGTAGTTTTAAAACGCTATCTATTAGTTAAATTTAGTAGTATGTATCACAATGTAATGTAGCAAGACGTCGCGTCGTTGTGTTGTATCATGTTTTCCTAATATAATAATTTTCAAATAAATGATGAAGGCTGAGAAACGGAGCGAAGTGGAATCAAAAACGTGTTCACTATCATCGATATAGGGTCTGATATCGCTCCGATAAAATATTATCTCAGTGGTATTGGTATTGGAGCGGTATTGAAGCGAGAGCGAACCATGACTGATATCGGACCGATATCAGAGCGATGAGGTGAATACACTCATTATTTATTATGTAAGAATATTTTATCGAACCGGGAGCGGAGTGATATCGTACTGAGTGAGAGTGGAGCGTTAATGTAAATGGGGCCTTAGGTCGTGTTGTAAATAATAAAATACGTACCTATTGTTTATGGCGACGCTGCGGCGCCTAACGAGTGGAATTAATATTTATTGTGTCGCCGTGGCGGCGCCCATCGAGTGCAAAGGGTTAAGTATTCTCATATGTAAAAATTTATGTAGCAATGCTACGTTATAAAATTACTTAGGTCATTACATTCACTAGGAGGTCGACGTAAACTTTGTATGCATGTTAGACACGAATGGTCCTCAGATGATGGCCTTAAAATTTCAGTATTAATTTGCTGGATATTTAGGCACCATAAAAGGAAGTATAGTGCCTATTAGTATTATCAGTTCTAATTTGGGACAGTGATTGAACCTCATCTTATGTAGTAACGGAATTATTAACAAGGTTTGCTTTTAACGTTTTTTTTTTTTGCTGTTTTTATTTTTTATTTTACGGAAAAAAATTAAATTTAATATTATTGTACGACAAAAACATCGGAGGATAATATTTGAATAACAAGGAAACCTTATTCTCATTTGTTTTTAAAGAGATTTAAAAAAAAATTATATAAAAATAAGTTTCCATTTTACTAATTTTGGCTGCGTTACGAAGCAAAATAAACCAAGCCATCGTATTCTACCATTTATTAATTTTCCAGCAAATAATGTACTACAGAAATTTTTTATGTAAATAACAATACAAAATAATAAACGAACCCAGAAAAAGTATTAAATAACACTATAATTTTTTTTTAATTTTTCTATAATACTAGTCGTATGCCCGATGGCATTTCCCATCGACAACATTTTTTCATTAGGTACCTACTCACTTTCTGCTCACTTTTAATGTTTTTCAAAAGCGTAAATCTATATCCAGGATTCTAACTTCAAAAATGACGAATTTCCCATATGAACCTTCATTTTCTGTTTTGACCCCTTAGGGAATAAATTTCCAGAAATAACTGACTTTTATTTATAAATAGAAGCCTAAACGCCAATTTTCATAACTTCTGTGCTTAATTTCGTTCTTCTAAACTCAACAGTTTTGGTTATGCATTGTCTGTCAGTCAAAGTTAAAGATTCATTAAATAAGATATTATATTTTAAAAGCCATAGTAATAACATATGTATTTTTATATAGATACCACTAACTTCAAAAATAACGAATTTACATACAAATTTTCATACCCTATTAAACCCACTTAGGAGACGAATTTTCAAAAATCCTTTCTTAGTGCTCACCTACGTTACATAGGGAACTCCTATGCAAAATTTCATTCTTCTAAACCCAACGGTTTAGGCTACGCGTTGTCTGTCAGTCAGGCAGTCAGTGTGAGAAATTTATTAAGCAGATAGTAAAATTTCAATACAAAGTAGCGAAATGAGAAAAAATCATGAAAAAATTCTATGAATATTTTTCGCCACTTTTCGCTCTGATAACGATTCTCAAGCAAAAAAATTTAAGCGATTTGATAAACAGTATAATATATTTTAACCATACTTTTGAACATAGAAGAAACATTGTCAACTAAATAATCGTCTTGAATGTGGTGTTTTCAAAACACCTTCAGCTTTATTTAGTAGTTTTATTATTTTTGGAAATATTAAGGGTTAAACTTAAAGGTGCCGTTTTTATTTAAATATACAAATAACACCTTAGGAAATGGTCGTATTTACTCTTTTAAATAAGGAAATTAAAGCTAGAAGTACGCTCTAAAAAAATACACACATATTTTATTTTAAAAAAAAAATTCTTCACCTTGTAGACAACCTTGAATTGAGAAAAGAAAACCCCTTTTTTAGTCGATTATCCAACAGACAAAAAAATTTCAAAACTGCATAAGAAAGTACAAATTTCAATCTTTAAAATGCTTTTTTCAAAATTTTCATCTGCTGTTTTTGACTGAAACACTTTACAAGATTTTATTCACACGGTAGAACTTCAAGACTAAGTTTAATTTTTGAATCTGACAAGAAAAATTAATCTACCAACATGACATGCATTGTTCTTGACTCACCTAAAAGTTTATATCATGTCCATTTATTACTTTTCTATGCCTTACTGAATACTTATCATAAAATGATTTAATAAAATCTTAAACGTTTACTGTAAAATCTATTTAATGTATTGTTTTCATCTTTTACTTGCATGTTACTTGTCCATGACATAATATATACTTATATTTGACCATTTATTTAATTCAATAACGAGACAATCAACTCCTTTCTTGCTAATAAAAATACTTTTAACAAAATAAATTTGATTTCCACAATTTCCACACATTTAAATTATTGTAGTTGTACTCGTCTACTTAAGAGAATCTTCTAGTCTAGACAGCAAGAATGTCAGCTCTTTTTAGGAATTATATTGTCCAACTTTTTACCATCTATTCATTGATACTTTAAAAACATATAAAAAAAATTTCATATAAAAAAAAAATGATAATTTAGTCACGCAAAAAAACTGATGTGCTGATTGATATAGTTCTGAGATATTTGTTTATCTGAAACAAAACAGAGAAGGATTCTGGTTTAGCAAGGTTATGACTCTGACAGGAACTGCAATGAATAAAAATTTTAAAAAATCTAAAAATCGCGATTGTTTGAAAAAGTTTTTTATTTTTAAAAATAGTAAAAATTAAAATTTCGAAATTCTATGTTTGCCAAATTTGAAGTCAACTTAATAAATAGAACTCAAGATATTATGTCGAACAACTTGAATATTATAGTTTCAAGAAAAATGCATTTAAAAGTTTGAAGTATGATACCTGATACCTGAATCTACCGTATTAAGATGACTACAACTTTGTAAGTTAACAAAATTTTTAAATTTCATTTTGAGGATACATTTTAAAAAGTCTATATTTTCAAAGAATGAAGAACCGAAATCGAATTTTAAAAAGTCTAGACTAGAAACTACCTTAAAACTTTCAGTCCCACGTTTTCGGAACAACCGCAGAGGCCGATCGCAATCAATGATGCGTGTAGCGATGTTACCACACCGATGTGTAGTCACATAAACACCAACACACACACACACACTATTCTCTTCGTTTCTATAAATTTTTAAATAAACAAATACATAAAATAACATGTTGAATCATTTTATGTATTTGTCTATATAAAGTTTCTTTAAAAATATTGCCGGCTTCCAGGGAAGTTTATTGTAAAAGTGCTCGGGCTCCATAGTGGTAATAAGTCTATTGAATTTTTATCTTCTTTACAACATCAAAAATTATTGATTATTTTTGAAAGCAATATTTTAATAAATACATATCTGAGTATTGAACTTACAGAAAGCCAATATCAGTGTATGGAGTCAGTCATATATTATACATGTTCATTTCAGTTTTATTCAGACATAAAACTTTCTCAACTTGTTAATTTTACAAGCTGTAAACAGATGAATGAAGACGAAGGAAATAGACGAAGATGGAAGTAACATTGATTGTGATATATGTGTGTCTCACTCATGTTACATGTTGGATTATTAAATTTTTTTCCTCTCTTTTTATAAAATGAAATGTTTAATCAAAACAATTGAACATAACGCTGTAACGTGATCGAACTGTCATCGAAAAATTTATTATATTATATGTATCTTTTGTAATTTTGTGTTATCGGTAGATTGGGAATCTACGCTTCTGTGTTGTTTGTTGTATTGCTAATCTTAAGACTATAAAATTTTTAAGTGTACCAAATAAAGTTTCTGTATCGAAAGTTCGAAAATGGCGACAACAGTTCTATCAGATTTAATGTAGCAATAGGTGTTTTGTGGTAACTTACCCATCTTACATGATTCTGGTTCATTTTCATGAAATTGACCCTAGAATCATACGTACTCGTCAAATTGATGAACGAACTTCTCCACCTGCTCCAATACTACAACTTGTCGTTGCCTGCTTGCTGTGAAACTTTTGTTATCTAATTTATTTGTTATTATAACTGTCGTTTTGTTTATACTGAAATAATGTGCGTCAAAAGGACGACGATGTATGATTAAGCGATGTTTTTTTTTTTAAGATTTTGTACTTCACATATAAAAGTTTTCCTAATTTTTCTAAAATTTATTAAAGATATGGATGTTATAATTAATTGATTCAATGATAATGATAATGTGAAAGATGATTACAGCTGTTTGACTTATAGAGACGACATAAAAGTTTTAGTATATTGAATCGAAAACTAAAGAATGCGTTTCAAGTGACTTAATAAAAGATTAACAAATTATTTTGTGGAAAATATTTTAATTTTATTATTTTTTGAGATCTTATTCGAAAACATACTAACAAATTTTAGAAAATTTACAGATGTGCCTAACGAGAAAATTGCATATCTAACGGAATATTTGTAACCGAGAAATTTCACATTCTGTAAAGTCACACATGTCCACCGACTCATAATAGTTCATAAATTAATTATTTGAAAGACATGTCTTATGATACAATTGATGTATTTACAGTGCACATTCTGAATATTTCCGCTCTCAATAGTTCCGCTTCCCCAGTTTAAGACTCGAGCGTTACCACCACTCTACCACCTGTTATTTATTTATTTCATCAAAGCTAAGAATCAAAAAGTTGGTTTTGTTTATATTAAGTGGAAGAAAAATTATCTAAATTAAATAAATAGTGTAAGAAGACAACTTAAACTTGTAACACCATTATTCGACTAACTAGTCAGCATTGCTTATATTGATCCACTGCATACGCTGATAGTGTATTCACTGGTAACCTCATTATGTAAACAATTAAACATAAATCTTAAGCAGGTATAAAAAACTGATTTGTTTATACAAAATGAAAATTATAAAAAAACATTTAGAGAAGCGAGCGTAGTTTTACAAAATTTTATGAGGAGATACATATTTTATTTTATCAGTAAACGAAAAATGTTACACAATAGTCAATACTTTTTAATTCGATTTTGAATAATAAAGAAATAGAATCTTGTTAACCACATGCATAAATAGGTGATTGCAATAATAATGATATCATTAGATTATAACCCAGATCCAATACTGTGTATGTACAGGTACATTATACTATACGCACATATACGTAATATGTGGTAATATGTAGTCTAATTATGCGTATCTATTATGTATTGTATATGCATTTTATTAAACATAAACCACTAGAGTTTTATCGTATGGAATGGTTGTATAAAAAATATTAGTTTAAATTGAATTTTTAAATTATATCATTCAAACCCACCTACTTGTTTTGACGCTACTAAAAATTTTTTAATTTTGACAGGGTCATAAATTATTATTGAACTATAAACTATAAATTTTAAATCGAGACATAAAAAAATTCTTGTACCTTGCCAGCGAGCGATTGGCCTTTGGTGGGAGAACAACAATTCCTGGAAAAGCTATTCCCCTCATTTCATTCTGCGGAACTATTGAGAAGGAACACTGTATTTATTTTTTAATTTTTATAATGAAAATATGCTTTGATAAAAAAATTAAAAACTGATAAATATTTATATTAAAAAATTTTTCCAAATGCAATTTTTTTAAATATTTTGTTCGCTTTTGTGGAATTGTTATGTAAAAAAGAATGTTTTTTGCAAATAAACTCTAAAACTCTCCATAAAAAGTTCATTCGTCAAAATGGCGCCGATGTATGATTAATGTTCCTCGTAGACCAACGTGTGATTCTAGGGTTAAGTTTGGGTATAGAAAACGCTGATGTAGACAGAGTTCCCAGTTTTGTATTTAGAAATATACTCCAAAAGCTGTAAAATTACCGTTACTAAAAACTGGTTAACTTGAAGTAGTTGATCTAATAAGTTTTTATAGTTCACGGTACTATAGATAAAGTCACCAAAGAAAATGATATCGTGCTTAGTTGCTATAACTAAGCACTATATATTGTGTTTACAATATAAGATTGACAATTACTAACGCAACAAAAAATATTTGTTAGTGGAACAAAATATCTAAAAAAATTAAGCGTAAAATAAGTTTACAAATTTATATGAGGCATCCATGATGTTCAATTCAGATATCCAAAATGGACCAAAGAAACTCATATGCATATACGAATCCTAAGAATATTGTACTTCAGTTATTTTAGTTCTGTAATAAGAAAGTACCTATGTGTCTGATTACAATGTAACCGAAAACAGCAGAGACATATTATTTTAGATTGTCCTCGCCGAAAACTTCTGTAACCAAATTCTCAAAACTGTCTTATAAAAAGTTAGTCTTCACATAGCTATGGATGCCTCTGATGTGTCACCAATAGTGAGAACCACAGTATAAATAAAATATTATTACCAAAGGCAGTAGCGAAACGCACTTTCTATCCTTTTTTGATATAAGTACAAACAATTATGTATATCCTTTTTTACTTATGTGATTGTATGTGTTTGTACATGTGAGATTGAGGGTTGATAATAGTCATGTTAAATTATATGAACAACTAAAAGCAACTTTCTTCAAAATGAATTGAGCAAACGCGAAATTGATGACAGTATTCAACACGAGAATTTAGATCGTCATGACCTATTAACACCAACCACTGTCGAAATCGAAAATATTAACTGAATTATTATAAAATATTAATAATTATTTATTATTTAACCCATTTTTACATAAGCATTCAAATTATAATAATACTTACAAATTTGCATCAAACCGCACTCAGAAAAACATAAATTGAAATTTTGTTTTGAATGATTTAAACAAAATTTAGCAGCACAAGAGTTATCACCAGACATTTTAAGCCGCCATAATAATTAAATACATATCAGAAATATCTTATAGATCACAAAACACACTAAAATTACAAGGAAATATCAAAAATAACTGATGACAAGCTTTAAATAAAAAAAATTTAATGACAGTTAAAATTCCACTGCCATCGTTGTTAAAAATTTTAAAAAAGTCAGTGAAACTTAGACAAAATTAAATAATTTACATAATTATCAACTGTAAATTTTCACAAAATAATTTGACCTGCAAATTTATTTTTCTAAATTAAATTTACTTTAGTGATGATATTTTCACTGTATTAGTATGCATAATGTTATGCATTATTTAGGTACATAACATGGATAACCATTTGGAATTTTTGAATTCAAAATGACACTCTTACGTCATCTCGTTTCGTAACTGTTTGTGAAACAAACTATTATTTAAACTGTCGTGAGAACGAATTTTTCCCCAGCGCTTACTCCATGAGAACAATTATTATTATATTATGTTGCTTTTCACTGTGTATGCAAAATTCTATTAAAGTCATGTTTACTAACCACCAGGGGTGGAACAACTGCAAATTTGCAGGGGGGTCCAACAAAATTTAAATAACCAAATTTTTAGATAACGAAATTTTCTGATAACATTGAAAAATATTATAGAAAATATCATCTCAAAAAATTCGTTTTTCAAATAAACATGTCAGTAGATCACTAAACATTTTAATTTTTAATATAAATAAAATAAAGTAAAATTTACGAAATTTTATGAGGGGTCCACGTAATTTTTAGGGGTCCGGACCCTTTAACCCCCCCAGTTGTTGCGCCCCTGCTAACCACACATAAAAGTCGTTTCATCATGAATAAGAACATTCAGAAAATCTTAAAAAGCATATAAACTTTGAAAATCAGGTGTAGATTGAACCAAAGTTATCAGGATACAAAACACTGTTTGAGCAAGTACGACTTGCACTTGGTCAATTCTTTTTTTTTAAAGATAATTATTATGTTTGCCTGTAGAATTTAAAGTAATGAAATTTCTTTTCAAGAGGTCGCTTCAATAATATTGTTACCTCAGAACTTTAATATGCTGTTTCTTCCTATATATTATATTAAAAAACACTATTCTTTTCTACTCTTTTCTATTAAAAATACTTTGAAAAGGAAGTGTCCAAATTCAGAAAAAATGTCTTAAACACCTTATATCCTAATACGATAGACTAAAGTATACATTTTAGTCCTCGAATTGTAAAAAAAAAATAACTACCCTATTCTACAACCACGAAATAAACTAATTTTTGGTGCCTATTTTATGGGATAGGTATTAGTGATGTCGGACCGAGAAGCAGTTAATCGATTAATCGACTAAAATTTTTTTCAGATAAAATTAGTCATTAGTCGAAAATATCGAGCACTAATCGACTAAATTTCTAGTCGAATTCATGGTAATGTAACCTATATATAACTCTTTTAAAACGAGGTTTTCTTTTGAATTTAATTACGGACTTTAAATATTTTTCTTTTAAGAAAAAAAATATATGAAATATCACCATAATTATATTAGTTACATAAAAGTGAAAAATTATACAGAGATAATTTTTTAGTTTCCATTTTTTGAAGTCCAGTAAATAATACAGAAAAATTGTTAAATTAATCGCATTTAGTCATTTAGAAAAATTAATCGTTTTAATCATTTAATCGAAAGTAAAATAGTCGACTAAAATATGACTAAATGTAAACAAAATTAGTCGACTAAACCGACTAATGGACTAATTATCCGACATCACTAGTAGGTATATGTAAAATCTTGTTAAAAATGTATTTTTTGTATTTTATTTTAAATAATACTTTTAACAAGCTGTAAACGTGAAAAAAAGACCGAAAACTATATAGAAATATTTTTAGTTTATTAGTTACAAGCCTGTATGCTACTACTGCTTGTTATGTTGGTACATAGGTACCTACATGAAGTTGTAGTTTATTGTACATAGTACACATAAAGTTGGTTCTTTGACATAAATATGTACATACAATATGAAGTTGGTAGTATAGTGAAGTAAGTAACTTGAGAACTTGATGGAAAAATAATCCACTAACGAATAAATCAAGCACGTCATTCTACTAAAACACTATTCTTTTGTCTGTCTCCGCGTATTACGGGTACATATATAAATAAACAAAATCTAAATGTATGGGGTGTTTACAAAGTTGTGGTAAAAGTACTGTGTAAAGTTCACTTACTGTTGTAAACCAATATACCGTAAATCCATACAACTGTATCAGTTAAAGACGACTATACCAAACCACACCATTTATTGAAAAGGGAAGCAACAGGGATATTTCTAACGAACTACAGGTATTATAAAATTTTTCTCCCATTAGCATCCGCGATTTTTTAAAATACCTAAGATTACTTTTTTCAGTTCTTGCGGTACACTTGTGTGATACGGGTATGCAAACTTTAAGTGGTATTTAAAAAATTATAAAACTCAGACAGGTAGTAAATAGTAATAATTTTCACGTTAACTTATTCGCGTAAAAAATCTGGTTAATTAGTAACTGATGCTTAAAATTTCCAATCTACTAAGCTTTATTTTTAGATATTATTTGGTTGGCAAAAAATAACAAACTGTGAACAACAGTGATATTTTTAAGTCTCTGGAAAGTTAATTTATGAAAATTTATTCAAATTGGAATGAAAAATTATGTAAAGTTGCCTTACGATTGTCTTACTCTAACTTTACGATAACTGGTCCTTGGATTAGTATATGCATTTAAAATAAAATCTATTTTTATGATAAAAAAAATTTTGATTTTATCAAAACATTGATATTGCACATTATTTTGACGGATAAATTGGTTTTGTTCGTTTTTCATTAACAGGGCCTACCTGTTACCAGAGCTGGATCTAGGAGGCAGCCGAGATACGTGCCCCCCTGCAGGGGGCGGCAAAATTGCAAGTTCCGGGGCGCCAAAATGTTGAATTTGAGTTTTCTCTTGCTCGTCATTTGTTTTTTGCAGGAATTTTTGAATATTTGAAGCTTTTTTTTTTTGCTCGTCACTTTTTTTTCAGGGATTTTTGAATCTTTGAGGTTTTCTTTTGCTCATCACTTGCTTTATGCAGGGATTTTTGAATTTTGAAATTTGAATTTTTCTCGGGAAGGGCGCCAACTGCAAAGTTTGCCCCTCTTCATAATAATTGTAGGTCCGGCCCTGGCTGTTGCTAATGGAAAGGAACTAGGATTTGAACGGTATGCATCAATCGTCTTATTGACCATTTATTCTCATAGGACATGTATAAGATGACAAGATGGTTTTACAAATAGATCAACCATATTTTATATTTAATCGTTAATATTTCGGTCTATGCATAATATATCACGTTGAACCATCTTTTAAAAACAACAGCCAATAAAAAGAGCATTTAAGGCGTTTAGTTCGAGCTTCAAGAAATAAGGTTAAAAGCTTGTAAAAAGGGAATTGTCAATCATGTATCAGCATGTGTACATGTTTTACGACCTAATTGAGAGACCAGATTAGTTTTTTTTGAGTGCAAAGGGTTAAATGAATTTTGTTAATATTCGTTTGGGATTGTAAGTATAAGGAAATCGCAAAAAAATGTTTCAGAAGTCTAGTCGGTTACAACAATCAAATTTTGACCTATCAATTCCGAATAGCAATGACTAAGTTAGGCAGTTTAATATAATCACAAAATGAGACTGAATTTGAAGAATCAAGATTGCTTGCGTTATTGCTCGTCAGTATTATACTCAAATTCAAATCACTCTTAAATTTATAAAAAAGTTTGACATATTAAAAGAATCATAAACGGAAGTTGAGATTAAAAATTCTACTTTTCCGGTGAACAACCGATAAAATAATATATTTGCGGATGATGTTGCTTTCTCACTCGTTCGTTTCTCGTACAAAACACAATTTTTTATATTAAACAATGTCAGGGTTCGAAATGGATACGACTATATGTGTGTATGGTTGACAGTGTTGTGTAACATGAGTTAGAAAGAGTACATATCAAGCCATTATTACATCCATACTCATATATGTTTAAAAATACATATGTATATGTATAAATGCATGCTTGTAAGAGTACATGGGATTGATCTTAACTTATAATACACATATTCTTAAAACATTAGGTATATGAATGTTTTTATATCCTTTATAGTACAGTAACTGAAGTATTTGGATGCCAATTTTTTCGGATGGGATGGATTGGCTTGAAATTTCAATTGTAGCTAGAGAATAGCCCAAGAAACAAAAGTTATATAATGCCGATGTGTGCTTTCACCCTAGGGGTGGAAGGCACCCCTTCTAGGGGTTTGAAATTTTTTTATGAAAAATAACCTCACCGTTCGATAGAGGGACAAATTCTAAGCAAAAAATATTCTATAAGAATTTTTTGTACAATCAATACTTTTTGAGATATTGGCGCCTAAATGTGGTCGTTTTTAGCCCAAAAAATGCATGTTTTTGAGGGATATTTCGCAAATATCTCAAAAACTACAAGTTTTACATAAAAAATGGTTATGAGCAAAAATAAAGAAAATCAAGTAACAAAGAGACTGCATTCTTTTTTATTTTTGTAGATAGAATATAACCTAAGTTATGACTCCTTGAAGTTAAAATCGATTTTGACGATAGCTAAAATCGAAACTTTCAATGTCATTTGGAGGAAAAATGAGAGGTTTTTCAAAAAAACTCATATTACACCTTTTAAAGTACTTGAATAGACCTTTATTTTGAGCTGTGGTAAAAGCCATTAGTATAAAAATTAACGGAGTTACATTCAAAGCAAAATGGTTGTCTTGATTTTTGAGAAAAAAAATTGGTATCAAAATTAACTACTTGACGGCAAACATTGAAACTAAGCGTAATCCGTCGCCAGTTTACTTTATTCATATACAAACAATGGGTTCTGGGAGTTTGAACGGATTTAGAAGTTTAAATTCGAAAAAATGACTGATATACTCTTGAAAAAAAATTCAATTTTTAAAAAAATCATAGTTTTTTTCAAAATATTTAAAAAACTAACAAATTTATGAAAAAAAATTATAGAATGAAAATTGTAGGTCTTTTCTTGCTGAAAAATTTGCTTTTTTGTTCATTTTTGTACGTCCAAATTTGACTGAGTTATGATCGTTAGAAGCTCAAAACAGAACGCGAAGACTACCTTTCCTAAGCCCTTTAAACTTACAAATCTAAAAATTGAAGGACTCAAAAAAATTGTAAATCATAAGACTTATAGTGCTTAAAATTTCCTACCAAATGGTTTTTTAAGCGAATTGATAACTTAAAAATTAAAAAAGTTATAGTAAGAAAACCAACTGCATTTTTTCGGTAAAATTTTTGGAGCAGGTAAATTACCATCATCTTTGTGTATTTTTTGTATTTTTTTAATAATTTAGTTAAAAAATTTTAAAAATAAATTCAATAGAATGAAAAAAAAAATTAATTATATCAACATGTAATGTATAATTCACATGCTATTTTTCCATACATATAATTTTTATGCAATTTTTCCATAAAGGGTAGGATTTTTTATAAGGGGTAGTTCTTCTATCAGGGTTTTTGGGAGATTAAAAAGTTACAATATAATCATACATTTGAAAACTTTTAAAAAGTTACAATTCATCATATGTACACCAGTATATAATATCTCAAGCCGTTAATAATCGTTTTCTTCTTTATTTTATTATAAGGGGTGGTTTATTTTTTAACGGTTGCAGCTTTTTAATGAGTGATAAGTTTTCTAATGAAAAATAAAAGAGATATAATACATTGTGAATGCACCAAAAGGTTACTTTAGGCTGCTAAAACTTTTTTCCTATTTTTTCGGAAACAAAGGGGTAGTTTTTAAGAATTTTTTGGGTAGAAAAGTAACTGAATTTCATAAATTATATTAAAAAACTTGAAAGGAATTTTATCCAACATATTTGAACATAAATTGAATGTTTAAAATACGTAAATCTGGACTTTTCGTATTTTTGTCATACAAGGGTAGTTTTTACCCCTAATTATCAAAAAGCACACATCAAGACAATATAACTTTTGAAGTGTAGGGTCAGATGAGCTCGTATACAAATTTTCAGGAAAATCCATTCAATCCGAAAAAATTGGGAGCTTTTACATTATTTTGTCTTTCAGTGACTGTACTATTATAAGTTTCTGTTGGTTGCTATGCGAATTTGGTGTCTTGTAGAGCTTACCTATTTTGTTATATGTTTCGCTATTTTTCCGTATGCTTGCTTGCAGCGGGATCTATACCACATAAATATGTAGCCTGAATGCGGAAGAGATGCCGTACATTTTGAAAACACTTGATAATTCTCAAAGTATGCATTTAATTGGTTTGAAATTTGGTACACAATAAATGTAAATATTGTTCTCTAAAATTATTTATAAATAATTTTAAATTTTGAGTCATAAAGAATTCATAATTAACATTTTTGTAGAGCCTGCAAAGCGGCGTCTCTCCCACACCTATGGGAGAGATGGCGCATCAAAGAAGGTGAGACCCCGCATAGTTCATATTAAAATTTTTGTATTTTGCACACATCTCCACACATGATGCATGCCATATGTAACCATTTTTGGCACTTTATACATCTTAACCAGTCAACTATTTTTTTGTTTCTGAGTACTTTTCAAAACATTCAATATACACGCATCATTATTTTCATTATCTTCACTAATATGAGAGCTTTCCCTGATCCAATTAATAGATCTTTTATATTTATGTGGCATAATTTACAGTCCAAAAAAAAATTATATAATTAAGGAATAAGTCTATGTTTTTAACATGTAATATGATGCGACATCTATACCAACTTTAAATGCGACATCTCTCCATTTTGTTGGGATAGATCCCGCATGTTGCTATAGCAAGCATAGTGCGGAATTTTAACCTAAAATTTTATATAGTACTTTTAAAATATACCTAAATTAACAACAAAACCCATTTTCATTAAAACAATGCCATATACATTCTTAAATTCTAATGAATTAAATTCTTGATAAAATATTATGTTAAAAAACTTACTCTTCAATAATAAAAAGTTGGATAATAACTAAACTGATGGACTAATCATAAATGTTACCATATACAGCTTAAATAAGTAACCTATTTTAAACATTTAATCCATTAATAGCGCTATCTACCAATCAATGGACGAACTATGGCTACTGCAGCATCCCTCCCGACGCGGCATCTCTCCCGCACTTACCCTATACAAAGAGAATGTATAGAAAAATACAAAGATAAAGTGTACCATGGTGATAATTTTAAAGTTTTCCTTTCATAGACCAGTAGCCAAGTCGGTACCTACTAGTACGAACACTGAAAAGAATTCCGGCACAATTCTTCCAGGAATGACTTTTTAAAGTTAAATAAAATAAAATCAATTATTAAATTTTTCATTTACTCAATCTCTCTCGACTTGGCCTTCTCACTTAGTAGAATTAAAAGTTCCAATAGCTTAAATTATAAGCTACTTAACTTTCACATTTCGCAAATCAAAATAATTGAGCTCGCCACTCTAAGCAAAAATTTAATATTCTTGGTTGAGAGGCTGAATCGAGATTGCCTCAGCACCCTCACCGCCAAAAACTAAAAGTATTCAAATTAATCTTGCCGCTAGAATTAAGAACTATTTATGAAAACTCTTGGACTGAATTAGTTTTGATTTTGAAGCTCACCTTCTTAGTCCTCAAACAACTGTTACAACTGTTAATTGCTAGAAATCGAAAGGAGCTATCACAAAAAGAAAAGAGGGTCGTGGAGGGAAAAAACGGGGCCCGGGAACAAAGCACGTTTTTTAAATAATTTTTCTCCCCTAAAATAAGTGACGAACGAGAGAAACTTCTTTTTACATTTCCCTTGGCCCTTACCGTTCCCGAGCAATAGACTCCCTCTTTCAGACCTCCAATCCCGGCTACCCCACCCTTTCGTCGGGTATGAAGAAGAAAACCATTTTTAAATGTAATATAAAACTCCAAGAATAAACTGTTAAAAAACAATTGCTTCTTTTTGAATTCCTGTAACCTAAAGATATATTCGGCAAGGATACTAATCAAAGAATGGCTAAATTCAATGGCAACATTTGTATAAATCTTAACTTAATTTCAAGAATTATTTCAAGATTCACTGTTGATATTATTTAAATTATTTTGTTTTATTCAAAAACATCAACAAAAAATATGTCAAACCTAGCATAATTTGAAACAAAAGACACAAAATTGACGTAATTCGTAATTCGAAACAATATACTCGGAGACTGCCTGTAGTATTTGTTTTATTGTGACTATATAGCAATAACTCAAATATTCATTTAAATAAATCACCGTCAATATGAATGTGGAATCGGTCATTTCAGCCATACCTATTATGTACATTTGTAATTCACTACGGTACAACTCAAAACATTTTCAAATGTATGACAATATCTCTGTACAATCTAGGTATAATATTGTAAAGCTTTCGAGAACTACAAATCTAGTGGTGATCGTTCAGCTCTTAGTAGATACTTACATAGAGCGACTAATATTTTATGGTAGTAATTGCATTACTATAATACCCTATTTAGTTTCTACTTTGAAATAGACCCCAAGAAAAAAATTTTTAAATAATGTCATTTACATTCTGTGAAATAATGTTACATCAAAAATACTCAAGGATAAATCAATAAAACTGGATAATACAATATTTATTTACAATTTACAACTTTGAATTTGTTTATTATTTCAAATGAGTAATTCATTACCTAACAACACTATTTAAGTTTCGCTTGCCGATTGGCTTAAAAGCGAGAGCAAAAGTATCTTCATTTCTTTGGGGCTAAGAATGACACCACTCCCTATTATGAGAGACTAAAATATGCATTTTAGTCTCAAAGATATTTTGCAAAGGAAATATTTTAGTATAGTTCTACAAACTACTGTAGATTGACTAAAGTTAAGCAAAAATAAAATATATTTTGAATATCCATTTACAAGATAAAAGGCAGATAAAACTATAGACCCGCGTTCTCCAACCTTTTTCAGTCACGGTCCGATAAAATCTTGGATAATTATGTGTGAATTTAAATTTAAGATTAAAAGTGGTGGGACACTTACGACACTTTCTTTTTAGGATTCTAGGAATGTTTAAAAGCAATTTTTTAATTTTAAATAGAACTCCTGCAGCTTGAAATAGCTTCAAGGCGTCCAGTAAGAAATGTCTTTTGTCTATCACCTATTGTCAACCGTGAAATTTAGAGAAATATTGACAATTTTTTAAGCATTAGAGAAATATTTAAAAGCCATTCTTGAATATTAAATAAAATTATTGTATTTTGGAATCGTTTCGTCATTAACTAGGATAACATTTAGTCGTGTAATATGAACTGTCGTTTTCCGACCATTTCGTTTCTGTACCGTATTATGCTAGTCTTGTGCTATCATGTACCGTAAATAAAAAAGGTAAACCCCAAAAATTTCCTTTTTTACAACCAAAAAATATTTTTGAGCTTAAAGCTGACCCCACCGTTTCCTATTTTTAAAATAAAAAAGGTCTGCATTGTGCTAAACGTGTGCCATCATGAGGCTATGACCACCATTAGGCGGAGACTAGGATACGCCCAGTCAGCGCGTACGAGTCTAGAAAACTAGTCCTATGCACCCAGTTTACTTTGGGGGTTAGGGCCCCTCCGCACCAGTGGTCAGGTCGCGTGATATCTAACACACTTCTAACTGAGCAGGTTAGCACCCGAGCTGAACGCAGCTCACCCGTCGAGATACATAATCATGCGTCTCTAGCCCCCCTCGTGTTTTTAAAGCAGAAATGAAAATTATAAGTATTTTTGTAGTTCATTTTAATTCACACCTCTCGCTGCAGACCGGTGAAATACTTTCGCGGATCCGCGGTTTGTAGCAGTTTTTCGAACTGCAGATATTTCACTAATTACTTACGTACAAATATTTATAAATAAATATGTATACGTTTTTAGGTTATAATAGGTTCGAGAGCATATTATGGCAGAACCAAATATTTTATAGAAGTAATTATAACAGAGCTGGGAATACACAGAGAACACTGATAATAAATCAAAGTTGGCATCAAACAGACTTAAGTATTCGGCGAAATGGAATTGATTGCAAACGACATTGGTCGTTGGTTGGACGACGGACCGTGCGACAGCAGTGTTGGCCCATAGTACATATAGTAAGTACTCTATTAAATCAATGCTATTGGGACTCTACGCTTATCGTAATTCTAATCTACATCATGTTGTCACTAACGGCTTTACAAATACGACTCACTCTTGTTCGGCACGTTTGGTTCCGCTCTGTTTTCTGGTCTGTGTATTTATCTAAGTGTATCTGACCATCTGGAACGAATTTTTATATGGTGAAACAAATATATTTCCTTTTTTCCTTTTTAAACCACTTTCCATTTTCACAATATTTTTTCACGTCAAGTACTTTTTATTTGAAATTGAATATATGCAAACCCAGTACCGGTTTAAGAAATAAGAAAAATAATCCTGAAAAAAGGGAATGAAATTCTCATCACTCTTTAAAGTTATGCATGAAGTGCTGAAAATTTCTGCCACAACGCGTTATGGTAAAGGCCACAACGCAGAAATTCCTACTGTTTTCAGATCGATCACTGTATCCTAATCCCTTAAGGAGGGCCACTAGTGTGAGTGTGACTGCCTAATAAAAGGTGATTTTTGGGAATTTTCTTAAAGAGTATTTTAAGGATACATTTGTGGATATCTAATAAATACATGATAAAACTTTTGGATCAAAAAATTGAAAATCCAGCGAGTTATTCGCAATTTTCCAAGACTCCAAAAAAGTCCCTCCACCGCTGCAGTGATAGTGACCTTCACAGTGTCTGAAATCAAAAGACTCAAAAAGTTTATGAAACTAGAAGGTATTGTCAGTATCATGAACCTCAATAGTTTTATTCGATCGGAAAACTGAAGGTTCATGGTATGGAAAAACATATATAAAGGAAGCTGCAATAAGAATCAAATCGATCGGATGATTTGTCTTCGAATTATAATTGCAGCAAATTTGAAAAATGTAGTTTTTCTTTACCTTACATTTTAGTTTTAATCACTAAAAATTTTTTTTAAAAATTATTTACGATATACTCACTATAACGGTTACAGTAAAGCTAGATAAGTCGTTTAAACCTGCCAGGGTCTAGCAGCTCCAAAATATGTGACTGGTAGCCCGGTACAGAAACCCCCCAATTATTAACCTTCAATTACTTTTCAATACCTCAATGTCAACAATAGAAACCAGAATCCGCCCTTCAGATGGCTGTGACTCAAAAACTATTTGAGATATGCACATGAAATTTTATTATGTTATTTTTAAAAACATAGACTAAAAATTTCACGCTAGTAGTCTCTCTTAAACGTATACTCGTAACCTTATCAACCTAACCTATAAGCTTAATATAATTATTTATAATTAGACAGTAATATATGCCACTGTACGTCCCTACGTATATACAGAAAATACAAGTGTCGTACTATGCGTTAGTTAAGTTACTTTACAATATTGTTACCATAAAAGTTGGAAAATGTGCAAATGTGGCACAGAATTACATCAGTATGTTACAGGAGGCCAGCAGCCTAGCTATAATATCATTTGGTTGTTGTCATCGTGCAGGAAGGAGCTCGCATCAAAAGCAAGGTACCTACACGGAGAGAAAATTCCTATAAAAGTTACTGTAATTATATTACAATCGACGTGTAACAAGCGAACATATCCAATTTTTGTACGGTAAAATTATAAAAATTATAGTTATATTATTGTAATTTTTATAATTTTACCGTACAAAAATTGGATATGTTCGCCTGTTACACGTCGATTGTAGTATGAGCACAGTAATTTTTATAGGAATTTTCTCTCCATGTACCTACCTGAATTTCTTCACTCCAGTAAATCAGGAATCTGGATGATATCCAGCACTCGCACCGTGTGCACAGTGTCACCCCAAGCTACCACCTTATACTGCTTAACTACCTGATTTTGTGTTTCTAATTAAAACAAATGAGAAGTTAAGACTATACTTACGTGCGTAGCTACGTACCTGTGTAGCTCCTCGTTGTCGGTGTTGTTGTTTTGTACAATTAACGTTGTAATTTTATATGCGACATAAAGGTTGTTTCACATTGATTTTGCTTTGTCTTTGAATGGTCAAGATGGTTAAGTAAAGATATTATAAAGACACAGACGCTTAGCCAACAAACTTCGCGTTTTGGTTGAAGAGTCATATTGCAACTTAATATATATTTCTGAAAATCTGAAGTACTAATTGTGTCCTAAGCAGCACCTTATTCAGTCCAGAAATGTATCCAAGTCTCAAATTAAGAGGGGTCACATTTTTTTAAACGTTTCATAATACTTTTTTTACATTGTAACTTTTTTAAAAATATACTTAAGTTAGCATCAAAAGAACGTTACTAAAATTTTTACTAATTTTCATGACGTCATCATAAAATCAGGGTAATTTGGGTGTGAATTTATCACATTTGCTATCAAAATGACCTTATTCTTTTTATCAATGTGTCTGATTCAACAGAAGTCGTTTTTTAGTGGACTTAGGTGACTAATTAAAATGGAAATATTTTATAAATGCAAAGAATGGCTTCGAAAACCTATAATTCGCTTCCAGTTTCATTATTTTATCATTTAATTTCGGATTTTTAAGCTATCGAATTTTAGTAAACGTGATGATGTCATTAGGTAATCTCTGTTGGAAGCGGGTAACCTCTGTTCGAATTTAATTTATCTAACTGACTCTGTACACAGTAAAACAATTTGTGTTCTGCGTAAAAAAAGCTAGTGGTTAAAATTTTTTTGTTAAATAGGTAACACAACCCTGCGTTAATGTACCTAACATTTAGTGTTTGTCTTAAATGAAAATATTAACACAAAATTAGATTTAACAGAATAAAAATGTTAATCTGTTTTAAACAACAAAAAGTAACACAATCTTTGTGTAAAGCAAAATAATGTTATAAGTATGATTTTTTGTATATTTCAACACAAAAAATTGTGTCATACGTACCCAAAACTAGTGTTCTTTATTTTGAATAACACTTTTAGCGTGCAGAATTAAAAAAAATGATTTTAACATCGTGACGAATGTATGGCCCTTTGTGACGTATGTGACTGGCAGCCATGTCCAGAAACTCCCGAACTACCAACCTTCATATATTTCTCAATACCTCAAAGTTAACAATGAAAATTAGAATTCGCTTTTCAGATGGCTGTAACTCAAAAACTATTTGAGATACGCACTTGAAATTTTAGCATATTTTTTTAAAGGAATAAGCTATCAAAACATGCAAAAAAAATTTCCAATTATTTCAAAATGTCAGACTAGTGGTCCCCCTTAATAAAACTATATTCGTCAATAACTGAAAAAATTTTTCAGTTTTATTGAAAGTAAAATATTGAATAAAAAAGTTTAACAACTAATTCTGATAAATCTGAAAAATTAACACAAAATGTATGTCCTCTTGTGTGTTAGATTATTGACACAAATCTTATATATAGATTTGACACTTATGCTTTGTGTTAAAATAACACAAAAAATTGAGTGGACCGTTCTGGACATGTGAAATATGTTAATTTTAACACAAATTTTTTGACTGTGTGTCTCTTACCGTATGCTCTACGCCTGGTCCAGGACCATTGATCAAGGACTACCAATGGTCCGCTTTTCAATACCTAGTATTATTAATTAATTAATTTAAATATATAACTAAGCTCTTTACTTGAAAGATGATCATTGACTTAGGTTTCATTTCTTAAGTGCTCCTCTCTGATCAAAAAGATTTAAAGCACTGATACATGGTATTTTTGTATTAAATATTTAAAATCTTACAGTCGTCAGAAATATGTTTTTGAAATTCTAAGCTTGGCTTTAAAATACAAACTTGTTTTTATAAATTTCCACTGGTAAAAGTACAATTTTTCATATTTTTACAGTAATTTCAAGCTTTTAATTTTCTTTAGTGTACAGTTACTTTTCTACACTTCTTGTGCTTAAAAAAGTATTTTACTCTATTCATATAATAGTCCAACTATCAGTGTGAATCAACCTAATTTTCATGCTCCAATATAAGAATTTAATGATAACACGACTATCTAGGTACTTGTTTTCTCGGTAAAATACTATTCAGTATTCATATATGTACTACCTTGCCTTCTTATTATACCTGTTTACGTTTAATGTCGTCTGATGTTAGTAGGTAACGTAACTATGTGTAGTTCAAGTTAACGTTACCTTTTCTTTACATGCGTATCTACCCCGTCCCTAGCCTTATTAAAAGTACCTGCTTGTTGGTTTCGTTAAATATACGTAATTTATCCTTATTTTCATAAAGAATATGTTTTAAACAAGTGTTTTATCATCATTTCAGTAAACAGTGTGTTAGGTGAGTCGCTGAGTTTCAAAACTATCTAATTGACGATTTTTTCAAAATTGAGTTAGATACAGTTTATTATTCAGGAGGATAAACTGCACCAAAAAATACCAACTAGACGGTGCTAAATCAACTTTTTCCCCTTTAATTTTAATGACAAAAATACGAAACTGTTTCAAAAGTAACTAATTGCAATATTTTCCAATTGAAAAAACATGGCGTTGCAAGCAACATAAACCAGTTGCAAAACTATTTAATTACTTATATAAAAATGGCGTCATTAGAAAAATCTGAAACAAAAATAGCTAGTTAGGTAGTCAATATGTAGCACTGCAGGGCCTGCAAGAGATCAGATAATTGATTGTGATAATTTTATTACCCTCGCTAAGAAAATATTTACTATTGGAATAACGAGAAAAAAATACAAAGAAACTTGTGGAATTGTCAAATATAACAGGCTGCGAATGTGTGCGGAATAAAATTGTGTGAAACATCGTGGTTCTGATTTGAATTTTACTGTTAAATTACAGTAAAGAGACTTGTTCTATAGGAGAATATTCTACTAAATTATAAGAAAATATCTTAGTTTTCGTAAGTTATAATAAAAACAACGTTGTACGATGTAAATAGATAGATTTGTACGAATGTTGTTTTATTTAAAACTTATTGAAAGAATAATAAACTGTTGCAAAAGTGTCTAATTGTTAGTGTTACTGCTGCAAAAGGAGCTAATTACAAAGTCAACCGTTTCAAAACCATCTAATTAAAGCAAACTGCTGCAAAAGTAGTTAATTGTAATTTTTAATCGTTATTTACTAACTATTGATGAGTGGTACCGTTGTTATTATTTCTTTATAAGAACTGTATGATTTTTCCTAAAAATTTAATGCTAAAAACCACATCAAAATTATTATTATAAGTGAGAAAATAGATTTTTGTGTTTCATGAACATTTTTAGTTGTGTTAGTTAGATGGTTTTGAAACTCATCGACTCAGGTATACTTGTATATCTGCATTCAGTAACGGTAACTTCACGATCTAAAAGAAAACAAAAATTAGAAAACGGAGAAACAGTTACTTATAGTGATTTTCTATACGCCCGTTTGTGAGAGTTTAACAGAAAGTCAACAATGTAATGCAGTGTTTTCTAACCGTCGGGCTGCCAAAGTAGGTAGGGTAAACAGTATAGTTATTGGACAGTTAAGAAAAATTTTCAAAACAAAGTACAGAAAAAGTACGTGTTGTAACTTTAACGAAAAAATTAATAAATAAAGTAAAACCTGTCTGTTTTAATGTACCATATAAAACTTTCATATTACATATTGGTAAGTCTCTGAAAAAAAAATATTAAAGTTGTGCGTGAAGAAAAATACAGTTATTGGAGAAAAATTGCATTTATTAATTTCTGGCGTATTTCTATACAATCCACAAGTCCTGTATCACGTACACAGCCTTTATTCACTCCTAGATGAACCCTTTACGATGATTCACAATTTAGTAGGATATTATTAAATTATTCTAGCCTTGTCACTCACTAGACGCAGTAAACTTTTTTAACGAACTACCGAAGACCACGCTAAGAATGACGTAGTTACAGGTTTCTGTAAATTTTGGTTAACTCATAACGCATTTTCGGAAAATAGATACTAGAGGGTTCTGTTTAACTAAAAAATCAGAAAGTTTGCTTTACTATAACCCTTATAATCTCCAAAAGAGGGTGTCTTGTCCAATAACTGTCAATGTCCAATAACTACACCGTTTACCCTATATCACCGATCCGCAGAAAGATGTGTGAATTTGAATGAGTTACAAAAATATAATTTCAAATTTTTATTTTTGCTTTAAAAACAAGAAGCATTTAGGAAATAACGGTTTTTAGCAATACAAATCACTGGTTTTGTAATTTAGTTTTTATTTATTTTTTATTTAGAGCCTGTGATAACATACGTCTAGCACAATATAGCACAACTGTTTTGTTTTAAAAATAGGAAACCATGGGGTTAACTTTAGAATCAAAAATAGTTTTTGCCTTTAAAAAGAAAAAAGCTAGATAGCACAATATAGAACAGCATTTTAGTTTAAAAAAGAAAAGAAAATTGCGGGGGTAACTTGGTGGAGACGTATGTACGACTAAGTGGCCGACATTTCATGTTACAGGATTTAATGGATTATTGCAATTAAAAATGATTTGCCTTAAAAAATTTGTTTAATGCTTACGAAAGTGCCGATAGGTATACACGACCAAATGTTATTCTAACTATAGGCGAAAATGATTCCAGGATACGATAATATTATTTTAGATTCAAGAATGACTCAAAAACATTTCTCTAATACTTAAGAAAGTGTCCGATATCGACCGA
Source organism: Brachynemurus nebulosus (assembly GCA_035578155.1). NCBI lineage: Eukaryota > Metazoa > Arthropoda > Insecta > Neuroptera > Myrmeleontidae > Brachynemurus > Brachynemurus nebulosus. The sequence goes on along the minus strand of JAPWDM010000008.1, from coordinate 42,420,490 downwards.
AAGTGTCTATTTTTATCAAAAATCGGTTAAAATTCGGCTTGAAGATGTGGTTTGCTGTCTCGAAATGTACGCGACACACATAGGGGTATTTTCGTGATCTGGCTGGCCAAAAGTTAGTTTCAAAAAACTCAACCAGGAAGAAAAAAACAGTCTACTATTCAAGTCAAATATACAGAGGACAATAAACAACCCTTCCTAGTCTCTCACCGTTCGTGCTTACTCCGTAGTTTTAGTCGGAACTCAACCATCGCGACAAGTGTACATATTATCTTTCTTTGCTTTGTAAGTGTAATCGTCCCAATTAAAAGTGAAAATAGTATATTCTGTGTTATTCTACAAAAATATAAGTTATGGATCTAGAACAAGCAGGTAAGAACACATAATTTTGAATCAGTTATTGTTTTATTTGTTAATATATTAATTATATTTCGGCTATTTGAAAAAGAAAACTTTAGAGTTTTCAAATTTTCAACCACATTTTTACACAATGAATATTTTTTTTTTTTTGTACTTCAGGGTGCGTCCTGGAAAAAATAGGAAACCATGGGGTTAACTTTAGAATCAAAAATAGTTTAATTTTTATTATAATTTAATTTTTATTAAAATTAAAATATAATAGTCTAATCAATATAATCATTATTAATTAAGCCGTACTTAACCGCATTTTCTCAACTTATGGATCATCAATCATGATAACGAAAGAATCCCAAGATATCAAGTCACAATTTTGGATCTTGTGTTAACGTGGTATTTATTTTATTTCAGGATCACGCAGTGGCTCGGGAGTAAGAGTAGTCACCCGCAGATCGCTATATGAGAGAATGCAAAAGTAAAATTTACCTGGCTTTGAAGAAAAGTTGAATTATCTGGAAACTTATGTTTTCTCGTGCGAAAACTACTCTGAGGATAAAATGAAAAACTTGAAACAAAACTTTTTTTTAATATGTTGCAAAACATTTCTTATTGTTTAAGTCAATTATAAAATCTGTTTAGAATAATAAAATCAGTAAAAATAATTTTGGCCAGCTAGATTGGCAAAATATCCCTATGTGCGATGGTGGAAAACAGATATCAGAAAGGTAATTAGCCACTTATAAAGAATCTTCAAAAATTTTCGGAACTCATACATTTTTTCATTACAAAATATTTCGTTCCAATTTTCTTACTCTGCCATACATTTAAATACATAAATATCAACTCTTTCCAACATGTACCTCCACCAACAACCTTGCCAGCGTTCCTTTCTAAATTGAATTAACGTTACTTAAATGGTTCCACTCTGTTGCGTTTCGGTTATTCATAATAATAATAATAACATCCATTATTATTCATCTTCCATGTTTGTTCGTTTTATTAATGAACCGAATGGACTTATAAATGTACTAGCAACTTCACTGCTACTACTACCATCTTCCCCACGAGTGCTAGCCATTCGTGCTAGCAGTACTAGTGTAAATAGTAGTATAGACACGAAGAATTACATATTTCCATATAATGTTGTACACACATACTAACACAGACAACAATGATACACATTACTAAATTATAATGATGATGATGATGATGTTGATGAAGAAGAAGGGAAAGGGCTCTAGATAGGTACCACCAGAGTATATTCGTGCTCCTCATGCTTTTGGTCCCCCTGGTCAGGACCGGTCCAAAACAAAAACGGGGCCTGGAAATGAATTTGGTACCATAAAATAATATTTAAAATAACTAAACTGCCTACAATATTTAAATAGTTATTTCATATTCTAAAAGTCGAATTTATATTTTTTCCAGTTCCTAAGCTATTGAGTAATTAAGTAAATAACGGTGGGATATATTATACATCAAGGGACTAAAATATGAAACTTGATCGCGAATGTGAAGTCAATTGCCTGAGGACCCGTAAAAATCCAAGAAAATGTCATCTGCAATTTTTGCCAGATTTTAGCAAAATAAGAATATAATTGAGGTCAAATGTTTCTTTCCCAGGCGGTTTATCTAGGGCAGCGTTTCTCAAATGTTTGTCAACCACGGTCCGGTAAAACCTTGGATAGTTTTGTGTGGATCGGTCACATATACAATGTAGGATCGCATATGACGACTATCAGTTTCCGAAATTACATTTATATTTAATACGAAATGTCGTTCTCGGACTACCGTTGGTCTACCGTGTAATTCAGAAAAATATTGACTTTGTTTTAAGCAATAGAGAAATGTTCCAAAGCAAGTCTTTAGTTTTCAGTATAATTCTTCTAGTCTGAAACATTAGGTCGTGTCATATGAAATGCCGTTTTCCGACCACTTGGACTTCCATGTAATTCAGAGAAATATTGACACTGTTTTAAGCATTAGAGAAATATTTAATAGCAGTTATTTAAATTTAAATAAAATTCTTGTAGCCTCAAAATAAATTCCACCGTTCGTTGGAATAACAAATTAAGTCGTGTCATATGAAATGCCGTTTTCCAACCACTTGGTATATTATGAAATTTTGATAAATATCGATCCTTTTTTAAGCATTAGAGAAATGTCTGAAAGTGGTTCTCTAATTTTCAATAGAATTAATTTAGTTTGAAATCACTTTCGTCATTGGTTGGAATGATATTTGATTAATATGCGATATATGCCAAAACTACTTTTCGGAATAAGATTAGCCCCGCCGCTTTGGTTTTTCACATATCTTATTTGTAGACCGATGAGATACTTTTGCGATCCGACACCGGTCCGCGAATCAGCGATTGGGAAACACTGATCTAGTGTGCGGTGACACTAATGTGATTTTTGTTTTATTTGTTTACATTTTTTACTGCAAATTCATTGATAATATACCTAATTGAAAAGTGTCCGCCAGAAAGGCAATAAGTGCCGTAATTTACAAAATTATGTTTATTAGTGGAAAATATTGTAAATACTATCACCAATAACATGTTGAAATCTGAAGGTCCTAAGAGTTTGTTACTTTGATGGTTATATAAAAATTGCATTTCATGTAAGTAAACAGTCTAATTTCATGCATATACAACGATTGTTCTTCCACCATATTTGAATTTTTGAACTTTAAGTCTAATAAAACCTTTGAATTAATGATATTACACTGTACCATTGTAATTTTTTTTTATGCAGCTTGTTAAGAATAAATCCAAATTATTTTTTCCTTTTCGATAAATTTTTTCAGATCTTGTTTAGTTTTTATTGATTTCCCGACAATATTAAAATTGGCACTTGCAGTCTTTATGCCGGACGGTCTTCAATTAGTGTTATCATAAGCCAACGACGCGTGACTTTAGGAAATGCGAGGCCTAGTGCAGTGCGCCGTTTAAACCAACGTGTGGGCCGACCCTTTATGAGTCAGCGACGCGGAGCCTTGAGAAGCGCGGGGCCTAGGGCGATGCACCAGATGCACCATTTACACTTGTTTGGTGCCCGACCCTGCTCCTAGTGCATTGTCGTAATGTGTAATAGAATTGTTCGTTTGCCATTTAAAAGGAAGTATCTTTTGGTAATCAACCATGTATCATCAAAATACACAGTGAAAAAATTTTTGTTAAAATTAACACATTTCACATGTCCAGAACGATCCACTCAATTTTTTGTGTTATTTTAACACAAAGCATATGTGTCAAATCTTTACACAAGATTTGTGTCAATGATCTAACACACAAGAGGACATACATTTTGTGTTATTTGTTACATAAATATCTACTAATATATATATATATATATATATATATATATATATATATATATATATATATATATATATATATATATAATAAAAAAGATGAGAGTTCTTATTATTATACAAAACCGAAAAATTATTGACGAATACAGTTTTATTAAACATTTAAAAATGAAACAATTTTTTACATTTTAAGGTTATTTCGTTACAGATTTAGTTACAAAAGATCATGTAAGCTTACTTGAGATTGCATTTTATAGTATACAATAAACAGTCTCAAGTATGCTTACATGATTTTTTGTAACTAAATCTGTAATAAAATAACCTTAAAATGTAAGAAAATTGTTTCATTTTTAAACGTTTAATAAAACTATATTCCTCAACAACAGAAAAAACTTATAATTTTTCAGTTTTGTTTAATAATAATAACTACTCTTATCTTTTTTATTATATACATTTTGGTAGATATATATTCTAATTTAGTTAACATACCTATAATATTCTTTTGCACTACACAAATGTTACATATGTTACTTCTTTGGTATGTTACTTCTTTGTTGTTCAAAACAGGTTAAGATTTTTATTCTGTTAAATGGAAATTTATGTTAATATTTTTATGTAAGGATGTTTGGGAGGTACAATCGGAGATAAAAGTACATGAAATTAGAAATTCGTGAATAATTGCGTTGTATAACAAACTATGAGGTAAATAAATAGTTATCTTTGTTAAATAATAGCTATCACTACAATTGATTGTACAATACATCGAACTATAGCTCACAGCTGACTACAAGAGCTGAGTACATTCTGAAGATTTTTCGGAGGAATTTCAAATGCTACGAAACGATTGAAAATTTAGTAGAATGTTCCTCATAATACTACACAACTAAGGCCCCTATGAAGATTTCAAACCGATTCACTAAGCCGTTAAAAAGTTTTTTAATCTGTTCTGTTTTCGAATTTCCATAAGAGTACGTGTAAAATTAGTTTTTTTTTTTAATACCTTTTTAACGGCTTAGTGAATCGGTTTGAAATTTTCACAGGGGCCTTAGTATTTAATGAGGAACATTCTACTAAATTTTCAATCGTCTCGTAGCATTTTGAAATTCTTCGAAAAATTCTCAGAATGTCCTCAGCTCTTGTAGTCAGCTGAGAGCTATAGTTTGATGTATTGTACAATCAGTTGTAGTGATAGCTATTATTTAACAAAGATAACTATTTATTTACCTCATAGTTTGTTATACAACGCAATTATTCACGAATTTCTAATTTAATGTACTTTTATCTCCGATTGTATCTCCCAAACATCCTTAACACAAACACGAAATGTTACGTTAACGCAGGGTTGTGTTACTTATTTAACACAAAAATTTTAACCACTAGTTTTTTTTTTTATGCAGCACACAAATTTTTTTACTGTGTAGATATGTATGTATGTATGTTGAATAGGTTCAGCTGGCGAGGTTTGCTACATACGATGCACGCTGTGCTATATAGTATGTAGTGTCACTGCCTGCTATCATCTAGCATTACAATTTATTATTTGATATGTGAAAATGCATGGCGTAGGTACGTGGTTGTACAAAATATACACGCAAATGTATGTGTTGAATGGCTGTGTGAATGGATGTGTACATAGAAGTGTATTCGCGTCACTGCATAACTATGAACTACTATTTCTGTGGTTAGACGCCGCCATCACTTGTTTGTACAGAAATATTATGTTGTATGTAGTCTGTTCAGTCTGTTCAATATGGGTAAAAGATAAAAGAATTGAAATATTCAATTGTGGGTTTTTAGAGTAAAATTGTTTATTTTTCTTTTTCGTCAAATTTGATGTCACATTTTTAAATTTGTTTTATGTAGTTGTATTGATTAGATTAAGGGGGATCACTAGTGTCACATTTTGAAAAAAATTGGAAATTTTTTTTTGCATGTTTTGATAGTTTATACCTTTAAAAATAACATACTAAAGTTTCAAGTGCGTATCTCAAATAGTTTTTGAGTTACAGCCATCCAAAAAGCGAATTCTGAGTTTCATTGTTAACTTTGAGGTATTGAGAAATGTATGAAGGTTAATAGTTCGGGAGTTTTTGGACGTGGCTGACAGTCACATGTTGTGGAGCAGCAGGACCCTGGTACATTTAGACGACTCATCTAGTTTTACTGTGACCGTTATCGTGAGTACATCATAAATAATTTTAGTAAAAATTCTCAGTGATAAAAACTAAAAAATAAGATGAGCTACATTTTTAAAATTTGCTGCAGTTATAACTCGAAGACAAATTATCCGATCGATCTGATTCTTATTGCAGCTTCTTTTGTATATGTTTCTTCGTGCCTTGGACCTCCAGTTTTCCGATTGAATAAAAAATGTAATTTTTGCAGGCCAAAAATCATCAAATTTTCGAGCAAAATTTGAAACTTTTTTTTAAAAACTCCGCCATTTTGTTAAATTTCAGTTTTTTTTTTTGATTGAGGTTCACGGCACGGGCAATACCTTCTAGTTTAAAAGGCTTTTTGGGTTTTTTGATTTCAAGCACTGTGAAGGTCGCTATCATTGCAGCAGTGGGGAAACTTTTTCTTGGAGCCTTGGGATATCTCGAATAACTCACTGACTTTTCAATTTTCTTGTCCAAAAATTTTATCTTGTCTTTATTATATATCAACGAATATATCCTTAAAATATTAAAACATTCCATACAGTTAGTTTTCTTTAAAAACATTCCCAAAAATCAACTTTTTTTCAGGCGGTCACACTAGTGGTCCCCCTTAACGTGATTTCCAGACGAGGTTGCTTCGATGACATAGTTAAAGGTAAACTTTGTAACTTGTACGGCAGAAAGCACCCATGGTTCGAAGGCACGAACATCAGAAGATTAGCGTCATATTGTTTATCAAAAAATATTCCGAGATACTGTCTAATTAAACATCGCGGACATCCCCTTTATAGGGTTCTGCATCTTAAAAGGAAGAATCGGACTCCCATAGTATCAGCCTGTCGACCTGTCGCTGAGGTTTTTCTCAAAAATTATGTAACATAGGAATCTTAAATTTGTGATAACATTAGGTCCTAATAGTATGCACATATATTGTCAGTTTCGTCCAAAAAACGTTTTAGTTTAATATCGTCTCACGTATCATTTGAAAAAAACTACCTTTACCGATGCTAAAAATATTTTTTTGAAAATCTTTGGTCCGGTTGTCTTAATCATGTAATTCAACATTTGCTAAAAGTGATCACCATTACTGCCTCTGACGTTTCTATAGCTAAAGTTTTTGACTTTAATAGTTAGGCAATATTAAGTGTTAGACTACCGAACAACTACAAAGTTTTACGACAGTGTAAGTGACGAATTTTTTTTTTTTTTTTGGTAACAAAGACAAACTCAGTAACAGACAACGTATTTACTAATATTTTAGTAAGCACATACAATGTAGGACAATTTATGTACTTTTCAGTTATCACAAACAAATTTGGATAAAATTTAAATACAGTAAAAACGCTGGCGGTTATTTATCAGTGTTTGAGTAAGAATTTTTTTCTTCCAGAACTATGTAAAATACGGAGTCTTTACAAGAGTCAAAAAATGAAGATATTAAATAAATCTTCCCTTAAAAAACTCTTAATACCTTATCGTCATCCTTAAGAAAATTCTAAACAAAATTGTTGGGTGGAAATATTTTTAATCCTTTTCCATCTTACTTGGGGTTTCCTTGGTTACTCAAAGTAATGGCATCCGTTAAAGTGGGCATCCGTTTCTGAAAAGCGCATAAAAATTATGATTTTTTAAGTAAATTTTGAACTCCACTCACGGGCAAACGAATCATTTTGGTATATAGGTGAGTTGGATCCAATTGACTTATTTTGGCCTTTAGAATACGTTGTAGGTCTATGTTCTTGCAACTGTCTGTATAAAAAAAGAGTTTAGGTGAGAACATTCTCTCAGCAAAAATGTAAAAACAAGAATGGAAAGTTTGGCAAAATTTTATGGATGGGATCGGCAAATGTTCGGTATTCGTATTAAATTTTTTTTTAGCTTATGTTAAAAGGTTTGTATACTCTTATTAGCCCATGCGCACACGAAGAACTTTTGTTACCGTAACATTTTTGTCACTCCTATTTAATTTGTGTGTTAGACGCATACAATAGAGTTAGCTCTCTTTCTAACACATATAACAGATAGAAGTAGCAAAAATGTCACGGTGACAAAGGTCCTCCGTGTGCGCATGGGGTTATTAAAAAATTATTGGTTAATTTTAATATTAACGCGTAGATGATCATAACCTACTATGACGGAACTCCCAATTAGTACGCTTAGTATTATAGAATTGTTGACACGGTACAGCGTTGTGTCACAGTTAGTCAGTTTAACTCGATTCTGTGCGGTGCTCATGACCGTCAACGTTTTAAGTACTATACTACGAAATCCTGCCTTGGTATGTGTCTAACACGCACTTGACTACTTTTTTATTCAATATTTTACTTCTACTGCAGCTTAAGATATTTGAAAATTGTCAAAAATTATAATGATTTTGGACATATTTATAATTGAGACTCAAAGAACACAAAGTAAGTCCTTTGAAAAAAATTTTATTTGTTCCATATATATTTACTAAAATATATATAATAAAAAAGATCATCATTATCATCATCCTTAAGAAAATTCTGAACAAAATCAGTGGGTGGAAATGTTTTTAATCCTTCTCCATCTTACTTGGGGTTTCCTTGGTTACTCAAAATAATGGAATCGGTTAAAGTTGGTATCCGTTTCTGAAAAGCACATAAAAAATATGATTTTTTAAGTAAATTTTGAACTCCACTCACGGGCAAACGAATCATTTTGGTATACAAGTGAGTTGGATCCAATCGACTTATTTTGACCTTTAGAATACGTGGTAGGTCTATGTTCAAGGAGTTTTGCAACAGCCTGTATAAAAAAAGAGTTTAGGTGAGAACAGTTCTTCAGCAAAAATTGTTCTTATTAAACAACTAGCCGTATGCCCGATGGGACTTCCCATCGACAACAACTTTTTATTAAGTACTCACTTTCTGCTCACTTTTAATGTTTTCCAAAAGCGTAAATCAATATCCACGTTTATAACTTCAAAAATGATGAACTTCCCATATAAACTTTCATTTACTGTTTTAACGCCTTAGGGAATAAATTTCCAGAAACAACTAACTTTTATTTATAAATAAAAGCCTAAACCTCAATTTTCATAACTCCTGTGCTTAATTTTGTCCTTCGAAACTCAATAGTTGAGGCTGTGCGTTGTCTGTCAGTCAAAGTTAAAGAATCATTAAATAAGATAATATTATTTATTTTAATAGCCATAGAAATATATTTTTATATACCATTAACTTACAATATTTTCCAACCATACAAATTTTCATCCCCTATTAAACCCACTTTGGGGACGAATTTTCAGAAATCCTTTCTTAGTGCTCATCTACGTTACACAGAGAAATACTATGCAAAATTTCATTCTTCTAAACTCAACGGTTTAGGCTGTGCGTTGTCTGTCAGTCAGTCAGTTTTAGAAGTTTATTAAGTGGATTTTTCAAATTTCTTCTCGAGCTACTGGCATCAACTCTTTCTTACCGGTACAATCTATACTTTTTGTAACGAGTATATAGGTACCTAAGCCATGCGAGCAGCTTTTCTCATTGGTCTATTTATAATGTAAATTGTAATAATAACACCATACCTACCTAGTTGGGTAACGTGAGGAAAAGGAAGAACTTTGAATGGACGTAGGATAGGATGCGTAGTGGTTACATTGCCGGTCTGTTGGTAGTCCTGGATATTCATACACACAACACCATATACATGTATTCTGTGTCTGCTGGTGTGTATGCTTGAATTGTTTGGTCACTGTAGTAGTCCGGCTGTCCGTCCGTTCGTCCGTCCGACAATAGTGGTATTGGTCAGCGAAAATGATATATTGTAAGATAACGCGATGGCGTAGGTACTGTCCTGTCCTGGCCGTTCTGACCATTATATCATGTTAAAAACATTCACGTTACGAAATCCGAGGTTTAGCTTTTGTTGTATGTAGCTGTATGAATAGCAGCAGCACGAGATGATAGAATTATCGTGGATAATATGAGGAAAAAAGAGAAAAATCACGGTGAATATAAAAATTGTTAAAATTAAAATATTAGAAAAAATGTACTTTTTTGGATTTAAAAAAAAAGATGCCTAGCCACTGTGAATTTGTGTGTCTGAGCCACTCGAGTGTTATAATCTATTTTAAATGATATTTTTATCATTAGTGGTAACATTTAAGCAAATTTAACAAAATTTTATCATTAATTCTTTTTAGTATTTTTCTAATTTTTATTTGCTACATTTTAATTATTTTGGGGTTGCAAACTTTCCGAAAATTGGGTCACAAGTTAAAGTTAGGTAAGTGACTAATGACGGAAGAGTAACATCAGTAAAAATTTTGTTAAAGAAACGAAAACGTTTTTGATTCCTGTGTTGTCTGGTTTGGTATATATTTTAATTTATTTTTACTTCTGTTAAGGTAGTACCGCGACACGCAACTTTTCGACAGAATAGTTTCAAATTTTAATAGTATAAAGAAGAATGCTATATCTGATTGTCCTTGTAATTTGGGAAACATTGATCGCTTCTGAGTTAAGATAATTAGGGTTGAAGTTTGTATCTACTCCATGTATTAGATCTCAAAATTCTGACTACGTACCCTTATTTTATTTTAACAATATAATGAATGACACGACAGAATTCAATAGAAAACTAGGGAAAGAAAGATTAATAAGTTCTGAATGTAAAGAAAAAATTGAATTATTTGTTGATCGTTTTGAATTGAAGATATCATCAGAGAAATTATAGTATTTTAATAATTACACCAACTTCAAGCAACTGAACCGAAGCAGTCTGACAACTTTGTATATTAAATAACTGGTTTATTCGTATTTATTATTTAAACAATATTGAAAATTTATGAATAGCAATTTTTACCTTTTATCGCTTACGTAGCGAAAACAGTAATAGATACGTTAAAAAGTGTTAAGACCTTTTTTATAGAGAATCGAATTCTCTACAAAAAAGTCTGCGATAGCACCTGTCTATCTTGTACAGGTGAAAAATATAGCGTCCAAACGCATATGCATACTACATAATATGTTTGTTGAGTAAATTAACAACGATGTCAAAGCATTTATTATAAAAAACTTTGATAGTATAAGTGTGTATGCACAGACTATGTTTGAATGTATGGCTACACATTCGTATGAAAAATAGTATGCATCAACATCTATCCATTAATACATACAATAATGACATAAAGTAAGTTTGGTTTGCAATTTTTTCTACTAGCACGTCACACGGTAACTACCTTAATACAAAACCAAGTTAAGAAAGTCTTATTATTCTTTATCAAAGTGAATTTTTTTAGGGGTTCTTTAAGAGTTTTAAAAAAGATTTAAACTTTTAAAGAACATCCCCTATTAAAGACGCATTAACATTATGAATCATTCAGAAATCGAACAGATTTAAGAGCTTAAATGTTTTTCTTTTTTTATTCCAAATAGCCCCACCGTCTTCAAATAGTCCCGTTTGACGGTTTATTTTTTATTATTATCACCTCACAGTCTAAAATTATCAACACATTCCATTTTCGACTACTTACAAGTTTGTTTTGAATTTATTCTTAAATTTCGATACAGCGTGACGTTTAATTAAATAAAAATTACTTTTTTTATGGATGGGTGAAAATATCGGAAACATCAGTAGCAAAGATGGTGAACATTTTCATTAGGACTTGAAAATTTTAGAGAAAAATTATAAAGGATACTGGGGGCAAAAATGTCAAGTAACTATAGCTGGTTTAATAACATGTAACGTGCTGGATTTTTTTTATAATTTTTTTGAAACTCAGAACACCTCACTCGTTAAAAAAAAACGCTTTTCATTTCAAGGACAAAAATTGTGTAAACTAGTGTCATCCAATTCCGTCAAAAATATTTAGAATAACTAATTGTTCAAAACTATTAGTGTTATAAGAAAATTTAAGTATATATCATAATAAAATATCCATTTATTTTCTTAATAGTTTGAAAAGCATAACAAATTGTGTACCTACATTCGTATTATAACAATAATAAGTTGAAAATGCAAGTAGAGAACAAACTACTTATTTTTATTGTCGAAATATAACTTTTATGATTTTCATTTGCTTTATGATATTAAATAACACAAAAATATATAACATATAATTTCCCGTCGTTCCACGGTCGTCGTTCGCTGAGACGAATGACTTCACTACATGAACATTTATCATTAGAAAAACTTTTAAAAAATTTCATTTTTCTAATGCTCTTTTCTACGACGTTCAGTTCCAACTCAATTGTGCTGTGTATATATTTTTATTGTGAACGTAATGTGTATATGTTGAACTATTAGATGTATTGAATGAGAGGGTATTTTAAGAAACAAATTATAATTGAGTCGTTTATATTTTGAATTGATTGTACATATATACAGGTAGAGTACACGTTTCTAAATTGGCTATTTAATTTAAAGTAATTTTATAATTGAACAATACCATTTACTTATTGGTTGCTTCAGTAAAATTACTATATGATATTCAATTTAGATTTTGTAGACTGAATTGAAAGGAATAAAAAAAGCAAACATCATTTGGCGTAGGCAAAAAATGTTCAATACATTGTAACTAAATCGTAGCCACATCACAGGGTTAACCAAAAGCTCAGACCAATTATATTCCTCCTCATTTTAAACCACTTTAAATATACGAAAACGGTTTCTCTTACTATATTTTTATGGCTGCGAAATTTTTAGCTACTAGATCCACTGTCAAGTTTTGTGTTTTGATGTCTTTAGAATCCGAAAATACCCTTCATTTAATTTAATATATGTGTCTATATATGTATGTAGGGGTCAGCAGGGTAACTCTCCAACGAAACATCCTATTTTCAGGAACGAAAACGTTGGAAGTACAGAAATTTTGGATAAATTAATTAGAGAAATATGACCAGTTTTCATAACCGGGTATTTTGGGTCCATTTCATCAAAAAATTAGTTTTTGCTAAAATTCATCAACAACATCGGAAAGAGTTGAAGGAATTTCATAAGGTGAGTTTTATAATCATGATTTTAAGTAAATGTTAAAGAAAAAATTTAAAAAAATTCTAGTTTTAAAGGTCTTTTTAAAATTTTAATTACACAGGAATACTGTACATATATTGGACTTGCAATATTTTTACCAAATTTCGTAAAACAGGATTTTTCGTTCAAGAGTTATATAAATTTTAGTGAATATCATTTTTGGCTTCTAGAGACTTGAAAATAAATTATTTCTATCATAGTTCCGGGGTCAAGTAGCATCAAGACAGTGACTCTAATAGCTGAATTTTCGATTCGAAAATTCGTTTAAAAAAACCTATTTAAGCCACATACTACATTAAAAAATATTTGACTGTGCGGCCCGCTAAAAATTATTTTTTTTAAAAATGGCCCGCCATCAGAAAAAGATTGCCGACCCCTGTCACACAGGATGCTACGACAGGGGCATTGCATTATTAATAGAGCTGAACTAAATTCACTGTTCAGGTAGGCTAGTTCCTTGAACTCCTTAGAATTTGTTTGTCTAAACATAAGTGAGTACCCATATTTAGGGTATAGGTTATGGGGACGATCCCTACCATCGCGTATGGCTTCTAAAGCCTTTGTTACAGTTTCTCTTCACAATCTCAGAAGGACAGCTTCTGTACGAAAGCGACTGCATACGTATATCTCTTGCAAATTCTTGTCTTCTTACCAATTTCCTTGTCCTCCAGTCACATTATAATTTTTACTATAATCGCAATTTGTGTACACCAATAATGATGCGGGTGACGTTTGTCACAGACAAAAAGTCTGAAAGCACACATATAGGGTAACTTAAAAAATGTAAACTTTACCGCATCGATGCAGCATCATGACCTTTCTGATGCATCTAATACTACATGATGTGATACTGATGCTCTCTTGAAATTTGATGCACATTAGATGTTTTTGAACGGGATATTGGCATCATTTAACCTCTGATTTAACTATAGATAATGTAGCATGATAGACTATAGATAATATAGCAATACAGTCCTTGTGTAGGTATATTATCTTTGAATTTCAACTTGAAGTTACTTGAAATTGAAAAAATTGAAATTATTTGAATAAAAATTATTACATATTTTAAGTGCAAGATGTATTCAGATAGTTTTATATACAATTTTAATGAGAGATAAATAAATTCATCTTTTTCAACATTTAGTATTTCGGAATTATTCCCATAACCATTATGGTCATAGGACCATTGGCATCATCCTTTATTCACATTACCAGACTCTAGCCACGACAGCCACCTATATTTTAAATGTAAGTAGCTGTGATATTACATTATGCGCATGACACGCATCACCAAATTTCTTGATGCATTGTTTTGACGCATCAGATAAAAAAAATGAATTTTTGATTTTTCGTTGTGATGCGTCTGATGCGTTTTTGAACTTTTGACTCTGCCTCATGTAAGCAGTGATGCATTTTTGAAGTTAGCCATATTTTTTGGAACACAATTCATTTCCGGCATAAAATTGAAAGCTTACTACCGTCTATTATGGAACACTTTATGATACTGAATGGTTTTAATTTTGAGAAAAGATATATAAGTTTTTGTAGGTGCCAATACTGATATTTTCAAATAGTAATACATTTTAAGAGCAATAAAATTAAAAGGAAAGTTTAATTGTTGTGAATGCAACTAGAGTGTAAATTCTTTTATTAAGTATTTCTTTTCACTCAATGGAGTAGTAGTAAATTTTATCGGTTTTGAAATTAAATTAGAAAGAGGAATTAAACATTTTACGTTTCTTTTATAGGTACGAAGCTGTATTGAATTTAAAAGGCGTTGTGCTTGAAGCGCGGATATTGGATCAGTATAACTTGTACGTTTATTGTATATACATATATAAAGCGGTATGCCCCACTTACAATTAGTTCAAAATTAACAAATCAATTATCAAAAAGATTTCTTTCTTACTTTTAATTACATTTAACAAAAAAGTACTTTTAAAATGGTATCTTTCCATTTTAAAATTATTGCCTAAATTAGGTACTTTTTTAGTGTTTATTGCAGTATTTATACAGTTACGAGATATGACTATCTATTTAAATTAATATTTGAACATTATGTATATTTATACATAATACATATACTATGTATACAAATGTAAAGAATATATAATTTATTTTATAAATACATAAAATTTTATAGTCAATGCACGTATATAGTTTATTTAATATAATTTTAATGTTACGTCATGTATATATGTATGTATATGCAAATATACTACGTATCGTCTAGTGAAGAATAATAGAATATAAAGAAATTTGATTGATGTACATAATTTCCGTATATGTTTCATATGTAAAATACACACCCTGTATAAGTTGGAATGTTTATTACATAAAATGCCGAGTGTCATTTTTTAAAGAAAGATAGTTTCACCTTTTAAATGTAAGTAACGTATTGTTCACCTATAGCTATCAAAAACTGTTATGTTAATTTTGAAGATTTTTTTTAGGAAAAATTAATAGAAAAATAGACTATTAAAAAACAGACTACTTCAGAGAGACATTTATAGGCAAGGTATTTTTCTAAGAGAAATTATGATTTAGTACCGACTTAATATTATTCGTAAATTAAATTAGCCAGAAGTGGCGTATTTGGTTCCTCTTTTAGCTTAAGGGGAGGTTTACTCGAGAGTCCTTAAAAATTATGTATTTTTCTAGAATTTTTTTCTCAAGAACGGAAGTAGATATCAATTTTAAATTTTGTGCACGTATTTACTAAGTATTAAGCTGCACAAAGTGTCCATTTTATAGATAGTGCAGTGTGACGATCCGAAAATCCAATGCCTTGTTGGTGGACATCTTAGCGCCGGTAATAGGCCACCGAAATCCAAGAACAAAAAAGATTTATAAAATATATGAAGAGTACCGGCACCTCTACCTATAATATCAATAAATTGCTGAAAGAAAAAAAATGGTGGATGTTTTAACTTTTGATTGCAATTTTTGTCTTATTTTTCGCTCTTTAAAGTAAATTTAAATACTGAAAGTGTATCGAACTTAGGTAGAGGTGCCGAGGAATTGAATTATCTTTAAAATAAAAAATTAAAAAAAGCATCTATCGAAGAGTTTTTGAGTTATCGTATCCACCAGTTCCAAAAATATAGTTCCGAGATATTATAAAATATATATAAAGAAACGTATTTTGAAAATTTTATATTGAATACTCATTATTGGGTGAACTACGTTTTTTGAATTTTTTTTTTATAGAAAGTTGGATTTGGTTAATGTGCAAGAATCTTGTTTTTAAATTATTTTCAGTAAAATCACTTTGGGAACATATTCAACACATAATTTGCTATCAATTTCGGCAAAAAAATCGATTTTTTTTATCAAATCTCAAGTAAACCTTCCCTTAAATTACTTTCAGCAAAATCACTTTAGGAACATATTCTACACATAATTAGCTGCAAGAAAAAACGATTTTTTTTAACGACTCTCAAGTAAACCTCCTTAAGCTGAAGAGTCTTCTAGTTAATTTTCATGTAAAAGTGTGTAGAATCTACAACAGTTTAAACCAGGGAATCAGGAAAATTAAACAAAGTAAACGTGTATTAAAACTAAAATAACACCACAGCAGTTCTGTGCCGAAAGTAGTAAGATCACAGTAATTCGGTTCCAAAAGTAGTAAGACCACAGGAGTTCTATACCAAAAGTAGTAAGATCACAGTAACTTGGTAGAAAAAGTAGTAAGATACCAGCAGGTCTGTACTAAAAGTAGAAAAATCTCAATAATCCTGTACCAGAAGTAGTAGGATCCTATATCAAAAAAAGTGGTCCTATACCAAAAGATTTACGAAAATGAAATAAAAGTTACGACTGTGTTTTTTCAAAGTCTGTTTGCTTAAATTTGTTATTTTTTGTCTATACCTAATTGGTTGCTTACCTTCAATCCTAAAATTTTGCTGATTAATATCATGAAATATAACAATAATACTATTAGAAGGAGAGGTTACTGTAAAAAGTGGAACTCATTAGGTTAGCTTGCGAAAACCTGCTCCGATGGCGAGCAGGGAGATCCACTTCCGGTCCTGAATTAATGTGGTTTCTACATCCCTCATTGAGATAAAACTTTTAATTAATATTCAGTTAAAATTTATTTATTTATTTTTTTTCTTTGCTAATAAAATAGTAAAATACGTTCCTACCTTAAATATTTATCTTACAGTGATCGCAATAACTGGAAGCTTATTTTTCAATAATATGCAGTTTCAAGATGTCAGTATTCTCATAGCTTCCGTGTTTAAAATATGCTATGTAAATACTTTAATTCGAAAAGAATAGTAACGAAACGAATTTAAAACCAGTTATAAACCCGCCTTTGCCATCGGATTAAGTTTTCATAACGCAACCTAGGCAAACAATTACGGTCTCTTAGGCCACTGTACACTCTGATAATTTTACCCTTTATAAAATGAGTTTCACTTTTTTGCGGTCATCTTTTGGTCTACACCAAAAGTTCCCTGGGCTGAGTAATGATCACACAAGTTTCAATTTGATAATATACAAGTAAACTAAAAATTAATAGCATTCTCTTAAAGTATCTCGATTTGAATTTGACGCTTGGTATATTCAAAATGTACCTCTATAAATATTTAAGCACTTATAAAGATTATTTGTATATACACATATATAAATATGTTTGGTACTATTTCCCGTTTTGTAGCATAACATTTGAAAATCGAAAATTGAATTTACTAAAGTGAAACAAACATTGAGAATTTTGAATATAGAAAACATTGTGGACCATATATTATATATACAAAGTTTTGTTGAGATTATTAAAATACAGTCGTAAATTTGTTTACAGCTTGTAGTGTAATAGTTTTGTTTCTTCGGTAATTTAAAATGTTTGTACGCTTAACCATAAACATAATTTTAGTTTAGTTTTAACTAAATAAATCAGAAATTTGTTTCTTGATAATGTTTTTTATTTTTGAATATAATGGACGTTCATTGTGAACTTGCTCACTGTGAAAAATGGGTTAATTGAGGAGTTTTAAATATTCAGCGCCCTCTCTAGCATTTACGCTGCCCCGGACGAAAGGGAATAATTCCGCCCCTGTGCAAAATCGGTGACCTTTTTTTCTTTTGGTCGCTGGGTATGAAAATCCCGCCCTAATTTTTTTTGCTCGCCAACTGAGCCGTTTATTTTGAAAGTGGGGCAAGTCCATTTTTGAAAAAAATGAAGATAATAGTAGTTATAGATAAGATTTAGTATGATCTTTTTATCTGTCAACAATTTATAGTCAAAAAAATCAAGAAGCCTAATATCTGGAAGATTGAAGTTTTAGTTCTCAACAGTATTGTAAGTCTATTTATTTTGATAGTGGTGCAAGTCCATCTTACAAGTAAAATTTCCGGGACTGGACCTATTGATTTTGATGAAACTTAGATAGGTTGTAGAACACTGAAAAATAAGTAATACGTATTTTTTTTTACCTGCGAAAAAGCGGTCTGAAGGGGTGAAATCGTCCTGCAAAAATTGGGGTGAAAATTTAATTTTTCAAATATCTCGAAAACGGTAAGAAATAGAGCAAAAGCCTAAATTGGCGATATTGCTCTTTTTTAAAAATCTATCCATTGATATGTAATTTGTTTAAATTACACCAATAGGAGTAGTTTAGGGCTAAAATTTGAGGGGTTAGTTTTGCGAAAAGGGGTAAAAAATAAAATATAATAAAGTTTTGTTTACAGATTTCAAATGTACGTAAAAAAAATTTAATCGACCTGTTTTTACTCAATTTCCTAATATCAAATCCAGGGGTAGTTAACTACGGGGGTGATTGTGTCGACGTAGTCGTACTATTTGAGTAATTGAAAACTTCTTCAAGGAAAATAATTAGAATAAATTTCCAAATTCATTTTAAGCAACACTGCAAAGGGGGTGAGTCGCCTTTTTAAAGTACATACTTATTTTCATACACTTATTTCTACTACTAAGGCACTGGCAGGGGGTAATAATGTCTTCTGAAGTTGAACTGTCGTATGAAAGGTACCTAAAGATGTTTATTTTTAAATGATAAAACTCAAATATTATGCATTTAAATTAACGATTACAATAATTCATTAATTCATTTATCTTTTTAGTCAGCACTATGAACACTGTTGGATTATAAACTTACATTACCTATCTAATACCACAAAATACAAAAAATATGTCTATTACTGAAACGTTTACTGAAAAATATGTCTATTACGCAAACCCTTAAATATCTCGCAATAACAAAATATGGACTTGCCCTACTTTCAAAATAAATGGCTCAACTGTAAAATGTCGCCTCTTTTTACAAAACTACCGCCCTTTAAATTTCCCACGCCGGGCAATTTGCTCGCCACTTGCAAAATTGCCACCCTCTTTTTACGGAATTTTACAAAAATCCCGCCCTTAAAATTTGCCGACCCGGGCAAATGCCCGAGTTGCCTCCCCCTTTGGAGCACGCCCTGAAATATTACAATTAATAAAGAACAATTTAGCTATATTAGGGATAGGATTGATCTCTCAAATTGAAAGGGAGCCACATTTCTGTAACGGATTTCTAATGCATTCTTGACATTGGAAGTTTTAAAGAAATGTATAACTGTCTATACTTGCATTCGAAAATTGTTTTGAAATTTTTTATGGATTAAAATTTTTTCTGCAGGATAATTTTTTTAAAAAATAACCATCGAGAAAAAAAAATTGAAAACTTTTCTTCTCTCTTAAACGTTGTGCATTAAGTGTAAAAAAAATTTTTATAATGAAATATGTCTTAATTTCAGGGAGCGTACCATTAGTTTTAATTGCTTTATTTAAAAACCTTTCTGCGATCATTACTTCAGATGTCATTTGCTTTTTGCTTTTATCGCTGATATTTCCCCGAAAGTAGGTATAGTTTTTGACAAGATTTTTGTATTTCTTTTTACGTTAACATAAACTGATGCCAAAAATAAGTGTGAAGTATATAAGTATTTTACATATGTGTATTCTCAGCATAAGAGATTCAACGACTGCAAAGCAAATTACTACAAATATTTCAATATTCAATAAAATAAACTTCCAACGATTTTTCTAATTTTATTACTGAATAAACGTTGTCTTTCAAACCCCCGTCCAGATTCCCTCATTTCAAGATTTATTACTACACACAGTATACGAATTAAATTCTACCCAGAAAAAATATATTGTTTTATATTATTAACAAAAGCAAAATTAATGAATGTGAAGAATAGGTAATAAATTTTTTGCAATGTTCCTTCGCAAATACTTAGATACTAAAAATAGAAAGAAAAAACTGAAGAAATCCTTCAATTAACAACGAAGATCACTGGTCAGTCAGCAAGGAAGGGTCGGTCGGACGATGTGAAAATGTAAGGTAATTATTCTTAACATTTGCTTCTTTATTAACAACTCTGGAATGATCTATTCAAGTTTACGGTTTGTAGTAATAGCTTAGGTACCTATGCATGTATCTATATAAGTATACTCAAGTACAAGATAATGCTAAAGATACAGTGACCGAAGAGTCTATATTATTGTTTATACAATTTTAAGTAAAAAAACGGACTTAAAAGTATAATATACCTAATTTTTGATGGAAATTTGAAGCAATATGAAACATATGTAACTTAAAAAGCATGAATTATTATTGATTATATCCATCTTAAATAAAAGTAGCTACTTTACTCCTTAGTAGTTACCAAACTTAAACGCCTACTAAGCTTTTATAAATTATTTAGCGCAGTGCTTCAAGTTTTTAAATAGAAGCTTGTTTTTAAAACATTTCATATACTTAAATTTATTTTATACCTTTTATAATCAGTAATTGTTTCCAAATAGAAAATTCCTTTGTGACGTAATATTGTTTCCCATTCTGTCTATTTCTGCTAGACGCTAGAACATTATTTCTTGCGACAGTTAACACGTTTTCTTAGTTAGATGAAATACACAAAATTGTATATACCTATTAACTATAGTAAACACACAAAAATATTCTTTCAACCCCATAAGTTACGTATATCAGTAAATTTTTTAAGTAAATATGTTATTTTTTAAGAGGACTGCTTTTAAAACTGTCACTACCAGCAATATTAACAGTATTATAAGGTTGATAAAAAAGTTTTGTCGTAAAAATTTTCGCAAAAATTTCAACCACAGAATATTCAGAAATAAACTCCGTATCTCTGTACTAGCTTTTTCAATGTGGACAGTAGCTTACGCCACAAATGACCTAATTTTTTGTTCCCTCCAAACGCACAACATGTTCAACATAGATCTCGTATCAATGTATGAGTGTGATGTATGGTTGTGTATGTACCAACATCACACGCTGTCCGTGGAGGGAGACGACTGCAGTGTATATGTATACCGGTGTTAGAGTACATGTATGTTATGTTATATATTTATTCGCTTATTGTTGAAACTGGTTGAGAAATAAAGCTTTCAAAAACGTCGATGATCTCAAGAAGGATGTGTCCATATTCTTCGAGTCACAGCCACCGCAGTTTTGGGCAAAAGGAATAAACGACTTGCCTGCTAGATGGTCCAGTGTCATAGAATTAGATGGCGACTACATTGTTGATTAGAAATGTTTTGTATAAGATATATGAATAAATTAATTCTACTGAAATTATTACGACAAAACTTTTTTATCAACCTTATAAAATAGCTACTGGTAAAGCTATCTTTAAAAAAAAATAGGGGAACAGGTCTACCCACACTGTCAATTTCCCATTGGATGCCCTTAAAGACTATTGCAAATGAATAACTTTTTTTTAATTCAGGGGATTCCTCCTCTGGACCCCTGATACAGGCTCTGCCCCTTGCACCACACCGGGGACTTCGCCTTCTGTACCTAAGGGTGGGGGCTCCACCCTTATCAAACAAATGATAACATCATTTGTTCTCAAGATACGCGAGGCAAAAAATATTTCACAAAAAATTTCTTATTTGGTTGTTCCGCTTAGCTTTTTTTTTTTTTAAATTTTATTAAATTTTACAACAATTTACTACCGTTTTTAACATCACGGGAGGTTCTTAGGCCATTATATAATAAAGACATGGTAAAAAATCCATATAATCTATGTTATGTTAATAAAGTTAATTCCGTTTTTTATCACAAAAAAACAAACTGCTAATCCGAATTTGCTGAAAACTTTATTCGGTTTTCATTTTTTGATTACGCATCTAATGAAATTAGTCCGGAGTTGATATCGTCATTTATTCTCGAGATATGCTAGATGAAAAAAAATTCACGAACGAACGACCGAATGATCTAACGAACCAACGAACGAACGAACGAACTGACGAATGCACACACAAACATCACGCTAAAAACGATGGATTCCGATTCTAGTGACCTTGAAACGTAGAGATATGTCAAAATTAGCGATTCGTAAAATCGGACCCATTACAATAACTTCCAATGGGAAGTTAATAATGTGAAACATAATTTCGTTTGTCAGCATACAATATATAAATTAGTTAATTAAGAACGATTTCTTTTGTAGGAGATAAGTTTTATGTCCTTTGATGCTGCTATAAAAGCGAATAATAAAGATTTCATCTAAAAAGCTTTACGTTTGTCTGTATTCTTGCTTGCCATTCTTTTTGAAATATAATAATTATTTTAAATTAATTCATATTTTATTATTAATTTATAACATTATTCCTTATTCCATTCAATAAAGTTATAAGTGCGACTGTATTAATTTTTATTATAAATAAACTATTTAACTTCTTTAAAAAAAAAAAAAATTTAAATCCATTTCACAGTATCATTTCAGTATGAAAGAGACTATGGTTAAACAGATCGTCAATAGATAGCGTCCTCTAGATTCTTTAAACAGTGTAAATAACTCCAGCTGACAGTTGTCGTGCATGTTGGTTAAACAGATTTTCAACAGACAGCGCCTTCTTTATGCAAATGCGGTTTTTTTAAATAAAGTTTTTTACTGAAAAAGAATTACTCTCGCAATAGAATTCTTCATTTCATAAATTAAAGGTTTGTTTCTATCATATTTTTTTAATTAATTCGTGTACAAGTTCAGTTAATGCATAATTAGTTACGCGCATGTAATAATTTTGCATGTAGTACAGAAAGGCATTATAAATATTTACTTGTTGGAAGTTGAAACGGGTTCATTCCTGATTTGTTTTATTATTGATATTTCAGAATGAAAGTTTAATACAGAATAATGTATTGAAATTTATATAATTTGCTATTAACATTATTATTGATTTTTACAGTCATTTAAAATATACGGCCAGTAATTAAAATATTAAAATAGTTTTAATAGAGAGAAAAGTTTAATAAATCAATTATGTCTAATTAATCAAGATTTTTCAACAAATTTCTTTCCTGTTATGTAACTAGATCATGATACGTATACCTTCAATCAGTTTCTCAGGTAATAAATTAATAATAAATTTATGCCGAACTGAAGAAATAAATTTGTAACTAATCTCTTCATTATTTCTTTGCTAATTAATATTAAATGCATAATGTGTCATATAATTATATGAATAGTACTATATTGCATAATAAGTTCTTTACGTAGTAACGTTTCAGATCTTCAAGCATTAAAATAATATTAAATATAAATAAAATAAAACTTACAATTGGTTCTAATACATGATACACATAATTGTAATTTAATATATGCTTGCTAACACTTACATTATAACATGGACATCGAAAATTCTGTCTATGTATATCTTTTGTACTTGAAATACAATGAATATTTAACTATGTTCTTTATAAATTTACAATTATTTCCTAACAATTAAGTAAAGTAAATTATTATACATATAATATACGTGTGTATACCATATACTTTATCTAAATAGTTTGGTACATACATGTGTTATATTACAGTACAAGTTTTTAATAATACCTACTATTCTCTATAATTTCATTTCCTTAACCCCTCTTTTTGTAAATAGTTGTTTATAATATTTTATAAATTATAACCATGCGACCAACTCTTTTATAGAGGAGGAATTTAACCCTAATTTTTAACAAAAACCGACCACGAGCGTTCTAGTGGCGGACTTTTTTTTAAACGATTCAAAATTTAAAAAGAAATAAAAAATTCCAGTATTATTTTTTTATTAAATGTCGGCCTCACTGTGAAAAGTTGGAATTAATTAAAATAATAGGTAAGATAAACGTATGAATTTTGTATTAGTGGTATTCTACAAGCACAACTTTTGTTTTAGAGAGAGAGAGGAAACTATTGAAAATATGATATTTTAGAATAAATACGTAGACTAAAATCAAATATTTATAAGGCCCGTCACACACGTACAGTTTCAACTCAACAGATAAAACTGTCAGCTGGAACTGTACAGTGTAAGGTCACACACACGTACAGTTCAATCCTTCAGTTTTTACAATGGATTGGAAACAGCAGGACAATTTCACCCAGCAACATCTTTGATTCCACGGAAATTATATTGTTAAAAAAAAAAATCAAAGGCACTTGCTCCTGACCCCAAACGAAAGAACATATTCTGTATATCCTATAGACTCCCTCAATCAATTTATAAATGAAGCAGCCAGATACGACCAGTATACGACTACGATAGTATTCGTAATATAGTAATCAATGCGATAACCTGTGGTATTTGTAGTAACCTTTTCAAATAATTATTGTCAAAATATAATATTGATAATAAAATTTTACTTTCTTGAGAAGAAACTGCAAAATTTTGAAAGAAAAAGAGTGGTATTCGTTTTAATTATAGTTCCATTTGCGGAAAAGTGGACAATATATTATAATCCTAAATCTCCGCTGTCTCACCCCGTTACCTGCCACACGAAAAATGCCTACAAACTAGCTTTACGCTTTGTCTAGTAGTATAATAATAATAGTGATTATTAGTCTGTGCTCCTGACACAAATTGAACTGAGAACTGTACAGTTGAACCCGCACACACGCAACAATCAGTTGAACTTTTCAGTTTAAAAAATTGAAATTTCATTCGTCTCAGTTTAACTGTACAGTTGCGTTGAACTGAGACTGAAATACCTACACACGTAGAGCTTAAACTGTATAGCTGAACTGTTCAGTTCAAACTGTCAGTTGAAACTGTACGTGTGTGGCGGGTCTAAGAATACTTGTTAAATTATTTACGTTACTCGTTTTTTAACACTAAAGCCGTGATTTAAGCAAAAAAATTGTATTTGAATTTTTTATTTTATTTTAAATTTTGCATCGATTAAAAAAAAAAAAAAACACAAGTTTGTTTTGAGCGCTCGTTGTCACTTTTTCAATTTCTAAACATCTTTATAAGGGTAAGTTTCTCGCTTCTTGAGTTCTCTTTCCCTATTTCAAATCATTAGTGTATTCACCATTAGTTTCAATAGAAACAGAAGAATTTTTCTCAAGCAAAATCTATGCTACTCTTCAACTTTTTTTTAGCATTCCTTCAACATTTAGCTGGCTATTGAACTTAATACTGTGTATAGAGAACAATTAAATGTAACATTTAGTATTTAATGTTGACATGATGAAGATGGAAATGGATGGCTTAAAATTACATTGGTACCAAACAAATAACACAAACACACATTTGTGTCAGGGGAAATGATAATAAAATTATAATTATTGTTTTTATTATTTTGTCAACAAAAATATGTTCTGTTTTGTTTATCTATGTTGAAAAATTTTCTTTGTAAATTTCATAAAATCATCATATCAAATTAAAACATTATGCTTCGGGTGACACTCCTAAAAAAACATTTTATACAAAATTTAATAACAAATATGTGGGTAGAATTTTATCTCAATTAAACATTTTAATTGCTTTGGTCCATAATTATTAAATATAAATATAAAACAACAGCATTTTAAAAGCATGTACGAAATACACCATCAAAAATGTATTGATTAAAATGCGTGTCTAAAAGAAGATAATGTTGATTTTTCATTGCCGTTAGCCCCAACCATTTTTATCAATCTCCACTCACATCTATACATAATATAATAAAACTGTAACGAGACCATTTCTGTACATGGGATATTTTTTTGAAAATTGTACTGGTAGGTACTGTAAACAGTTATCGATGTACTCGTATAATAGATGTCAAAACAGCGATTTTCGAAATTTTTGTCTGTCTGTCTGTTTTTTACTCCGGGAAAATGTCTCATTCTCACGGGAAAAGAGAGAAACAATTTTGAGCATGTGCACACATTACGCAAAAACTATTGAACGGATTTTCATGATATTTGGTGTGGTGATAACTTATTACCTGGATCAACAACTAAGATACCTTTTACTCCGAGAAAATGTCTCATTCCCACTGGAAAAAAGAAAAACCATTTTGAGCATATGCACACATTACGCAAAAACTATTGAACGGATTTTTATTTTTGGTGTGGTAATAACTCGTTACCTGCATCAACACTTCGGATTCCTTCCCTCGGGAAAATACAAAATCAATTTTGAGCATGTTGCATGCGCATTAGGCAAAACTATTGTTCTATGCAAATGGTTTATAATTATTACGTTTACATATTCTTCATTGCATTTATGCGCGAACAACGTTGCGGGTACAGCTAGTCATATATATATATATATATATATATATATATATATATATATATATATATATATATATATATATATATATAGTTAAATATACCTACTATAGTATTTAACATATAAACACTGTCTAATATTGTAACGTGCGAAAAAGCTTATAATGCAATTCTTCAAATACAGTATCAAGTTCATTTCCTTAAGCAGCTTCCACATTCTCGCCGAAGTTGGACGAAGTAGTTCCTCGCGAGGTTGGCCGAGGCATAAGAATAGCATTGAAATACCAACCGCGAAGCACAACGAAATGACCCTCTACATTCTCGTTTCGTCCAACCTCGGCGAGAATGTGGAAGCTGCTTTATAATATTGTTGACGATATACAAACACACTGAGCGTGTGAAAAGACTTATTAAGCAAATCACAGCTTATAATACTTATTGTTCTAATTATTATTATCAATTTTAAATATGTATCTCTATTTTTATTCTAAATAAGCAAATTGTAACAACAACTCTGAAATAGTCAAATTTAACAGATAGCTTCTCAAAAAACATAAATAGTTGTCACCACAACTAAAGATTTAGATTTAGCCTCGATTTGATACAAGAACTATCTCCGAGTTGTTCGAAAAGCAGATTATCGTAATATTATTATTGTAACAAAAGAAAATAAAATTTTTTTTAATAAATAACGCGAAACGTGTTATTTAACTATATATATATATATATATATATATATATATATATATATATATATATATATATTTCTTTTTTAATTACCATAAAGTATATAAGAATAGCGTCTATTCTAAATAGTAAATTTGGAAAATGAATGTAAAACCAAATTACTACCTTAATATTATTTTCCTTTGAAAACGGATTGCTTACCTACGCATAAAGGTGAAGGTATTAATTATCTGGGTTCTTAATATATGAGAACCCATTCCCTTTGATTGCAGTCTAACAGTTTTAATAAGTTTTAATCTCCTTCTAATAGCATTGAAAGAGAAATCGGCGTGGGAGTGAAAATATTATTACTATATTAATATTATTAATATATAGTATAGTTGCCTAACTATAGCCATAATACAATCGATTCAAATGTTCAAGTACTATTATATTGCAAGTTAACTTTACGACGGAACTTTTACTTTATTCTCTATTTAACAATTGTATCTGTATTAGAAAGCTTTAAGTGGGTGAGCTTGCACTATAGTTACTTTTCTATTTTACACAGAAGTAGTTCATTAATTGTAATAATATTGTAACTAGGAATTATTGGAAATATTAAGTGGGAAGAAATAAATATAAAAAATTTCGTTAAAATGGAATTATTTTTTTTATTGTTAATCAAAAGAATAAAAAATTGTTAAGAACTCTTTTCAGCGTGTGACTCTTATGAATAGGCGTCATAGATTATGAAGTTATGATTCTTCATAATGTCAAGAGTCGTCAATTGCAATATATGCCTATGATTAAACATATATCATATATGATTAAACATATATGATAATTGCATAGACTGGGTACACCAATGAATAAATCAGACAGAGAAGGTTACTTAACGAGTTTCGATAATAGAGGTGTCTGTCAATAAGCGATCATCTTAAGAGTGACCTAAGGGAGCCCGAATTTTTCATCCTTGAGTTACATATTTACAGAAAAAAGACACCTTTTCGGTATTTTTCTCTAAAGAAACCTTATATGCAATCGATCTGAAACCTTTTGTACATCATGACACATCCCTTTAAGTATGGAGGGTAGATATCAGGAGCACCATCTCTGTATCAAAAAGTGTCCATAGAAAGGCGTAAATAGTGGCGGCGCTACTGTAGCAAAAGGGTAAATTTAGAGAAGTAAACAAGGAAAGAAAAACATCCGCGTTGTTATGTAATTATTGTTTTTTTATTATAATTGTTGCATATAATAGTTTTATTATTTTAAAAATTTTTATAAAATTTAACACAAAAAAATTACTATACTCTTTTGCTACTCTAGCGCTATTCTGGCGAGTTCTTGAACTGTTACTTAGTACTTAAAACAGGACACTTTTTGAACTATTTTTCTATTGTTTTCCGTACAAGATAGTCCTCCTTATATTCTACACTCTATACCTTTAAGTATGAAGAATACATTTTATATGCGGACGACATGATGCATTTTGCGGCACATAACAGACAGTTTCAACAAGTGGTTAGAAATTAGAAAATCAGACTGAGTCTTGAAGAAAACCAGTTTTCTGCATTACTAAACCTAAAATTAAATTGGTTCAGACCGGGTTTTTTACTTTTTTATCTGCAAAAAGGCGTTGAATTTTTTTTTTTAGGGTTAGTGACCCAGGAAAACTGTAACATTTTCAGCGTGCTTTAATATAGTTTTGAGTAAAATAAGTTTCAAGTTTTATCTATATCTAATAGTATTATCAGCATAATCAGTAATAGTGGAATTATGAAAAAACATTTGGTAGGTTGTTTATAAAAATCATAAGAATAATTGTTGCTAATATCGATGCTTGTAAAACACCAGTCTTCACGTTTGCAAGATTAGTTTTACAATTTATGAATATTAGGTAAGTAGGGAACAGTGATTTATTATCTCTAAGGTCATATTATTAATCAATGTTGTTTAATTTTTACTAACTCCAGTGCAAACTTTTTTTTTGTCTGCACAGCTTTTGTAAAATTGAAGTAATTCGTGCGCTATTTAAAATAATACTTATTTACATTATTGATTTTAAAGTAAATTATGTTATGAATTATGTCAATCAAAATTTGTTATGAAAATTATCACAAGACTGTGTGCACAGACATAAAAGGCAAAACCGTTGCTAAACCTCTTCTTAATATACCTATACAAGTATTAACGTTTAATATTAAGATGTCAATTTTCTGGTATAAATAAACCATTGTAGAAGGAATACGGGATTATAAACAAAATTAGAAAAATTTAATCAGAGATAAAAGAAAAATTATCTTCCTCGCAATTTTTGCGAAGCACTTCGTATATATTTAATATTACAAAAAATAAATTTCAAACAGATTAAATCGTCAGAAATTTAAAAGCAACTCCGGGAAATAGAGAAAAGAATTTCTATAGAGAGCCATAATACAGTCAGTGACATTAATTAAAACTAAAAAGAAAATAACAATTGAATGAAGTGCATATATACGTGTATGTGTATGTGTATGTGTATGTAGAAGTATAGTACCTACAGGATATATACAAGAAAAGTTCATTATGCAAATTCATCGGGCACTGGAAAACTACGTCCACATATATACATATGCACATATTAAAATGAATATATTTCACAGTACACACTGTTGTAGTGCACGTACATTGTAGGTACAGGGTGTCTCACGAAAAATTATCAGTACGTTATATAAACATCCATCAACTCGATAAAAGATGTAAATAACTTTATATATGGTAACAAAAATTGAAGTATTTCTGCTTAATATGTAGTCTATAATCAACTAAATAAGCTAGTGATATCAAAACTTTAACTTTTTCGAAGTAGCAAAAAATATACTGTCTGAGTTTTTCGAGAGTTGCCATTTTTATTACAGCCAAATCGTTGATTTAATCGAAAAATTGTTCAAATAAGAGTTGTAGATATCGACGGGGGCAATCGATTGCTATAATCAGATGCTTCATTATGGTTTTCGAGCTATGATGCGAACTTTTAGATTTTTAAATGGGACTATATTTTAATTTTTCGATAAAACTGATCTAATGCATTAATTAACAACATAAATGAGTAAACAAATTTTTTTACCCAAGTTTAATTTTTTAATTTTTCTTTAATTGATCAGTTAGGCGGTAGAAATATGCATATGTACTTGAGGCTACTTCAACCGATAGTGTTTTTCTTGCTTACATTTCCATTACATCCAAGAAAAGAACCTTTTCCAATACCACTTCTATCATCAAAATTTGGTTGTAATAAAAATGGCAACTCTCAAAAAGCTCACATGGTATACATATTGGAATCTAACATGAAGTCGTGACTTCAAAATTCTGTATATGGTGAATAATATAAAAATAAAATAAAATAAATATTTAGGGAAATAGAACAAATATGTGACTGAGCTGGATCAAATGCAGCGCAAAGCTATTTTGTAGGAGAGAAAATAGTGTCAACAGAGTGCATCCTGGTTATTGTATAATTAAAAAAGATCTAAATTTGTTGACTATAAATGCTACATCTTTTCAAGTGTCTCAAATTTACTAATACTCTATTCACCAGCATTAAAAATTTAACGTTAAATGTCATGACACCCAATGACAATTCCCTATAAATACATTTTATATGTAGCTAGTTATATATGACTAACATATTCTCATAATCAAACTGCATAATTTTTGACAATATTTTATCAAAAACGATCGACTTGTTCTGAAGTTAGGCCATTTAGTGTGATCTTTGGGCAGACAGATGAACCGGAGGAGACAGGAAATTAAAAATACATATTTAAGCTTTAAAACATAAAATACTCGTGAAAATTTTGATTTTAGAGGGAATAAATTTTTATATTTAAAAAGTCAATCTTCCGCTACTATAATAGTCTCGAAAGCAAAACAAATTAATAAATAGCTCTGTTAGGATTCCACGAATCCAAATTTAATTTTCTTAAGAGAGTCATTCAATTCAGTTGTAATGTATACGTATTTTTGTCTACCACTGTATTAATTTCCTAAAATCATTAATTATTGATTGAATTTATTGAACGATATACAATCAGACGATAAGTCGCAATATGTACCACTTTTTAGAAACGGAAGGAATACGTAGTTCTCATACGTCATTTCAATAACTCGATGAGTGACGTTTCCTAAGCCATAGAGGCCCTAATAGTGGTAAGTAGTCGCGTAGACACACAATCAAACGGTATAAAAGCCGAAACTGAGTTCAGTCATTCGTTCAATCTGATTCTCACTCTCATTCGTTCATAGTCAATTTGATTCTCAATAAATTCAGTAATGTAATTATTTTTAATTTCCTTCCTTAATTATTAGTTAATATTACACATAGACAACCTAGTATGGTATTGTAGTTGAATTTTAAATTTAACAGAAATGATAAGCATGAAAATTGTAGAAAACTTCATGAAACATACCGGCCCGTTCACAACATTATATTGTTAATATATTTTCATTATTAATTTCCAATTATCTTTAATTTTCACAATTTACTTCATTTTAATTGGACGATATGTTTAAACTGTATTTGTCCGTTAGATTACGAATTCGGAATTAGATTCTTAAAGAACTTTGACCATTCTCATTGTGAGCATTTAATATTTTTATTTTACAATAAATTTTATATTTTTATTGTTAACAGTTAATTTTTGTTTTATTCAGTCTTTACAATTACGTCTTTGTAACATTTCTGTGCCTTTTAATCGCGTCCCGAAGTCTTTACATTTTTAAACTAAAGAAATTGCAGAATATTTTAATGCCACAGCTACCACCCTTTACACCAACCCCAATATTTTACATGTGGTGGCACCAGTGGTAACATAAAGTCAACCACAAAGCCACCTACTCCACTTTCCACCACTAACCCCTAATATATTACAATTGGTGGCAGCGGTGGGATAGCTCAAAACACAAAACACTGGAAGGAATACAACTATCTCTTTTCTGCAATCACTTATGGGCATTGATGTGCATTTTTCAGAACTATGTTGTCATTCACTTAGTAGATACCAATGTGTGCGTTTCAATTGTTGTCATATTGTTGCCGTCGTGTTGACACGATATACGTGGTATACATGCATGATGCGTGCCACATGCATGTTATATACATGCGTATGCAAGACACCAATACACACAACTATCCATCGCACTAGCACACACAACTTCGCGTGCACATATATAACATATTGATGGGATATTTTCTATCCTTTGTCTTTACACTGGTTTCATTAGTATAGAGATACTAGCGTTCGTTCTGTAATATTCTGTGGTTCAAAACAATCACCAAGCCACCTACTAACCTCCAATACTTTACACAGTTAAGAGACATTTAAGATCGTCGCTTTCGGAATTAAATTTCATTTTATAAGCGGATAACATTACAGCATTATTTGTTTTTTAAAATCAACTTTTAGAAGACTCCAAGTAGCACCTATGGTTCAAAAAAATCCCAAAATTTTCTGAATAATCATATGAGTACTTAGATCATAAGAGTATTCGAAGAATCTGAAACTTCATAAAAAGTACAGGATTCGTTATATTTACACCTCTTCTTGAAACATACGGTACACTTGCACACTTTTTTGTCTTTATTTTTTTAGTTTTTTGTGTCTGTAACTAAGGATTTCACCTCCAGTAGTGATCGAACCAATACAATCGTTGCTGGTCTCGTCAGTCAATCTTTTATACATAATCGCACGAGACCATAGCAATAGGTATTAACGCTCCAATGTCTTTTAAACAATATTAAGAAAGGAATAACATTAACAATAAGCCAGTGAAAAGTGCTACTCTGCACTGAATTGTATTTATGCAAAAATATACACAGTATAAAGAAAAACAAAAATATTGGCTAGAAAATCTCGATTGGCTGGCTTTATTCGATTTGATGTCATCACACTCTATGTCGTGTACAAGGGTTGCCAGCGCTTTTATTTTGTTTTGTTACTGTTTTTTATAATCAACGTGCGATACGAGAAATACGTGGTGATGACCAGTAAATATATTATGTTTCATGCAATATTTTTGTACTCGTTCATATCGAAGTGGTAAGTAATAAGTAGGTAGTAGGTAAGTATAATGCATATTATGTAGGCATATTATGTAGGATCGAAAAATTAAACAACACGGTAAGTATGTACATAATGTAAGCTGCTTGTATGTTTTACTTATTGTTAGTATTTACCGCCTCAGTATGAATATGGAACAAATCAATTTTGAATATTCAAGGCTCTCCTCTTTTATTCAAACCACAGAGAACAGAGGTGCTATTCGTATCTCTATACTATTGAAACTAGTGTCACCACAAAGGATAGAAAATATCCCACCAATATGTTATACCATGTGAGTTTTTTGAGAGTTACCATTTCTATTACAACCAAATTTTTATGATAAAAATGGTACTGGAAAAGGTTCTTTTCTTGGAGGTAATGGCAATGTAACCAAGAAAAACACTATCGGTCGAAGTAGCCTCAAGTACATATGCATATTTTTACTGCCTAACTGATAAATTAAAGAAAAATTGAAAAATTAAACTTGGATAAAAAAATTTTTCTGCTCATTTATGTTGTTAATTAATGCATTGATCAGTTTTATCGACAAATTAATATATAGTCTCATTTAAAAATCTAAAAGTTTATACCATAGCTCGAAAACCATAAGAGCTATAAAGCTCCTAACTATAGCAATCGGTTGCCCCCGTCGATTCTACAACTCTTATTTGAACAATTTTTCGATTAAATCAACGGTTTGGTTGTAATAAAAATGGCAACTCTCGAAAAACTCACACAGTAAGGTAAAAGTGCCCAAAGCTGACAGGGGTCCAATAGCTGACACGTA
Organism: Brachynemurus nebulosus; assembly: GCA_035578155.1. Lineage (NCBI taxonomy): Eukaryota > Metazoa > Arthropoda > Insecta > Neuroptera > Myrmeleontidae > Brachynemurus > Brachynemurus nebulosus. Next base: position 42,386,599 of record JAPWDM010000008.1, on the reverse strand, counting down.
TCAAAAAAAAAATTTTTAATAAGCATTTTAGCGAACAAAAATAATTTTTCTTTGTATGGAATACTTTAAAAATGTACCTAGTTATCATTTAAATTTTTAAACCTAAACGAACTAAATCTATATTCATATTAGTAATATTATTTTATGTCAAAAGTGTGGTTAAGTTACATTTGACGTTTTGTGTTAAATATTAAGGTAAGAATAGTGTTTTATTTAATTATTAAGAAAATTGTAATCTACTAACCGATAGATATAATTAATGTTTTTTAAATAAAGGTATTTCTCTTATTTAATCTATAAAATTCGAAAAAAAATATTTTTCCGGCTTTTTAGGTTAAAAGAAAGGTGTCAGGTTTTGGCATTCCGTGCGCAGTGACTTTCCTATACCTGACATACTATGTCAGGTATAAGTAAATTTTAAAATAAATATATAGCATTGTCTTTGCATTTGAAATAACGTTCACGCCAACATATACTAAATTTTATAACATTGGAATGACAACAACCAAAGCCTGACATAGTATGTTAAATATGTCATGTATGGGGACACAACACATGTCAGACATAGGCTTTGTATAACTGTTAATCAAAAATATCATTCCATTTTATTTTATCTAAGCAATATTGTCCTCCATACAGCAAAAAAAATATAATTTTGTTGAATATTATAATTTTTTTTAATATTTTTATTTTTCTAGAGTTAACATGAACAACGAAGGCAAAAAAATTTTAAAATATGAGAAGAATGATATGAAAAAAGCTATTGAAGCTGTTAAAAACAATCAAGTTTCAGTTCGCTCTGCAACGAGACAGTTTGGAGTACCAAGAACAACATTATTATCAAAAATTAATGGAATTTATCCTGAAGTTTGCAAAATGGGACCAAAAACAAATCTTTCCGAGGAAGAAGAAAGTCTTCTTGTTCAGTGTATATTTCACGTCGCGAACAGAGGCTTCCCTGTTACAAAGGATCATTTATTGAATTCCGTGAAGCTATTATGCTCTCAGTTAAAACGTAAAACAAATTTCAATAATGGAAAACCAGGCAGTAAATGGTACCAATGTTTCTTGAAACGACATCCTGAATTGTCAGAGAGGTTGTCTCAAAATTTAACAAAGGCAAGATCTAATGTATGTGAAGGCAAAATTCGCAACTGGTTTAAAGAAATCAAAAGTTTTGTAAAAGAAAATAACTTGGGAGATATTTTTAATGATCCTAAAAGGGTATTCAATGCTAATGAAACAGCTTTTTTCCTGTCTCCTAAAGGACAAAAAGTTTTGGTAAAGAAGGGCACAAAGTTAGTTTATTCTTTTACAAATAATGACGATAAAGAATGTGTTACTACTTTATTGACTACAAATGCTTTTGGCATGTTAGCACCAACGATGGTTGTTTACCAATACGATAGACTGCCTCAAAATATAGTCGATAAAATACCTGAAGATAATTGGGTTATCGGGAAAAGTAAATCTGGCTGGATGACTGGTGAAACTTTTTTTGAATACATCGCTAATGGATTTCATCCTTGGCTTGTAAAACAAAACATAACTTTACCTGTTGTACTGTTTGTCGACGGACATTGCAGTCATTTAACCTTCTCAGTTTCAGAGTTTTGTTCCAAAAACGGCATCATTCTTATCGCACTCTTACCGAACTCTACACATATTCTCCAACCGTTGGATGTTGCTGTTTTTAGACCGATTAAAAATGACTGGAAAAAGGCAGTTTATCAATGGAGGATAGAAAATGAGGGAGCAAAACTAAAAAAAGAAGATTTTGCACCACTTCTTGATAAAGTATTAAAAAATTTGAAAATTGAAACTATTACAAACGGTTTTAAAAGTTGCGGCCTCTGTCCGTTGAATGAAGAAGCTATTAACTATCAAAAATATTTTAAAACTAATAATAATGACATTATTGTCAATAACAGCACTCAAAAGGAACCTATAGAGGTGCTAAAAATTCATTTGAATTGGTTAGAGGGTGAAATAACCCAAGAGAGACTAATTCAATTTAAAAATAATAATGTGGAAACTGAAGATTTATCATTATATCGGTTATGGTTAAAATTAAAAAATACAATCAACAATGAGAAGCCTTTAGAAAATGAAAATCAAGGAGAAGAAATTAGTATATTTCCAATTACAGAAGCCTTAGGAAATAATACTGGAGAAATAGTGCTTGAATCTACCGAAAACGATGAGCATTTAATATCCGAAGTTAAAGAAAATAGTCCTGAAAAAATACACCAGACTCAAGAAAATATTCCACAAACAATACTGAAGTCTCAAGAAAATATACCACAAATAATCGAAAATACTGAAGAAAAGGATAACAAAGAAGTATACGTTGAAGTTCCAAGTCCATTCAAAAATGTATTGTTTTGGCCTGATGAAAATATCAAAAACAAAAAAAAATCGCCAAAAACAGTGAAAACTAAATTACCAGCGGTCGCAACTTCAACTAAATGGAAAGAATATTTTTTGAAAAAGAAAACAGAAAAAGAAAATAAAGAAAAGGAGAAAGAAGAACGAAAAAGAAAAAGAGAAGAAAGTAAAAATAAAAAGAAACAAGAAAGTAAAAAAAGGAAAGAAAATATGATACGGATAGAATAAGATTTCTTTTAAAAATTTAAATTAATTTAGGGCAAATGTTCATACATACCTATGTTTATGTTTGTAAATTTATATTTATCAGAATAGTCATTTATGTTTAATAAAATCAATGGTTATATATTTATAAACAGAGTATTATTTCAAATATTTATACTGTCAGCTATTGGTTTTGTTATATGTCAGCTTTTGGAACATTTCAATTATTCGTATGTCAGGCATTGGCAAAAATAATTTCTTTTAAAGAAAATTTATAACTTAGGAACGAAAGTTGATATTACCAATTTATTGATGGGGGCAATATCTCTTATCATTTGTCTTTCAAAGCCTATTTCTTTGGGAAATATATAAGAAGTCTTAAAAAAGTAATATTACTGTTATTATGAAAATGTGTCTTAAGGTGTCAGGCATTGGGTGTTTTACCTTATATGTGCACTCGGTTTAGTGTGGGTTAGTGCGAAGTATGTTGTGTGCATTAGTAACGTAACCTATCGTGCATACATAATACTACCCACGTATGTATGTGGTAGGTATACCGTGTTAATACGACGGTGACAGTATGACTATACAATGGCAACAATTGAAACTGATTGAAACACACTCATCGAGTGCTACCGAATGAATGACTAATAAGTAGCCTATTGTGCCCAGAAATGCCCTTGAGTGATTACAGAAAAGAGATAGTTGCTGTACCTCTATATTACTCTATGATTCCAACATATTTTGAATATATAGGATTCAACAGCGTATTTCTGAGGATATATGCATTACTTTGGTTACGGTGGATGTAAGATATGCTAGAGTTAAGCCACAGTATATTTGGATTAGGTCGTCGTACATATAGTCAGGTAGAAGGTATTCTGCAAAATACCTATGTACTCTCATTGATAGTGTATATTCTTGCAAATAAAATACAGATTCAATTTGTTTATCTATGAACGTATATGAGAAAATTACAAGAAGATTTTATGGATAAATCGGAATGTTAGTGTGAAAGTGAAATTTGTGAAAATTTTTGTGAAAATATAAACTACTGAATTGTTTACAATGTAGGGTTTATACATCAATCAATATTTTAATAAGAATGCTTATACTCTCGAAACGATTTCCTTGTTCAAGAATAAAACAATTTTTTTCGATTTTTATTTTCAATCAAAACAATTATTTTTTTGGCGGTTTAAAGAAATTTTTCTTTGACTACTACAAAAAAAAAGAAAAATTTAGAAAATATTTTTTTGATAGAATAAATGTATAGTCCAACTTCAGAACCATTTATTGTGACATTATTACCCACTGTCAGTGTGTTAATAGCAAAAATTAGTGTATGTACACTAGTATGTAATTTAAGAGGGTGACTCACCCCCTCTCCAATGTTGCTCAAGCTGAATTTTGAATTCGAGAATTTCATTTCCACGTTATTCTAATTGTGTTAAACTATTTTCCATGAAGAAGAACTTCTTGAACTACCCAAATAGTACGACTATCCGACACAGTCACCCCCTATTTAACTACCCCTAGACTTAATATTAGGACATTGAGCAAAAACAGGTCAATTAGATTTTTTGACGAAGATTTCAAATCTGTAAACAAAATTATTATGTTGTCTATTTTTCACCCCCTTTTTGAAAACTTAACCCCCAACCACCCCTGTTGATGTAAATTGAATAAATTACATATCAATAGATAGCTCTTTAACCCCTTTAGCGGCTCATGTAAAACTAACCAAATAAAATCATCTTTGAAAATACTTAATTTAATTGCATAATTATATGGCCTACCCATTCGATAATTTTTGCTTTAGTAATGCTTTTACGATAGCAGATGACAGCATCTTACAGTTACCAACACGAGGCGAGTTCAGGTCGGGAGAGTCATTCAAGTTGTATAATTCATATGACGAGCTGTGCTCGGGATAGCCGCTAAAGTGGTTAAATAAGAGTAATATCGCCAATTTAAACATTTGCTCTATCTCTTACTGTTTTCGAGATATTTGTAAAATTAAATTTTTACCCCAATTTTTGAATGGTGATTTCACCCCTTCGAACCACTTTTTCGCAGATAAAAAAAATACGCGTCCCTTAGTTTTTAGTGTTCTACAACATACTTAAGTTTCATCAAAATCGATGGGTCCGGCTTCGGGACCTTTACTTATAAGAAATTAACAGCAAACACAGCTGTTCTACAGCCTTGGGCCAAAAGTATTAAGCACCCCCATGAAACACGTGTAACTCATTAATTAATTTAAAAATGACTTATCTGCCCAACAGCAGAATGAAAGGCAATACTAAAAGTTAATTTTAAACAATAGATAAAAGATTTTAAGGTACTATAAAACACCTGGTCCACAAAACGTGAAATATGAAGTTTTTTGAAAAATAATGTAATTTATTTGTTAGTCTTTTATTAACTTTCGGAATAACAAGAGGCTGGCGGGTGTTGTTTATTTGTGTAGTAGAGACAGTTTGTAATACGAAATGCCGAAACAATGAGAACTTAACACAGAAACACGGATAAAAATCCAGATGTTATATGGAGAAGGGAAGACTCAAGTACAGATTGCTAAATTAGCCAAAGTTTGACGATGTGCAGTGCAATCTACCATTGAAAGGTTCGCGGAGACTGGCTCTCACACAAACAAAATGAGAACGGGCAGAAAACGCATTACTACTGACCACCACGTTAGAAAACTTATCCGTGACTCGGACCGCAAAAAAACTTCTTCAGAGCTCACTGCGGTTTTATCGGAGGACATTGGGAAACTAATTAGTTCTCGAAATGTAAGAAGAAGGATTACAAAAGCAGGCTTAAAAAGCTGCAAAGCCAGGAAGAAGCCTTGGCTCTCCGACAACAACAAGAAGAATCGTGTGGAATGGGCTCTAAGACACCAGCATTCTTCTGAAGAAAATTGGTCCAATGTGGTATAATTTTACTAACTTAGCAATATTTACTTGAATCTTTCCTTCTTCACACAATTTCTCGATTTTTATCCGTGTTTCTGCGTTAAGTTCTCATTGTTTCAACATTTCGTATTACAAACTGTCTCTACTACCCAAATAAACAACACTCAGCAGCTTCTTGTAATCCCGAAAATCAGTAAAAGACTAACAAATAAATTACATTATTTCTCAAAAAAACCTCATATTTCACGTTTTGTGGACCAGGTGTTTTATGATACCTTAAAATCCTTTATCTATTGTTTAAAGTTAACTTTTGGTATTGCCTTTCATTCTATTATTAAACAGATGATAAGTCATTTTTAAACTAATTTATAAGTTGCACGTGTTTTATGGGGGTGCTTAATACTTTTGGCCAACTGGGTTTGTAGGAACTTTTCAAAACTGGCTCCTTCGTCTTGGACTCGTCACCAGTACAGTAACAGGCAGTTCGGCGTTTCGCGTGATTAATTACTGTACAATACAATTTCTCTTTTGTACTATACTAATTGACTGTAAATATAGAATGTAAATGTGTATAAAATTGTATCTACTATTTGTTATCAGTTATTCTCTTAAAACTGCAACTTTTAGAATCGGGCCGGATTACTGGAGGGTCCGGATTATCGAGGACCGAATTATTGAGGTTCTACTGTATATCAAGAAAAGAAAACTTACTTGTTTATTTCCGTGTGGGTATTTTTTAAATTTATAATCATTTTCTTAGAAGCATATATTGTTTTTATAATTATATGAAACCTTACATATTAACTGACGTGGATGTATAACTAACTATAAAAGTTATTTCATTACGATTATTGAACAAGGAGTTGTAAGGATTTTATTACTAAAAATTAATTAGCGAGAATTTTAAAAGTGTTTTTAAAACTAGATAGAAAATAAATTCTATTACTAATTCATGCGGATTGATACTTGGTATATTTTTCCTGAAGATGCTGGGAAAATATCATTAAATATATCTTTCTTTAAAACATTATATACTGTCTGTCACACAAGAGCGTCGTGTGCATATTTAAAAGAAAAATTATTATTTCTCAGAAATGAATAAATCGATTTATAGTACACTAAAAGCACTATTACGTATTTATTTAGCAAGTTGTCCAGACTTCATTATTATCTAGAATTTGTGGGCATCATTTTGGCATACTTTTTATAGAATTTTTCGCATTTGTTGCGGTAACGACCGCCAGAGAGCTTGGATATTGCGGCACACCTGTTTTAATAAAAGACCAAGTATATTTGGCAGAATCCCATGTGTAAAAACACGTTTCGTCAGTAAAAATTCCAATTTTGCATACCCCATAAGCGTCACTTTTTGACATGTTCTAATTTGAGGAAAAATTTCAGCATCGTACTTACGCCAAGAAATATTTACTTTGTTGAATCGCCTATTCAGAGTCATTTTACTAATAGGGACATTACATGTCACTTCATCCAGGTCATGTCACCCACAATCTCAGATTTAGCTGAAAATTTTTTTATTTGTTTATTTCATCATCCTAATAATCTGTACAAAATTAAAAAAATTTATCTCTAATAGTTATGAATTTTTGAAATTTAGCAAAATAGGTTTAAAATGGTTTTCCGTGGCTATCACTTTCGGTGACGTTATTATATTAAAAAATCCATAACTTCTATAATACTTAACATAAGGCAATAATTTTTTCATCAAAATGTTCAAAAAGGTCTGGAGAGTACAGGAAAAATAAATTTGGTTAATTATCACTTTATGTTTCTATGTAATGCTTTGTTAGATTTAAATTTTGAGACATTTTTTAAACGACAAACAAAACATTTTTAAAAGTGATTATTGACCAAAGGCATTGCAGTAACCGCAGTAATTTTTTTTTTAATTTACCCTAAAAATGTAAACTAAAATAATCTAAAAAAAAATAATTAATGGTTTTTTAATCGCGAATATTTTTCAGACACGTCCGACTTCTGAAAGCTCAAAAAACGAGCTTTTTGGAACAATTTCCCAAAAATTCAAAAATTTTGTTTACACCATGGCAAAGAGCGAAAAAAATCATACAAAATACGTTTTTAAACGATTGTTCTATGTCAGCTGGTTTCCGAGAAAAATTAAATTTTATAACTTTTGTTCTTGTCGCAGTGTCAAAAAAGGCTTTCGTTGAAATAACTTGAAAATTGTTTTATCCTCTTTTTCAGAAGGCCCTCGCATTTTTTTTTCTCGGGAAAATTCTTGACCATTATATCGCAACACCTACTTCCATACAAAGTCTTTTGGCTTGTGCATATATTTAGCATCAGCTTTATAAGTCATTTTAGGTCCTTTACTGTGGGTACACAAGAACATTTTCTTGAATCATTTTGCATGTGATGCACTAAATTTGCAAATGTTTTTTTTTTATCGCTGTACAAAGTAACACTGGCGTCTCAAGCAAGTAGTCTATCCTACCCTTCAAAGAATACTATAGCTTAGTGGGGCTCCCAAATAGTTTTCTCTTGAAACAGTCCACCGAACGCTCTTGTGTGACAGACTGTATTGTATAGAAGTTTCTTTATGATTATTCTACATTTTTAGAAAATTGTATAAAAATGAGATAAAAAGAAAATTTTAATCAAAGATTTTTTTTAAAATCTTTTTTTAGTCAAGACCTATAGTCACATTAAATTTGAAGTTTTTAGCACTAGTAGGAGTACCCTAACAATATGAATACATCTGGAATTTGAAAAAAGTCCCTATATGTAAACATTTTCAACGTTAATTCTTTATTGTTTTGTGGTAAAACATAATTATTTAATTATTTTTTCAGAACTTTATTGTAAATGTACCTAAATAAAATTATAAAAAGTAATGAAAACTGTTTTCATATAAGGGATAAATATTTTCAATAATTAAATTTTCTTCATACAATAAGTGAACGTATTCTTTTATTAAGAGTAAAATAATTAAAAGTGTGTAAATTTTTTCTATCAAGAACAGAGCAACATCCTGCAGGTAAACAAATCTGCTGCTGTATAAAACGAATAAGCTTTCAGGAAATATTTTCATTAATTTTTTCAACAAAACTGTTAAATAAAATAAAATAAAACAGTAATAATGCTAAAGGGAATTGTAAACGTCGGAATTCGTATTTATATGCTAGTTGTTGTGTCTAGGTATATCTAGTGTATGTTAATAATAATAATAATTAAAAATTTTGTAGGACGTCATCAACCGTTTTTAAAATTCAAATCAACCGTTTTCAAAAATATTACTATTCGATTCGGTGCGAATTATTCGACATTTCGAATAATTCGTACACCTTTAATTTCATTACATTAGTTAATGAAATGTTACATTCAGTAATTTGAATCGGTGTTAAAATTTAATGAATTTCAAATCTTTTTATCGTCATTAAAATCAAACGTAATATATTATGTAATGATAATAATTTAAACATAGTCATTTTATTTACCATTTTATTTTATTTTTATTATTTTTACTCAATATAGACGCCTCATTACTTATTCCCCAAATTATCTATATACTTATTGACAGACAACATTTTGTATTTAACTAGAAGTATCTACTTATTTAATTCGTATGCCAGACATTTCTTCTAAAAGAACACTACATTATGTTAAGTATTAAATTATTTAATGATTCGTTCCGCATTTTAGTTATGCAGTAGAACCTCTTATTACGGACACCTCTCTTAACCGGACCAGATAAATGTTTTATGACGGTGGCATACTATACTAAAACCAATGTTTGGTATAAGCTAAGTGCACCAGTAGCCGTCATGTTAAGACCTGAGCAGCACTTTACATTAAATTTTTTCGTTCATAATTATACGAAATAACCAACAGTAAAGCTAAAACGAAAGAGAATTTTATGATCTTTCAGGAATATTCTAACTTATTTGAATATTTTTATAATAAATATATTAATAAAAATAAAATAAAGGAAAAAGTGTGGTGTACCAATACCCGTCAATAAAATATTAACGATGTTCCAGTATCCGTCAGAGGAGACCCCCAGTATCCGTCATTCTTTAGAATATGATTAATCTTAAACAACTAAGCTATATAATTAAAATACTTAAGGATAAAGCTTTATTTAAAAAAAATTATTTGATTCTGTTATTCCCTTTTTTATAAAATACCGAATTTAACTATAAATAAATTTTATTTATTTAAATTAAAAATTTTGTCATTTATTATTTATTTTTGTCATCTATTATTTATCTTCAATTCCTGAAGATATATCGCTTAGATTGGCATTGAACTGATTAATTGTTTTAGAATTTTCGATCATCCATGATGCTAATTCTTCTGAAGCATTATCCATAATATCGATAAATGCTGCTTTTGTACATTCTTTTTCATTGGAATTAATAACACTATGTACTGAATTTGATCCTTTCTATACAATTACATGATTATTAGTCGGGCTCAAAAATATACTGATCCATCATAATTCCACCAGACGCTCTGTATCTTTCGAAATTTCGATAAATTCTTCTTTCTTAAATATTCTTTAATTTCCTTAAGCCAGTTTTTAATATTTTACTCGGCTACTGAAGTTCTTGATTTTGTTACATTTTGAGATAATCGCTTAGATAACTTCGGATATCTATTGCAAAAAGACAACAACCATTTTCGTCCAGGTCGACCATGAGTAAGTGGATTTTCTCAAGTTTTGAATTAGTAGTTGGCTTCTGTCTAGCAGTGCAGTTTCATCCAAATGTATCATCCACTTTACTATGTTCTCATCTTTTTTGTTAGTTAAAATTATTATGGAGGCACTTTTTGCATAATATGGAGTACTTTCCTTTATTTTTCTGACAATATGATCTGACAATTATCTGTGATATACGGAATTGTTTGACTACGATAGAGATCAGCATTTTTTTTAACGAATGGCATATCAAAAGCATCTATTAAATCTTCATTACTGTATTGGTGCTCTTACCTTAAGTATATAAAGTGGTTCATGTTATAAATTTGAATTAAAAAATAAAAAAAATTGGAATTAAACAATTATAGTTGAAAAAATATTCCCAGACACTTTTGTAGGTTTCCTTCTTTTTTGTCCTTGTCGTACACTTTTCAACACTACACCAGTGTCCTTAATCAGCGGTTTTTATTTAGTTTTTTAAATATTTAACATAATATTATTTCATCTTCACAAAGTTAAAAAAATGATGCAATACTGTAAAGAAAAGTGAAATATGTTATTTTTAATTAGAATAGACTATTTTCGTTTGATTTTAACTGATTTAAAAACTCTAAGCATTACATATTAACATCTACTAATTTTTGTTTTTCAAAATTATATTTTTAATAGTATTAAATATTTTGCAATGAATCCAGTCATTCAGTTATTTTATGTATATGCTTACAGTTAAGTTATAATATATCATTAATGTCATTTGTTTTCGGTTTCTTTAAGAAGTATTTTTCTGTAATCAAATTATTATTGAATAAACAGAATTTACACTAAGATATAAAATAGTGTTATTAACTTATTATTTATTATTATTTCGTAACCTAATGTTCAATTAGTACCCTATGCACTATTTATTTGTTGGACTGGAATTAGAAAAAGATAATTATCCGTTGAGAAAGAAACTATCAAAAGTGTCTGGGAATATTTTTTCAACTATAGTTATGAATACTACATTATTTAATGCTATTATTTACTTTGCCCCTGTTAAGCAGACACCTCTGTTAGCCGGACAAATTTTTGTGTGACACTGCTGTGCGGTTAACCGAGGTTCTACTGTAATAAATAGATGGTAGCCATCTTACCCAACTTACCACGATCCGCTGGTATATAATATTATTACTTCTACTAAAACACACAGTCACACACAAACATATACACCCGCACATAATTCATATAATATCCATCTAGTAGTAAGTAGAATCGACCGATCGAAATGATCATCGGTATCCCGGAGGTATATCCTCAGGGATTCGAAGAAGCTTGTATTGGATACTTAAAATATTACCTGTCGTTGCTATTATCAGGCAAACATATTTACTACAGTCAGTGAGAATATTTTATATTTACTTGCCGATAAGTTGCGGCGGGTGCAGGTGGATCAAAAATTTGCGCACGACAGACGAACAAGAACAAAATGATTGAAAATCACAGGAGATTTCAAAGAGTATATTATCGTCATTTTTCTATAGGTACGTCAGTCATTTGGTTCGATAATAATTAAATAAAATATTGATTGCGATGAAATTTTCCAGGAAAAATTATCATATATTGCGTCGAAAAGTGGATGTTTATCAGTTAGTAACAATACCTATATACATAAATAAGCTAAATAAAAAATAATTTGTGATATTTACGGAAATATTATGTAATTTTTAATACGTATTTTTAATTGATGAATATCTCGATGAAAATAGCACAACAGACGTTTTTGAGACTTTATCGTTGATTATATTTTTAATGAGAAATTCATTACAATCATTTAATTAAGCAAAAGTAACTTTTTCCATTTTTTTAACAATTATAAATAAGTAAAAGATTGGTTATAAGGAAAGAGTAGAAGTCATTGACCCAATAGCCGTCAAGTTTCAGTAAATTGGTAAATATTAAGATATTAAACAAGCATATATTTTTTGTGTTTCCTACTATATGTTGTGGAAAGTATTCCCAATCATTATTCCACTTATATGTTTTTTACACTAAAATTTTAAAATCTAGATTACATTCACAACAGTACGTTAAAACTACTGACCAGTATACCCGTCATTATTTTCTGTAACAATTAAATTTTAGTAGTCCTTGTAACTTAATGTCGGATACTGGTACCCTATAATTTTTATCCGATTGACTTGAAGTTTTATCTGTAGACAGATTATCCACTATTTCTCACCGATTATTAACATTTTTTTTTAAATTGGTGCCATTCATCGACAAGCCAATATTTTTTCAAAAAAGGGTCTGCGACTAGAGCTGCGTCCGCACCACCATTCTATTTTTTTTCTTTTTTTTTGGAAAAATGTTTTTTTGTGTAGCTTAGATTAATTACGTTTAATCTCAAATTACGTCTAATACTCAAAAAAGTTTAATATTGATTGTAGGATTTGTTACAGAGAAAAAATTCCCCAATAAAACTGAAATTTTATAAAAGCTACAATATTTTACTGAAACCATGGTTCGTAGCTAAAATAACTGAATATATGCTGGTTGACTAGCACTACCGGAAAGGGCTAAACGTCTACCGGACCAACTAGTTAATAAATAAAGCACTTTAATTTGTCAAATATACTAACCATCGATATGGCCATTATCAAACAAGTTCCATTTCAGCGGACATTTGACTCCCCAGGTATAAACTTTTTATAACGAACGAAATTACTTGGTCCCTTGAGTTCTTATTCAACAAATAATCTACTACTATTTCAAATAGTTTTCTATAAAGAAATTAATACCCCGTATAATTTTTCTTCAGTAAGTTAATCCCCTTTAATAAGGTAACGATAATTCTTTATATTAGATTTTTTTAATTAAAATTCAGATCGCGTGTAGAATTGTTAATATTCTAACAATGATGGCACATTTGTTATTAAACGTTTTTATTTAGTCGTTATATTGTGTTGAGTATAGATGCTATAGCTATATTTTACTATATACGGCAAATTAAACGATCGGAGAACCGGCACGATAGCAACACTGTTTCGAAATACGTAGATGTATTATTATTCTGAAGGGATTCATAAACATGGATATTTTTAAGAAATATTGTGGTATCCAAATGTAACGTATTTCTATTTTTAGAAGAAATGAATTATTTTTATCGATATATTTTTTACTTGTTAATTTTTCTTTCTGTGAAAATTTAAAATAATATAGAATTTTTTAATATGAAGTATTTGCATATCATTTTTTGAGACTATTGAATCCAAGCACGGATACAAGAGAGTGGTCATGAGGTTCATGGCACGTCCCCTTGGACAGAAATTAACTAAATTAACTCAAATTATATCATCATATATGCTTGATAACATCATTATAAGTAAACTAAAACTTTAAATGACAACAATGTTATTTTATTTTTTTTATTTTTACTAAAATTAGGCACATTCAAGTTACCGTCATTTGGGGTGGAATTGATAAAAAAAAACGCCGTGAGCAGCGGGGCCCCATCACGGAAGTCCAATTTTTCCCTTCATCTTCGGTGTTGAATGTCTACAAGCGAAATGCGATTAAAAATCTACAAGTGATTTGTCATTTTGGTGGTTTCAAAACTAATGATGAGTGTCCGGCTGATCGGGGCTTTAAAAAAAGGCTTTAAGTTTTTAAGCGCTGTATCTCAGTAAATTCCAATTTTATGCTGACAGCAGTTAGCAGGAAAAAAGCCAACACAATTCGTACCAGGGCATTCCTACCCATGCTTATCCGCCAATTGCCTTTGCGTTTTATTTTTAAATATTAAAAAAGGACCTTAAATAGTAAACTGGCAGGCCTTTGTGAAGATATTTTTTCTTTCCAAAAAATTGCTTACATATATAAATGATAGTATTTATTTCATTTGTTTCTTTTAATTTAGTCTGTCTACTGTATTGTTATCAATATAAATCACATTTAACCACATATAACAATGCTATTGAATTTCGATATAAAAATTGCAAAAGTGGTGGGGGGCAAGGTAATGTGGAATCCAAAGGGCACCCCCTCGATATTAACTGAATACAGATACAATACATGTTCTTTTTGGTATAAAACTGGTGGGGGTAAGTGATAAAAGTTGAGACCCCCAAAAGGCATTCCGTTGATACTAACTCAATCCGAATACAATATTTTAGCCCTCTAAGTTTATTTGGGTGATTTTTACGAGTGGTACAAACTTCGAAAACGTCGAAAAAACATGAAATTGTAGCTTAAAAATGGTGGGAGTGCGGATAAAATATTAAAACCTCCAAAAAGCAGATCCTAGGTACCAACTCTATCAACATACCAAATTTCAAGCCTCTACGTTAATTCTGGGGGGCTGTAGGCGTATTAGATCCAGCCAAAACACTTTTTCCCCCTCTACTGCCTCCAAATCACCCTAGGACGCTGAATTTTAGATATGTTGAAGATAATTGACCAAAACATTATTTCCAACCAGTTTGGAAAAGTTTTATTGTTTTGTCGCCCCCCCCCCTACCCTTTAAAAGTTGGGTCGGATCCAGAATTTGCCCCAAATTTGACCCTACTTTGATAGTATTTTTGTCCATCGGAATGAGCCCTACTTACCAAATTTCAGCTCCTCCCCTCCATAAGGGGCCCTACACAGATATATATCAGACATTTTTCTTTCTTCAAAATCGTGTTCTACGGATCCGAAAACGGATAGCGCCCCTACTCTCGCTTCGTCCCGTTCTTATCGTATAGGCTGTATAAGTCTAATTTTTTCAGTTGAAAAATTCGATTGAAAATATATTTTAGTCTTAATTTTATAGAAATAAAACACAATCGGAGCAAAATTGGTTTATATATATAGAAGATAGTAATACGGACCTTATTGCAAAATGTAGAGACCTTACATGCCAAAACATATTCTACAGGATGCAAACAAATCATGAACAATCTCATACACGTTATGGGGTGACATTGTTCACACGAATTCGCAGCCCTGAAAACGCACATTCTTGGAATTTTATTTAAATATTATAAAAACTACGTTTAGATTTTGACATATTAGATAAAGTTCTATAGGGTATTTTCAGCCATGTTATTTCTTCCATTATCGGTCGGTAAAATCGCATTTTAAACTATAGTTCTGGGGTTAAATTCAATTTAAAAAAATATCATTTAGTTAACAATCTAACCATCGATTATAAATTTCACCCCAAATGACGGTACCCAAATTCAACCAACTACCCCAATTCCGATTATTTTAGTAAAGTTTGCTTTGAGAGAAACGAAAAATTTGTAATTTGGTGACGTCATCTAGTTTATTAAAATTCTTCAATGCTTTGAAAATCGTCAATGAAATGACTGAATGATGAAATTGGAAGAGAAAAATTTACAATATCAAAAAAGCATTTCGAAGCCTTGAAAAAATGTGACCCCCTTCTAGTTTAAGAGTTGGATCCGTCCCTGGTTTAATCGTTGATTCCAAACACTGTATTTTGTTAATAATTTTTAATTTATGAATGAATTATCATAAGTTTTAAAAATTGTTTATAAGTATTTGGCTCTTATGTTTGAAGTGGAATAATTTCAAGAGCACTTTACATTCTATATTAAATGAAAATCCTAAACAAAACAAATACTTTGCATTGAAACTGTTTATTCGAACGATAAAGCCAAATTGAAAAGGAAGCTATACTGTTTGTTATAAATAGTACTTGTAATGAGAGCAAAAACTATATGATAAAAACATATTTAATTAGATTTTGTTAGAACTAGTTTTTTGTTAGCTAAATTTATACTCTATTACTTTATCTTAATATGTATAAACCATTTTATGCAATCTATAATTTCAGGTATATCGACTAACAAAAACAGCAATATCAGATTTTTTAAGAGTACCTTATGGAAAGGAAATTTTTGTATGATGTCTCCTTTAGAGAGAAATTATCATTTATATATATTTGCAAAGCTAGAAAAAAAAAATCGAATACTATAGTTATGTCGTGTAATATGTAATATATTGTTAAATGGATATATGCTACATCATATGAGATCCGTTAGGGTCCTGAGGACCCAAAAGGGCCAAAAATTAACTACTCAACTGATTTTGACAATTGTTTCACCGTTAGATAGCTAAACTATTTTAAATGGATACAGGTCTTATCAGGGCCGTAACTAGGCTGGGCAGCCTGGGCATTGCCCCGGGGCTCCCAAGGGAATACCAGGGGACCCCCAAGAGAATACAAGAAATTTCAAATTTGTAAATTTCTTGGCAAATTTTAAGGGCGGTGTTTTTGTAAAATTAGGGCAGCAAACGAGCAAACGACTGACAAGCAAAAAAAAGGTCGCCGTTTTCTATTTTTGCCGGAGTGCGAAATTTTAAGCGCGGTTTTTCTGTAAAATTGGGGCGCCAAACGACTGACGAGCAAAAAAAAACCAAAGGTTGCCGCTTTTTGTTTGACGGAATATTTTGTTTTTGCACGGGGCGGCGTAGGGGCCCCGAATGTACTCTCTGTCCCGGGGCCTCTGAAGACCCAGTTACGGCCCTGGATCTTAGATGATATCCGCCAGTGTCCAACATTTGGAAATTCGCTATGTTATGCAGATGCTGCGACAGGGATATTGACTTATTGAAGTCAGTTTTTACGAATGGTTTTATTTTACATCTTATAGTGACAATGCTCAACTAATTAAAATTACGAACCAATTCAGGATTCTTTCAACAGCTTCAGTCTCCGAGGTTAATTGCATTAGAGTACTAAGTTTTCTTTGGAAGATGGAGGTTAATAGAAGCAATTTTCCAAGAAAAATTTCATATGTCTAGGTGGAATAGTTTCCAAAATACTAGTGTTTAAAATCGCAATATTGGGAACTCATTGAATGACTCTCTAAGAGATTATTAATAAGCTAGAGTATTTTCAATCGTGATAGAGCTTCATTCATTAATCATATTATTAAAGCTAACAAAAAAAAAAAAACTCAACCAATTTCATACAAATTTTTACGAGACTATCTGGGGAGTTTTATCTACCAAACAAAAAAAGAATGGCGCAAATCGGCCAAGAAATGCCAGAGAAATCGATATACATAACTAAATAAAATATACAGGTTGGATTAATAATCTCTTCGTTTTTGAAGTCGATAAAAAAAATTTGATTATAGACTTAGGGGAGACCGGGTCAAAACCGTATAGCTAAGGATTTAGCGTTGTATATCATTCATTTTAAAACGTAAGCGTATGAAACCAACGTTTATAATTAGTCAGTTTCCTAAGGAACATAATCAAATCAACATATTTTGGATCGTCCCAATATTAAACAAAAATAACACAAAAAATTCAAACCATTATTTATTACCGTTTTATCCCGCTACATAAACAAACCGTATACTATACTCTACACCGAAGAATCGGTTTAAATCATCTTAAGCCTTTGCGCGTTGAAGAACTCAAATCATTTTTTTGTTTGAATTTGTTGACTCAGTCTTGTATAATGTTGACTTTTGTTGATCTGACATGTTCGAGCAGTTTTGAAGTACCCCATGGGTCCGTCAAAAACAGCTTCAACGGCTTTTTTCATGTTATTCCAATCCCATTTTTTTACTAGTAATAGTAATATTATGATTACGTAGCATCTGTTTGCAACTAATAATTAAAAATCAATTTAGTTCATGTTCATACGTCCAAGTCAATATATCATATATAGGCTGGTTTTACCCCGTACGGTTTTGACCCGGAAAACTATGTGTAAACAGATAATTCACTACTAGCTATGCAAATTGATTTTGCCGAAACAAATATTGTAAATTACGAGTAAATACACACACTTTAACATAACTGATTGGAGACTAACTTGTAGTACACATAAACTTAACTACTTTTCCTTGAATTTTCACAAAAATAAGATCAAGTCTATCAAAAAACACGAAAATGAAATATCTTGAAAACGTTCGTGCTTGCCGCTACAAGTGTTTGTTGACAAATAGTTCTGACTGGTGGACACTGTTCAGCGGCTTGCGTTCCGGAAATTTTAACTAATAGCAAAAATAGACCTACTATATTGTTTTACCCTGGTATACGATTTTGTACAGGTTTCCCGTACGTCTACTCGACGCTATGGTTATAGTTTGTGTATTTTATGGCGCAATTATTACAGTTTAGATCAGACCACAAAAATCTTAATGACCCATTCGATAATTTTCAGTGACTCACTTGAATTCTACAAATGAAAAACATATCAGGGTCTGCAGGGTATGAAAGACGACTTGGTACATGATACCTAGTGACCATCGGGTTCTAATGTGTTAAAACTTTCTTTAGTTTAGCCAGTCTAGAATAAATACTGTTATACTTTCTCGACATTACTGAGTTTAGAGTCAATAATAATTCCGTGCAGAATATCTTCCATACGGCAGCGGCATAGGGAACAGAACATAAAATGATCTAACATAATAAAGTAATAATAATTAATGTTTGTTTAATAAGCAGCAAATATTTATTTAATTATTTAAAAATTGTTATTTAAACTAGAATAATTTCATGGAAATATTATGTACGAACCTACTTCACTTATACCTACGGTTCCATATAACAAAACATAATAAAACATTTTATATGTTTAAATAATACATCATTATATTCTTGTTAAGCGTATCATACGGTAATTTTATTGTATTATAAGTTGAAAATAATAGATGGAGTTGCTATGTAGAGAGTTTTACAACATCCATGACTTGGTACAACACAGATGTATATGCATGTACAGTGTAACTTGTTTATTATAATTAAGTATATATAAAAGTTGTTAAATAAATCAAAAGAGTAAACTCATTTATTATAAATTTTGTTTTAAAACTTAAGGGAATCATCTTCCAGAATATTATATATGTATTCGTACGAAAATATCTACTACATACCAAACATACGTACAAATATATGTACATGGAAAATATTGTATATAAACACGGCATAAATACTCTGTTTTATAATATATTTCATCCTAGTAACTGCCTGAGTAAATACACATTCGAATGCGTTGCGGTACAATGCGGTACCCCGGTAGTTTAAAGCAGTATTCCTGGCTAAAATTTTGAAAAATTCAATTTTCTTTTAAAATTGTCTGAAAGTGTAGATTTTTAAAAATACTTATATGCCTAAAAGCAAATTTAAAAATTTGGAAAATTTACATAATTATAGTTACTTCAATGCGGTAGGATTAAATATCAGGTAGGAGAGAGACTTAATGAATGGGACGATTATTGAATGGGACAAATGAGTTTTAGCTAACAAGAAACCGTTAGTGGAAATTTATTTTATAGTCATTAGGTGTCTTTTATATAACTATTTTTCTGTGCGACATATGTGTCAACGATTTTCCGTTTGTTTCAACAAAAATTAAGAAATACGATTTTAAACAGAAAAAGTAACTTTTATTTTTTTTACAAATTAGGAAATATTCTACACTAACCATTGTGCTTAGATTAATTGTATTAGTTGATTATTAAACCGCTTAGTATAGACTATAATTGTACAAGTATTATTCCTTGCCTTTATCTTAACCGTTAGGTACCTACTTCTTATTTCTTGCCTTTATCTTATTACTTGACAAGGGATATTGAATGGGACATTATGAATATGACCTTGAATTTTAACACTGACATCAAAGTCAAGGTCACCTTCAGATGCGCCGTGAAAAATGCTGAGACTTTTGTCCTCATTATTTACCCCAAAAATGTTTTCCCGCTAAGATTTTTGACCATTTTCATATTTTTACTAACCTGTATAAACCGCATGAGTTTTACATTGTATTACATATGTCCCATTCAATATTCTTCTTGTCCCATTCAGTGAGAATGGACTTACTGAAGACAAAAAGCTAATTTTTTCAAACAAAAAAAAAAGTAACTGTTATTTGAAAAGAATAAATTTTTTTTTTTTTAGTTTAAAACATAGAGTTCTATTTGAAGTATCTTATGCCGTAAGAATTAAAATATTTGATTACTTGGTTTTGAAGTTAAGTCGATTTTTAAATTCATTAAGTCTCTCCCCTACTTCACTTCAAAAGTTTAAACCAGTTTTTCTCGAAATTGATTTTTTCAAGCTGATCGACATGGTATCTTGAGTTTTATTTACTTAATCACTACAAGTTTGACACGTACCTTCAGTACCTGTTACTTTATGGTAGGGGTAACAGACATTTAAAAATTTTAACTTTTACTATTTTTAAAAATAAAAACACTTCCCATTTTTAAATATTTTAAACTTTTTTATTGTAGCTCATGTCATAATGACATTTCTAAACTATTATTTTTTTGGTATCAGATAAACACAAATCCCAAAACCAGTGAAAACGTTAGAAGTCCAAAAACTTTGAATCAGTTCTTCAGTCAAATACGTCCGATGCTAGGAAACACACACACAAAAAAAATGGTTTTTGTAAAAATTTGCCAAAATTCAAAAGTTGTTAAAATGTTTTTATATTATGGCAGAGAACGGAAAAAATTACATAAGATACGCTTTTGAACCATTACTCTATGTAAACGGGTGCTCAAGTAAAATTGGTTTTTGTAAACGGAAATTCATTATATTATGCAGAATTCTGCAACAGGGGTAATTATTTGTATGAAACTCTTTGTGTTTTAAAAATATCAATAAATAGATAGTAAAAATCGTGGATAAAAGAACATAATTAATTTTTTTATGGAGCCCTTAAAAAAGGTGAAATTGTCCCTTTATAAATTAGAGAACCCCCTCAACCACTTCAGCCTAGGAGTATAACATTTTTCTTTTTGTTGCTTTCAGCGAAATTAATATTATTGCAAAATATCCCAGTAAAATTTTACGTCTGAATTCTCAACTGTTCTGGAGTTTTGACATCTAGTTAGGCACAATACAATCTGTCCGACTTGACAATCATCCGCCGACATAATAAAACAATGTACACAGTTTAAATAATAGTTTGTTTCATAAACAGTTACGAAACGAGATGACGTAAGAGTGTCATTTGGAATTCAAAAATTCCAAAGGGTTATCCAAATTATGTACCTAAATAATGCATAACATTATGCATACTAATACTGTGAAAATATCATCACTAAAGTAAATTTAATTTAGAAAAATAAATTTGCAGGTCAAATTATTTTGTGAAAATTTACAGTTGATAATTATGTAAATTAATTAATTTTATCTAAGTTTCACTGATTTTTTTAAAATTTTTAACAACGATGGCAGTGGAATTTTAACTGTCATTAAATTTTTTTTATTTAAAGCTTGTCATCAGTTATTTTTGATATTTCCTTGTAATTTTAGTGTGTTTTGTGATCTATAAGATATTTATGATATGTATTTAATTATTATGGTGGCTTAAAATGTCTGGTGATAACTCTTGTGCTGCTAAATTTTGTTTAAATCATTCAAAACAAAATTTCAATTTATGTTTTTTTTTTTGAGTGCCGTTTGATGCAAATTTGTAAGTATTATTATAATTTGAATGCTTATGTAAAAATACAATAAATAATAAATAATTATTAATATTTTATAATAATTCAGTTAATATTTTCGATTTCGACAGTGGTTGGTGCTAATAGGTCGTAACGATCTAAATTCTCGTGTTGAATACTGTCATCAATTTCGCGTTTGCTCAATTCATTTTGAAGAAAGTTGCTTTTAGTTGTTCATATATAATTTAAGATGACCATTATCAACCCTCAATCTCACATGTACAAACACATACAATCACATAAGTAAAAAAGGACATACATAATTGTTTATACTTATATCAAAAAATGATAGAAAGTGCGTTTCGCTACTGCCTATGGTAATAATCTTTTGTTATTTATACTGTGCAATGTATGTTGTATAGCTTTGTGAAAATGGAATTTGTATGTTTCAATTGATAAATATAATAATTAAAATGTGTTTCTATTGGCTGCTGGCAAAGCCTGTGGGCAAATCAATCAATATAATTCTGTTTATTATTATTAAATTAAAATTGTGTGTTTAAATCCGTTTATTGTTTTAATATCCTCGTTGGTAACCACAAGATACAATTTTTATAAAAAAGTGTACGTAAATATTTATATTTAGCAACACTGGCGGTTGTCGAGTATATCGATAGAGAAAACACTGACATTAAAAAAATAAACCTCATACGCTTAAGCTTATGGTAAATAGTAAAGAGACCATGATTTTCTTTCTGCTCCTGAAAGTCAAGGGGAAAAAGTGATAGGTTAGGAGTTTGGTATATTGATTTTTGCAAAGTGAGCCTCTGTAGTTGCTTTATTTTTTGTAATAAGCCGTCTCTGGAAAAGAAAAGTGAATTTAATCATATTTGACAATGGATTCAATTGAATTTATTATTAAATTTTCAAAATTAAAAATACAATTATTATTTGAACAAATATATTGGTACTGAAATGAATGAAGTAGTAATGGTCAATTCTGCTGACGGGGATTCTATAAAGAGAGGATGGTATGGGATAATTAAATTTTTATTTTGTATTATTTTTAAGTATCGCAGCTTGATCTGTCGTTTCGTTTTATGGGCGTAGGTACGGGTATTAGAAAAATTGTAGTGAAATTTTTTTTTCGTATCAAAATATCATATCCAACTTAGCCTTTCAGACTTTTAATTTTATCAATCGCACTGTTTTTGAGATATCAAAAAAAAAGAACAAACAAAAAAATTAGAAATAAATATTCATTGCTGTGTAATCAATATTGATTCCTACTTGTGGAGAAAAGCCAAATGAACCAGAGTTAAAAAGCTCTTAATTAATGATTTCTTTTGCTACTTCGAGTGTTTGGGACTTAAAATTACAAGCCATATTAAAACCTAATTTGATGACATCATAATATTCCTTATTTTTTAACAACTCAACTAATTGTTGTCAAAATTGTTACTTTGCATGTATTTCTCCACTAACTTTTGTCAGTTTGAATAGGTTAAAAGGGAATTTTTTAAAACTATTCAAACTTAAAATTATGCAAGACACCAGTGGTGTGTATTTAAACCAGTCAATTGCCTTACCACTAATCCATCGGTCCCTGTTCGAGAATCATTCCGTTAAATTTTAAACTTAATTTCCAACATCAGCTTTCTTTTAACCACTCTTCAGCTTTAAAGCCTCGTTAGTGAAATATTTTATTTTAAAGTTTGGCCAGTCAAAAAACGGAAGTAGAGAAAGTGATCTGCATTGTTTGAAATTTCACATGGAGGTGTGCTTCGGTATTAGAAAATTCCTCTCAAAAATTGTTTCAAGTCAACCCAGAAAATATATAGGAAAATAAAAAAAATTTTTGTTTCTCGTAAATAATTGGGAAATTCGCCAAAAAAACATCAAAACTGGACATTTTTTTTATTATTTATTTTTTTTCTTTATACAAATAAATATTTATTAAAAAACTAAATACCGGTAAAACACTATTTTTACATGTCTTCAGGTTAAAATTTTTTTTTTTAAATTCAAAAATGAACTGAGTATAAATGGCATTGAAGTTGCCGCTGCAAAATTTTTCCACATTAATAGTTCTTTGCGTTCTGAAATCCCCATGGACTAGAATCAAAAAATCAAGAATTTTCTGAAAAT